>BLSH010356625.1:364382-384070 GCA_018402905.1 Glandirana rugosa | reverse complement strand
CCTGGCCCGGGTTCTGTGTCGATAAGGAGGAGGACAAGGGGAACCCCCAGGCCAGGTACGATTAAAATGCAATTGGAGACCCTTATTGGGCACTGGTGAGGCAATGCTGGTGCGCG
Organism: Glandirana rugosa; assembly: GCA_018402905.1. Classification (NCBI taxonomy): domain Eukaryota; kingdom Metazoa; phylum Chordata; class Amphibia; order Anura; family Ranidae; genus Glandirana; species Glandirana rugosa. The sequence goes on along the minus strand of BLSH010356625.1, from coordinate 383,954 downwards.
CTGGTGAGGCTACATTTGTGGGCACTGGTGAGGCAGCACTGATAAGGCTGCATTGATGCGCACTGGTGAGGCTGTATTGATGTACAGTGATGAGGCTGCACTTGGTACCCACTTTCAATGTACAGAGAGGAAGAGGTGGAGCTCTAAGAGGAAAAGGTGGGGCCTAAAGAGCAAGGGGCGTGGTCTTAAACAGGAAGGGGTATGGCATTGACATGAAGGGGTGGTACATATTTAAATTAGGGGGTGAACGAGTTTAATCAGGCCTAGGGCAGCACAAAACCTAAATACACCACTGGATCCATGTATCCCTACGTACCAGCAGGTGTAAACAGACTACACCTGCCTACCTTTAATCAGATCCAGTCTGCTTAAAAAAAAAAACAGGAGGGGATTCACCCTTTCCATCTAGGCAGATTGAAGCAGAGGGCAGACGGGTGTAAACAGAGAAAGCAGAGTCCATATACACCCAGCTATCTATAGAGCAGAATGGGCTCTGTCCGTCTCCACTCTGCAGAAACTGAGTCGACACAGACCGGTCATCTACTTGCTCTGTTCTGATCCGCAGGGGATCAGTGGACAGAACAGAGTCTACCCTGTGTGAAAGGGGCCTTACATTGGCGATCAGTAGGAAGAATAATGCCTATTACATTGGCAATTGGGGCTAGGCAGGAGGAACATCCCTTACATTGGTGGTCGGTCGAAAGAATGTCTCTTACATTGAGGGGCTAGTTGGGAGAATACCACCCTTACATACTGCCAAAAGAGTACTAGTGTCAGTAGCTGTTTATATGAGAGATGACAGGAGATACTCCACTGGTGCCAGGCCCTGAGGTCTAGGTCCTTCAGATGAGAGGCGACTCTTCAATTTTTCAATGCTCATGGAACCTCCAGCAACGTCTGGAGCAATTCTAAGATTCTTGGTAGCCGTAGTTGAGAAAGGTTGTTCCATGCATTTACTGGCACTTTATGCTGTAATTATTCTTTTACAGGCACCAGAAGCTATAATACATTTACTATCAATATGAGATATAGGAGATTAAAAATACCAATAATGGCATTTTACACACCCAGTTGTTCACACTGTGGTTCCATATTCTCATTCTTGAATACAAGTTTTTCAATTCTTTGAAGGCTTTTAAACTCCTCTGACAAAACCCCAATGATGTCCCATTTACCAGTTGGGCATTCCACCTCCAGTTCCTTCAGCTCTTTGAAATTGTGAATGTTTGAAAGGATGTACTCTGTAGAAAATAAAACCAAAAGCTACAATGGTCAAACCAAGAGCTACATCTAAGTAACCAAAAGGAAAAAAAAAAACATTTTGTGTATAGTAAACCATGCAAGGTATGCTACTGGCCACAGGTTTCAGGAGTCCTGTTAACACTATGTTGATGATTGTACTGTAAGCCTTACCCAGGTTCCCAAAGGTACTGTTGGCATTGCAGGGCTAGGTTTACCTCTGATATAATAAAGCTTCAAACTTTGGTTGTATTTATAATCTTCTATCAGGTTACAAAGTCTCTATCTGTCAATCAACAGAACTACACAGCTAAAATGTGTAAATGACTTCACTAAAGGATTTGTCAACCTGGTCCATAAACCAAAACCTTCCCTACAATAAAAAACACAGACTGCGCGGCATGGGTTTAAAATGGCCACAGCAACCAATTTATTAACACATTAATAAATAACACCAACTTTAAAACACAACCAAAATACCTTGTAACTTATAACAATATGCAAGGGGTCTTTGGGTGTCCATAAGGCACCATTTTACTGAAAATCGTCCATGTCCTCAGCACTGCAACTGGCTCGAGGATGTTACGACCTCACCATACTTCCATTCCCCCCCCCCCAGGTGACCTAGCTCCTGGGGGGTGGGTACCACTAACCAACCACATGAAGGCGCCATGCCTTAGATGGACCCCACAATTTTTAAACAATGTCAGTAATCACTGACCCCCTGCCCCGCCACACAAACTTGAATGACACCTCATTTAAGTGAGTCCCTCCACACCCCCAGTGCTCTCTCTACCCCTTCCTGAAGATCCAGAGACCAAATTTCATGCGCACTTCATTCAGGTAAACGCCATCTTGTCGCCAATAGCAGACTGACCGATCCTCCAACTCCTGGTACCGAACAACCACTCCCCCAACCTGGAAACAAAACTGCCCACCTCCCTGTTCAATTTAATCCTGGCTTTATTCAGGGCGCTCAACAGAGTGAGCAAAGCGCCACACCTTCCTGGCCACAATGTCCGACCATATGATGACACTGCAGGGGAATTCACGCATTAATCGCAAGATGTCAAACTTGATATCTCTCGCCCCCAAATCATTCCCCCCAACATGAAGTAATAACACGTTGGGGGGCTGGTGAATTCTCTAATAATAATGGACTTCTGGGAGCACACGTCCACACATCATACCTCTGATTCCCAGCCATTTTATCACCGCCTCACTCCATTGAACGCTCAGCTGTCTGCCCTCAGGCCTGGCGTCAGCCCTGACCCACCCCAAAAAAACATAAGAATCACTAAGGAACCACACGAGGCCCGGGGGAAAACCTGCAACGAGAAATGAAAAAGGGGGACCTAGAAACACGAAAAACTTATCATGTAAAGCACACCAACATTAAAGCAAATGAGGGCGAACATAAATTTTAAAATGATCCGACTCCCATCTCCCTATACGGCTCACGACCTGAGAACTCAAGCCCCATCTAGCCGCCTCCGCAGATGCGCCTACCCGAAAAGAGTGAGTATTAATTTGGGAAACCTCTCTGCCCAACTTTGCTAGACAGCGTCTAAAAATGGGCAGAAACTACCTGCGCAAACACCAAGCATCACAACAATGCCCTTGCTATGCCAATGCCAGACTCCAAAGATGCTCGGGACACAGACGGAACCCCTAGCTGCTCCGCTACCGGCGCCAGCTGTCGAAACCTGGCCCACTGAAAACGAGACAAAGCATCAGCAATGGAACTCTGGACACCAGGGACATGAACAGCCTGCACAAAACAGTTCAAACGTAAAGAACAAAGCACTATATGACACAGTAAATGTACCACAGGTGGCGAAGAGGCGGACAAACTAGATATTACCTCCACTACCCCAATGTTATCACAATGAAAGCAGATTCGCTGGTCACAAAACTTGGATCCCCAAGTTTCAATAGCCACCACAATTGGAAACAGCTCCAACAACACTAAGTTGCTCAAAAACAATGACTCTCGCCATTCCCCAGGCCACGCTGGCGCGCACCATTCCCCCTGACAGAATGCCCCAAAACCGTAGCTGCCCGCCGCATCCGTATACAGGTCAATATCGAAAGCTGCCACCACTAGAGCCATCCATAACAACCTACCATTAAAAGAAGACAGAAACTCATCCCAGACCTGTAGATTGGCCCTATGTTCCCACGATAACTGGATGAAATGATTCGGTGAGGTCAACCCTGATGTGGCAGCACTGAGGCGGCTGCAGAAAATGCGCCCCATAGGTATTATGCGGCAAGCAAAATTAAGCTTGCACAGCAATGACTGCAACTTTCTAAGCCTAACCTTTTTTGCCTTCCTGGTCACGCCCACTGTCAAACGCAAATCTTCTAACTTGTCCTCTGACAAGCGACATTCCATCTTGCGCGTGTCAATAACTATACCCAAGAACTTCAACACCGAGGTGGGACTTTACGTTTTTTCTGACGCCAAAGGGATACTGAACTTTTCTGCCACAGATTCCAAAGTATGTAACAACATAGAACAAACTGAGGAATCTGGAGGGCCAATACAAAGGAAATCATGAAGGTAATGGATCACTTACCTTAACTGAGTTTCCTCCCTAACCACCCACTCCACAAAGGTGCTAAACGTCTCAAAGTATGCGCAAGAGATGGAACAACCCATAGGGAGGCAGCGGTCAATGAAAAACCGCCCTTCCCAAAAACAACCCAGCAAATGTTGGCTCTCAGGGTGCAAATTGGCAGGAGACGAAAAGCAGACTCGATATCTGTTTTCGCCAACAACGCCCCCTGGCCATACCGTTGCACCCAATTGACTGCAGCATCAAAAGATGTATAAGAAACCGATGACAAATCGGAGGCTATTGCATCATTCACCGAAGGACCCTTCGGGTATGATAAATGGAGTATAAGCCAAAATTTGTTGGGCTCCCATTTTGGGACTACCCCCAGGGGGGACACATGCAACGTTTTGATGGGCGGGGGTTCAAAAAGGCCTATGACCCAGGTCTACTTCTTTAGCCAATTTATCAGAGACAACCTGAGGAAATTGACACGTCGAGGATAAATTTTTAGGCAACGAAGATCGCACCATCAGCGAGGAACAAGGAATGCGAAAACCGTAGGCAAAACTGTCACTCAAGAAAACCACCTCCTCCCTCCAAGGGTACCTATTTAGATACTGCAGCATTGCGGGAAGGCTTACTGGCGTCCTCCCTTTTTGAAGCGACATCACCGGGCTGGGACTTTCCTTTCTTGAAGCATCTTGCGTAACTGTGTGAGCCTCCGCAACCGGAGAACTCATGTCAGAAACGGCAGTTGGCGCCAAAACGGCACGACCCGTCGTTAAACTGATAGCAAAATCCTCTTTTTTGTACGGCTGGCTGTGCAGCGGAACCTGAACCGACAGCCCCTCCAAGAAAAGGCTGGCCCGCGCCTGTGCCATGAGCTTCATCCAAAGCTCAATGTCCTTATGGTCCCAGCGCAGGCCAGGTCGCATAGCCTTCCACTGACGGAACTGCTCGTCATAGCACAGCCAAGCAGTACCCCCATACACACTGTAGGCCTCCCCAATAGCCTCCAAATAGCAAAAAAGGGGGAAACAGTTCTCCGGAGCCTTCTCACCAATAACGCTCGCTAGGATAGCAAAGGCCTGCAGTCAATTTGAAAAGGAGCGGGGGATAAGCCGCCAACGGCGCTTCTCCTCCTCCTCCTTCTTGCTCTCATCCCCTTTTCCTATCAATGTTGAATTTTTCTAAAGGCAAAAGGGAGAATATTTCCACGTATTCACCCTTCCAAATTTTTTCCCAAACCTCTTGCTTAAGGTGCACCCCTAACGGGCCCTCAAAGCACACTTTGACTTCGCATTTTGTCGCATCCGCCAAATGCACCCTGTCCTCCCCCGACTCCTTAGCCTTGGGGGGCTCAGACCCCCCAGGCTTCCCAGCTTGTGACGTAGCCTCACCACCGATATCAGATGCTGTGCCTGCCTGCCCTCCGGCGACCACGTCCCCCTGACCTTGCACAGCAGAATTAGCCGTAGGCCCCCCACCAAGACACTAGCCCCCGATGTGGAAGCAGCATGTACCCACGCACCCGTAGGACCCAGGGGTGGAGCAGGATGCCCAGCCAGGTCTCAACGATCCAACAACTCCCGAAAACCCGCAAAAAAGTCAGCCAAAACCGATGCACTACCCGGGGTTCCTCCCACAGGCCTCAAAAGGGCCTGTGAGTCTGTGGGCACATCGTTACTTACCCCTCTGCCCCACCTCCCCTGAATGTACCACCCTTGGGGCCCCTGCACCAACCCTGTCACCCTGTAAAGCACTCCGGTGAAGAGGAAAAACTGTGGGGTCTCCGGGTACCCCGAGCTGTAGGAAGCGCAACCTGTCTCTTTAATTCTCTAGCTCTGGTTGCTGGCCAACTTTCCCTGGAAATAGCAGGCTGCAGTGGTGCTGGAGAAGCAGCAGAGGGTGCCGAGCCCTCCTGCTGCTCGTAGCTGATCTACTCTCTCGCCGAGCTCCCCTCCCAGCTACCGACATGGAGGGAGCCGATCGCTCCGGATCCACAGTGCGGGCACGCGAAGGGGGGGTGACCAGACTCCTCTGGCAGATAGCTCCCGGTCCAGCAAACGAAGAAGAGCCAGGACTCCCGCCACTGCCCGCAGCCGAGCAACTCCCACACCAGGCAGACCCCCCGCTCGGTACCTCAGCAGTAGGGCCTGCTGTGAGCTCCTGTAGCCGTGCATGGGGGAGGAGGAGGGGGGAGAGCTGCAAGACTTCTCCTCCCTTGGGTCCTGTCGGCGATGAGGATTTCTCCCAGGCCCGCTGACGCTACCAGAAACATGTGGCCCATCAGCAGGAGCTGGAGGGTCCCCCCTGGGGGGGCTCCTAAGTTGACGCCGGACCCTGGGGATATGGGAAGGACTTAAGCGCTCAGGAGGGCGAACCCTCCTAGCCCGTTTAGAAGCAGGTGGGGAAACAGCAGGGGAAGAACCCACACCTGACCCCCCTAAGATGTCAGAAAGCTGCTGCTGCAGCCACTGCGGACCCCGAGCCACCGCAGCAGCCTTGACCTGTTCCAACAAGGTCTCCAGCTCACTCATTTCGTCTCTATTTCTTTCCAGCCACCAGCCAGAAGAAGCGGTCTGCACGTGCTTCAAGTTTCTTCTTCCTCTGAAAGTTCCAGAATGCCGGACCTCTCCGTCCACTCCAGACCCCCTACAGCAACACCCCTCCCCGCGGACCTGCTGCCTACCAATCAGGTAAGCCTACTCCCCCCTCCTTGTGTACTACTGATCTAACTGATCGTTCCATGACCCTGTTCCTCCCCTAGTCATGCAGACCCTTCGGCCATTTTCCTCTCCGGGTCTCACTTTACTCCAAAGAATTTGTCACTGACAGTTTCCTAGTTCAGACACCTAAACCACACAGTGCAGAGAATATACCTTTCTAACCATCTGCTTCTCTCCACTGCTGTTATAGCAGTAGAGCTGAGTCAAGATTATGATTTAAAGTAAAACTAAAAGCAACACTTTTTTATTTAGTTTTGGATAGAACCCCTTTCAGTTTTTATTGCCGTCTGCACTTCCATAAAGGAGCTTCACCCTCTCAATATGTCCTGTTTACCATTATAATTGAAAATAAAAGTAAAAGAAAATCCCAAATGCGGGGCTGTCCCCAGAAAAATAATAGAGGGGAAATATTAAAATGGGGGCACTAGTTCTGGTGACTTGGGGGTCCCTAAAGAATCCCCTTCATTTGCAGGGATTTCCTCTCACTTCCTGTTTGCTATGGGACAGGAAGTGAAGGGAAATCTCTGCAAAGGGACACAGATGGCGAAAAAAAAAAATCTGACAGGCGTTATAACCCTCCATTGATCTATCCAAAATTAAAAAAAAAGTTTTGCCTATCGTTCTACTTTAATGTTGAAGAGGTTCTGTGTTTGGAGAACTAAAGGTTAAAGGTTTCACACACACTTTCAAGAAACTTGCAGGAAAAAAAGGAGCCATACTTTACACCCAGTTCCAAATTATTATGCAAATTCTATTTCAGTGTCACAAAGATTAAATATTTTGTTTTTCAGTTTCACTCATGGATGGCATTGTGTCTCAGAGTTCTTTTGATCACTGAAAACAATCTCGGACACCTGTGATAATTAGATTGCAAGGTGAGCCCAATTAAAGGAAAAACTACTAAAGGAGGGTGTTCCACATTATTAAGCAGAGCACCATTTTCAAGCAATAAGGGGAAAAAAAAGGATCCCTCTGCTGCCGAAAAGAGTGAAATAGTTCAATGCCTTGGACGAGGTATGAAAACATTATATATATCAGGAAAACTTAAGCGTGATCATTGCACTATTAAGAGATTTGTGGCTGATTCTCTGCACAAACGGGTTCGCGCAGATAAAGGCACATTGAGGAAAATTTCTGCCAGATCCATGCATTGGATCAAGAGAGCAGCTGCTAAAACACCATTACATAGCGGCAAACAGATATTTGAAGCTGCTGGTGCCTCTGGAGTCCCACGGACATCAAGGTGTAGAGTCCTCCAGAGTCTTGCAACTGTGCATAAACCTTCCATTCGGCCACCACCAACCAATGCTCACAAGCAGAAATGGCTGCATTGGGCAGAAAAATACATGAAGATTAATTTTCAAACAGTCCTGTTCACTGATGAGTGCCGTGCAACCCTGGATGGTCCAGATGGATGGAGTAGTGGATGGTTGGTGAATGGCCACCCTGTTCCAACAAGGCTGCGACGTCAGCAAGGTGGTGGTGGAGTCATGTTTTGGGCCAGAATCATGGGAAGAGAGCTGGTCGGCCCCTTTAGGGTCCCTGAAGGTGTAAAGATGACCTCTGCAAAGTATGTGGAGTTCCTGACTGACCACTTCCTTCCCTGGTACAGAAGGAAGAACTATTCTTTCCGTAATAAAATCATCTTCATGAATGACAATGCACCATCTAATGCTGCAAAGAATACCTCTGCATCAATGGCTGCTATGGGGATAAAAGGAGAGAAAGTCATGGTGTGGCCTCCATCCTCCCCTGACCTCGATCCTATTGAGAACCTTTGGAGCATCCTCAAGCAAAAGATCTATGAGGGTCGGAGGCAATTTACATCCAAACAGCAGCTCTGGGACATCTATTCTGACATCTTGCAAACAAATTCAAGCAGAAACTGTCCAAAAACTCACAAGTTCAATGGATGCAAGACTTGTGAAGCTGCTATCAAATAAGGGGTCCTATGTTAAAATGTAACATGACCTGTTCAAATGTTTAAAAAGTTAAAATGTTGTTCAAACTTTGATTGAAATAGCGTTTGATTTCAGTAAATATGCTGCAAACACAACAAATGACAATTTTCAGTTCTTTACAATCTATAAAGTGTTTTGAAACTTACTGTGCGTAATAATTTGGAACAGTGCATTGTAAGTATTTTATTTTGAAAAAGAATACTGTTATCATTAGGAGGTTTGTTCAAATAAAATTTGAATTGTACTCTTAATAGTTGATAACATGAGAATTATGCTGACTGATGTTTACATCAATTATTTAGGTAAATTAGAAAAATATAATTGGCATAATAATTTGGAACAGGGTGTATGTGAGAGTGGAAGAACCATGCTTTTTGATACAGTAAGGTGCTAGTGATCTGTCCAGACCACATTTTAACTTTAAGAAAAAAGCCAACCTTACTTTGTTTTAGTTAGATATGGCCAAGCTATCTTATATCATAATTATTACTATTATTATTATTATTATGACATTCGCTTAGCATCAAAGGCTTTGATAATGTTGAATTGCTTACTTTATAAGTGTGATCTAAGTATGTACTTTGCTGTTTACCTGGTGGTGGCATTTCATTTATTTGGAGGATTTCCAGTGAAGTCAGATGTGTAAATAGTTCTTCTTCCTCTCTGGAAAACTCTGTAGCCTTTAGACTTAATTTCATAATGGAAGCCTTGTACAGGTCAATAACAGGCCAGATGAAATTCAGAAATCCGGTGCAGTTAGTTAAGTCTAGCTCAATGCGATTAGCTAGACTGCAGAAGACCAAAAGGTTACCTAGGATGTTTTCATCCTCCATGGCACCACCCAGAGCACCAATTCTTAGCACAGCAATTTTGTGCTGATCAGGATCAAAACCAAGCTTGGACAGATCGGGAACCTTTAAACTGTTAACATATTTAAACTCTGGCTTGGTCAGAATGTCTGAAGTATACCGAAATGCATTGGAATAGTCTTCTTCAACTGTTGGCACAGTCCAAATAGATTTAAATCCTTCTGAATTCCAAAATGCAGGGATTGGATTGTTCATACCATGAGGTAAATGTATCACCAGGCTCCTCATTAACATCAGTCCTTCAGGATATTCGTGCAGGAATTTCAGCAGCCAAAGGTCTGGTTGTTCCAAAATTACAATGTCTTTGTCTTTGATAAAATGCAAAATAATTGGAGCACAGTCATTCAAATATTTACTCTTATTGGCTATGTCAATGGCAAACTGAAGCAACATCCTGACTACAAAATGCTTAGAATGCTCTGGCTTAATGACACTGAGAATAGAATCCATGATGCCCAAATCTAGAAAAGAACAGACATTTGTAGCCCCTTCATGTGCAAATGCCTTTGGATTACTCATCAAGCTGAAAAGATGAGAGATGATCGATATAGCGGTTTTAGGAGAATGCATGCATGAGCTCTTCAAGAAAGAATTATAGCGATTCTGGACACCTAAGAAAGTATTAATTTTCTGCAGATAAGATAAGCCACTTTCATTTTCTGCAACATCTTCTGACTGCAGAAGTTCATTCATCTTCCTACCAGCTAAGTACTCCTGGAATATGGGATGGATGAATTTGAAGATGGGCTTAAGTCTCTGTGACGTGAACCTACTCAATAGGCCAAACCGAAGAGCATCATCGCTTTTTACACCAGCGTTATCTAGATTCTCCTGAGTGAATTCAAAGCGTGATTGGAAGATACCATCAAGTGCAAGCTGTCCACATGACAACACCACAGCTTCTATTTTGTCTTTTTCTGTGCTGTATTTTAAGATTTTGTGCATCAAGTAAGTCATACAAATGAAAAAGTCCTCTGATTTGTTTTCAGTAAAGTTTTGTACCCAAAAAGCACAAAGAGCAAAAGCAAATAGAGGAGTTTTTAAAGCTGCCTGGAGCATAGCAGATTCAGGTAGCAGTAAATGAAAACCAAAGGTTTCCATAAATGTTGTATCATGGGAGAAAAACTGTTTCAAAATGTATGATGAACTATAGATAGGGAAGTCCTGAATGCTTAGTATGTTCTTTGCATATTGTCGCACCTTGCATGAAGCATTGGTGTCCACTGTGACTGCTAGAGTTGTTCTGTTCCAGGGGTTCTTTGTTATAAATTCTTCTATGGCTCCAGATGCAGAGTCCACCAAGCCATAATCATCCAGCAGGAACAGCACCTTTTCTTTTAAGTGCTGTATCATTTCTCCCAGAGACTCCTCAGTAAGAGATGCGGCGGATCCCTTCAGTTGCTGGCAGATGATATCACACAGGGATTGATGCCTCTGAGTGGAGGATACAGAGATATAAAACACAAGGTTGAATCTGTTGAGAATAGGACACTTTCCTGAGGCCCAAAGAATGGCAATCTTCTTGAGTAGTGCCGTCTTCCCACTGCCAGCTTCTCCTTCTATCATAGTGATGTCCCCCAGCTCTGATAGGACATCTGGTAATGTAAGCTGCCTCAATGGGCGATTTCTAGTGTCCTTCAACAATATGGAAATATCAGCAAAGAGTGACCTCAGATCTACTGAAATATGAGAGAATTCTGGAAATGGTAACATGTTACTGAAGGTAGAATTATTATAGACATTCGTCAGACACCGTCTTAATTCCCTTGTTTTGTCAGGCCAATGCACATTCAGGGTTTTTAAACCTGGCAATACAAAAAGTATAAATATAATAGGGAACATTTGTACAAACCCATTACCGTTTAACAGCTTAATACTAAAATACAGACTTACAGCTCTCTGTGTTGTGAAGCTCTTCCCTGTCCACATCCTGATGAGGCTAGAGAGAGAAGATAATCATGAACACATTTTAAATAAGTTGTCACATGGCGCAGTCTGTGTAATACAAATGGTACTGAGCACTGGTGTTGTACAGCATAAGTAATATAAGAATGTGACTGTGTAAAAGCAAGGAGAAAACTGATTAGACATTCTTGAAAGCGTAACATTTTAGTCTACTTTTATGGAGTAAGAGGGTGTTCTTTCAAAGTCTTTTAACATAGATATGCAGAGTGATCTCTTTGTATCTACACTATATTACCAAAAGTATTGGAACGCCTGCCTTTACATGCACAAGAACTTTAATGGCATTCCAGTCTTAGTCCGTAGGGTTCAATATTGAGTTAGCCCACCCTTTGCAGCTATAACAGCTTCAACTCTTCTGGGAAGGCTGTCCACAAAGTATAGGAGTGTGTCTATGGGAATGTTTAACCATTTTCCCAGAAGCGTATTTGTGAGGTCAGACACTGATGTGGACGAGAAGGCCTGGCTCGCAGTCTCCGCTCATAATATTTGATAAAAACATAACAGCATATTGCAGTCCTTATGCATAGTCATGTAAACAAGAGAAATGGTTACAAAGTATTCTCCATGAGATGGGATTAATAAAAATACATAGTAGATCCTGAAAGTGAATGTGGTGCATCAAATGCAAGCCTGGCGCGTTTCGTGGCACCGAGGCCACTCTTCAGGGACAGATGCGTAAAAAAGGAGATCTAAAAAAGAGACATGGGCATTTGGCGTAAGTATGAATAATACAACCCGGATGGGGGAAACCATCAAACTAGATGGAAAAGTCTGGGGGTATACAGAAAACATTGTACTACTTACTTTAAGCAGCATACACCAAAATGTGTTGGTTGGGGTATATGGACTGCCACAGCAGCCTGCATCAGGAGCTGAGGTGGAGACTGTAGCGCAACAGGTGGTATAGTTGTGATTCCCAAGAGTGTACTTTGCAGTGGAGAAAGTGGGGGCTCTAATCTAAAGTAAATGTATACCATGTGACTAATTGTACTTCAATTAAGGTAATAAGAAAAACCCCTGTACCAAACAGGATAGCAAAGTGTTGGGAAGCATAGTGTGTGACCAAGTATGGCGCTGGGTTGTCGGAGCGTGAGTCACTTTCAGGATCTACTATCTAATTTATTAATCCTATCTCATGGAGAATACTTTTTAACCACTTTTTATGTTTACATGACTATGCATAAGGACTGCAATATGCTGTTATGTTTTTATCAAATATTATGTATCCATTTCTGTATGGTATTGTTATAATGCTGAGACCAATGGCTGAGACAATAAATACATATATACTATTGGTACATTCTGTTTTGCCTGAAGTTCCCTCATACATGCCTCATTTAAAGTCCTGTGTTTTCTCCTTCATGTATTTTTGATTGCTTATATACATTTTTTGATCCTAGCTGGCTTATGCATGATCTAAGAGGGCTCATATCTCATATCACAATTTGGAGTAAAAATCAAAAACCATTTGAACATTGATTCCTCTTTGGGCAGGAGGTTTGGTTGGACCTCACACTTCTCAATTTTCCAAGGCGATTAGTCCTTTTATTGATTGACAATATGAATAACTCTGTATGAATAAAGCTAGTGTCACTTTTTATACTATTGTACTCATTTGATTCATTTCGCTGCTTAAAAGTTCTAGGGGGAAATATAACTATTTTTGTGTAGATATACAGTGACTTCAGCCATCCTACTGAGCCATGGGGACAAGATCAAGATGTGTTGCTAAAAAAATTTATTAGGTATATAATAAAGCATATATAAACCCAAAAACAAAATGAAATATTTTTCAGCTTATCGGTCCTTAGATGTGGTGGCTGCTTTAGTTTTCTTTTTAATTTTTTCCCTTTATTTTCACCTTGTAATCCTGTGATAAAACATTTCCTTCACAGGGTTTAGTATTAATTTTGGCAGCACATTTCAGTTAGTTTTAATCTTAGTCTTTTGACAAAATGCCATTTTGGTTTTCCATTTTAGTCTTAAAAAATAATAAAAATAATAATATAATTTACCTGATCTACTAGTAGTTGAAACTGTTGGCTCTCTGTAAGACTGATATCTTCTGTATTTTCACATTTTAATTCCAACATTCTCTTCAAAAATGTGCATCTTAAAGAAAAAAAAAATGATTAACAGCTAATGCGGTGGGGTTGCATTGGGCGGCTATTCCAGCACAGTTCCACTGTATGGACAAGGCAAAATGCCTTGTCTCCTATGTGTTCGGGGCACACCAATGTGTTGCGGTGACGAGCGGGCACAGTGTGCTGAGAGATGTACTGCATGCGCTACTTTTCATCAGTACAGCAAGGTGAGAAGCAATCCACTGCACGGTTGGCAATCAAACTGTATGGGATGTCTATGTGACATATTAATAAAGTTTGCTTAAAAAAAAAAGAAGAAATAGTGTGATCCGCTGGTGTGAACCAGCCTTAAACAACTCACTTTATCAGTGCATATTACTGGTTTGATGATTTACCTTATGGCTGAACACATAGAAAACACACAATTTAGTGCAACCCTATAATCTTTAATATATCAAAAAATGTATTTTTTTTTTTAATGCATGTCCATGATTTTGTAAAGCATGCTGACTATCTGAAACTTTTCGTTCGACTGAGCTCAACGTCAGAAGTGAAGTCATGTTTTCCATATTTTTTGCATCTTTTTTTCTTTTCTGAGCATGTGTAGTCTCGGTTGTACGATTTTTTTCATATGAAAACTGTACTAACGGAACGAAAATCAGACGTGGCGTTGTATGGCAAAAAATTACTAGTCTACACATCCAGCTTTTGTCTCACAAAAAATGTCAATCGGCTGCTGAAAGGAGCATACGGATGGTAAGAATTTCAGACGACAGGCTGTCAAACGGAAATTCCCGTCCGAATTTCGCATCGTGTGTACGGGCTTTTACTACCTGAATTTGACCTGGTATCAGCCTCAACAGTCTCTATACAGCAGAGTTCAGAGTGGGATAAAAAGAATCAATAAAAAAGCCAATTCATTTATGTGCTGACAATGCTGATAGGAGAATGTAAGAGTAACAGAAACATAAACTCATTACTGTGCTGATTCTCCTTTTACTGTACAATCCGGTTGTGACTTTACTACCTCACCTCACTGCCTCATCCAATCAGGGAATGCTTTGCATTTACTGAGAAAATGTTGAGCCAGTAACCTCCTGTGTTCACTAAGCAGTAGGGCAGCCACTTGGCATAGGACCCAGAAGCTAACGGTCCTCACTGTGGTAGCAGTGCCTGCTATAGTGGATTCCAGCTTTCACAGGGAGTGTACAAGGTGGACCAAAATAACAATCCATAAATATCCATCCATTGGTGCAATTCAGCTGTAATGGCCCTGTGCATTGACTTAATAGCCTTGGGTGGTTTAAAATATTTTAAACATTCAGGAAATGTGCTATGATGACTGGAATAGACCAGCAGATTCATTATATGAGGAAACATCATGTCATCATAATACTAGTGCCTGCAGAAGATATCTGTTATAATTAGAGATACACTACATATTCTGACCCCAACTGTTGTAATAGTGACTTTATCCCTTGCTGAGACCTCTATGCCTGGCCTGTATAAGCAGATATAATCACCGCAGACAGTCTTTATCAGATAGCTTGAACTCACCAGCACTGATTCTTCCATAAGTGTCTATTTATTTGAAATAGCAGGTACAGCATACAAGAAATGTGGCAGATGGTTGAAAGATGGTATCTGCAGGTCAAAACATGGTAATGTGTCCTAGGATGCGAGTAGATTGTGTGAGGCCTACAGATGTGTAGCCATATTCTTCCTCATGAGACAGAGGGAGGACACAGGAAAAGGAAGTACATCACAGAGTGAACTAGGAAGAGGAAATTACCTCACAAAGAATGGGAGGGAACACACTAGAAAACAGAATGGAAAGGTGCAATATACAAAACAACCACAAGATGGCAGTGTAATAACCAACATTACTATAGCTATACACAGGTCTATGTTACATGATAATTACATGTAACAGCACACTCCCCATCTATTATTGTAAACACCACTATGTTATATCATAATGGTAGTTATGCAATGCAAATAAACGTTGTGCAATTTGCAGTTGCCCTGAAGATCTGAAAGACAAAAAACAAAACGCATGTATATGCAACAATAGAAACTGCAAAAGGCATCAAGAAGTGTCACTTAAAGTTCAAGGCACATTCTTCTTGTGGTAGAAACTGAATCCAATAGACCCAGGTAAGCAAGTTCAGTCTCCAAAAGGCAAGAGTAAAACGAGTTCTGTTATGGGTCTGAGGAAAGTCTTTACAGTTCCTTGTCTGGTAACCTTCACCTCCACCTTACGTACCATACCATCATCACTGGGAATGTTTTTTACAATGAGCCCCATGGGCCATTCAATTCTTTCGGCTTGCTGACCTTGAGCAGAACAAGGTTTCCAACTTGGAGGTTAGGGTTCAGATCAGCAGCAAATGTCTTGACTTCAGGACGAATCTCAGGATTGTTGTCAGGATCTAGAAGACTGAAGACCTCAGGTGTAGTTTCTTCTGTATGATCCAGCAGGAGTTCAGGTCCTGTTAACCAAGATGAGTTTGCAAAGGCACTTGCAGACATTGGTCTGGTGGCATGATCTATAGGATTATGCTCCGATGAAACATGATGCCATTGTTCAGGCCTTGAGGATTTTCTGATTCTTTCTACACGGTTGTTGACATTGAGCATTTTGTCCGATTGTATATGTAGCCCAAAACAACTTTGCTGTCTGTGTAGAATTTGATGTCATCTATTTGAATGTCTAGCTCATGCAGTATAAAATCTGCCATTTCTATGGCTAGTACAGTCCCACAAAGTTCAAGCCTGGGAATTGTGTGCTCAGGCTTAGGTGCTAACTTAGCTTTGCAAATAGAAACCCTACATGGGTTTGATTGTGAGAGTCTCTTACCTTGAGGTAGGCAATAGCTGCTATGGCCTCAGTGGATGCATCTGAGAAGATGTGAATCTCCTTTCTCTGACTTGTAGCAAGGGAAGCTGAAGTATCCTAATCTTGAATAGTCTCTGATAGTTGTCTTAATAAGGATTTACCTTGTATGGTGATGGGAGGCGCGAATCCAAGTAGATCGTATAGACTGTTCACCACTGACAGGACACCACGTTTGGTGAATGGCTTGTCTGCAGGGCTGACTTGAAAGCCAAAGGTGTCTTTAAATAAGTTCCACCGTAAGCCCAGACTTCTCTGAACAGGAGGCATGTCCATTCCCAGATTTAAATCTTTAAATCCTGTGGCATGATCACCAGGGTGAAAGGCTTTCATCACAGCAGCACTGTTTTGAGGTAATCTTATGAAGTCTGAGGTTGGCCTCAGAAAGCATATCTTGAATCCTTTGCAGCAGGTCTATGGCTTCTTCACCTGTGGGTAAGGATTTGAGTCCATCATCCACGTAGAAGTCTCTCTCAATGTAGTGTCGAGCATCTGCACCATACTCCTTTTCTCCATCCAGGGCAGTCCTTCGTAGACCATATGTTGCAATAGCAGGTGAAGGACTGTTTCCAAATACATGTACTTTCATGCGGTATTCAATAACTTCATTTTTTATGTTGTTGTCACGGTACCACAGAAATCTTAGGAAGTTCCTATGGTCTTCTCTTACTATAAAGCAATGGAACATTTGTTCAATGTCAGCAGTTATGGCAACTGACATGAAGTCCATGAATGGTTTTGTTGCTCCCCGCCATGATTTCATACAGGGTCCAATGCAGATGACTGCTGTGGATTGTCTGGAAGTGGAGCAGGATGCATAGCTGTAACGTGTTTGTCTCTACTGCATTCTGTGCACTTGATGGCAACTTTACAGTTTTTAGCAAAATGGTCATAGGAAGCAAAGCACCTATAGCATATTCCAAGTTTCTGGAGAATCTCCCTGCGTTCTTGGACAGTCTTTGCCCTAAGCCCACAACATTTCTTTAGAGGGTGAGGTTTTTTGTGAATAGGGCCCTGACGATTTGGATCTTTATCGCTATCACCCAAATCACTCTGGTGAGCGGGAGAGGATACGGGAGGTGAGATGTCTGACTTTTTAGCAGATACTGCTCTATATAAGTCTCTGTGTTTAGCTGCTTTGTTATCATACCTTGATGATGATGATGCAGGCAAGCTAAACTCGCTGAAGCTGAAGCTGGGATCATTCCTCGTCCAGGCTTGTTCACTGATGAACCTGCAAAAATATGAGAATGGAGGAAAGGATACGTTATAGTCTCTTTTATATCTTGAGCCTTGTTGCGCCCATTTCTTCTGCAGATTGTATAGCAGTTTAGACACTACTGGGTTCACGCCATGGGCGGTGTCCAGGTAGCTCAGCCCAGGCAGTCGAGGGTCTGTCTTTGCCAACTCTAGCTCCATGAGGAGGTCACTTAGTTCTTGAAGCTTGCAATGATCTTTGTTTCCTATTTTTGGAAAGTTTTGCAGTCTTTTGAAAAGAGCACTTTCTATGGCTTCAGAGCTACCATAGGTTTGTTCAAGTCTTGCCCATGCAGCAGCAAGACCTGCATCTGGGTACTAAACATGTACTGCTCTCAGTCTTTTAACATGATCTGCAGATTTTGGCCCCAGCCACTTTATGAGCAAATCAAGTTCCTCCTTGGCAGTAAGGTTGAGATCAGCGATAGAAGCCTTGAAGGTTGATCTCCAAGCTCTGTAGTTCTCTGGACAGTCACCAAACCTTGAGAGGCTATTGTTAATGAGCTTATGGCGAATCATATATCTGGCAAAGTCAGACAGGTCTGATTTCTCCCTCTTTGGTGCCAAAGTAACTTGCGGGACCCCTTGGGTGTGAAAGTTCTCTGGTGAGTAAGGGTGATGTTTACCAGGATAAAATGATGTTGTAAGAACATCTAGCTTAGTCTCTAAGGCTTCTGTTGGCTGTTGCCTGAACTGTGACTTGTCGCTGGCAGTTACCTTGGTGTTGATAGGAGGTGATGTGGTTTGCTGTGTGAATATGCTTGCTTTGTGGACTTGAAGAGGCTCAGGCTTGTGCGTGTTAGAGGTCTCTGTGTTAAGAGTTCGAACAGTAATGTTAGTATGTGGTACAGGTGATGATTCTGTATCATTGCAAACACTGTGCCTTAGCACATATTCACTGGTGCGTTCAATTGGATCTTCCTCTTCTGGTGGAATGGAACAGTCCGAGTTAATACTTCCTCCCATTGCTTGTTCAAGGACCTTTAGCTTTGCTCGGGCAGCTGCTTCCTCCCCTCTCCACTTGCAGAATCTTTATTTGGGATTCCGCCTTTGCTTGGTGAGCTGCCATCTCTGCTTGAAGAGTTTTGCTCCGAGCTTCTATCTCTGCTTGTCGAGCTTTGTCCTGAGCTTCTTTCTCTGCTTGGCGAGCTTTGTCCTGAGCTTCTTTCTCTGCTTGACGAGCTTTGTCCTGAGCTTCTTTCTCTGCTTGGCAAGCTTTGACCTGAGCTTCTATCTCAGCTTGGCGAGCTGTCACCTTTGCTTGTAGAGTTTTGTTCTGAGCTTCTATCTCAGCCTCCCTTCTGGCAAATGAGCTTCTCACTTTATTTGCTTCTAGACTTGCATGGGCCTCTATTAGCTTGTCACTTAATGTTAAGCTTCTAGAGCGAGAAGATCTAGAAGAACGTGTTGTGAGCTTAGTAGATGAGGATTTATGAGATCTGGTCTCCTGCAGTTTGGTGAGTTCCTCCTTATCCTTGGCATCTTGCACTAAGAGATCCCTTTGTTGGTTTAGTTCATCAGTCTTAGACAGTTCTGCTAAAGAGCCCTCTATATTAGAGTCCTTTAACCCCTTCCTTACCGGGCCATTTCTGGCACTCCTCTCCTACATGTAAAAATCATCATTTTTTTGCTAGAAAAATACTCAGAACCCCCAAACATTATATATGTTTTTTAACGGTAAAATAAGGGATCTCACGGACGATTTTTTTGTATATATTACAAACCCCCAAGACTCATAAAAAGATCGTTTTTTTACTACTAAAAATGTACATCCTCTCCTCACGGTCTTTACCGGGCCATTCCTTCCCCAATTTCCTGAGATTATATCTCCCGAGAAATCGTCTTGACAGATTCTGACTACTTGATTTGGTTGTTTCCCTAGAGAATCACGTTCTACGGTTCCTATTCCTCCTTGAGTGGTTTGACGTCCTCTGGTCTAGAGTATTTAGGAGTAGATGATTCGAGTGTTGTGCAAGAAGATCTAGAAGAGCGAGATCTTCGAATTGTA
>BLSH010356625.1:351097-362892 GCA_018402905.1 Glandirana rugosa | reverse complement strand
ACAGGTGGGATAACACAGTTCAATGCAGAGAAACAGTTTTTAACATTCACATGTGAAGTGCAGTAAGCTTGTGCGACCATGTGCTTCAAAGGATGGCGGATGGCACTGAGCTTGATTGCAGATTAAACATACACAGCTACGCAGCAGGAATTCTACCACATGTTTTGACTACATATCTACACAGCAGGCTTTAGGAATTCCACCATGTTTTGTCTACCCATCCACACAGCAGGCTGAAGGAATCCTACCATGTTTTGACTATTCTGACTCCAACTGTTGTAATAGTGACTTTATCCCTTGCTGAGACCTCTATGCCTGACCTGTATAAGCAGATATAATCACTGCAGACAGTCTTTATCAGATAGCTTGAACTCACCAGCACCGATTCTTCCATAAGCGTCTATTTATTGGAAATAGCAGGTACAGCATACGACAAATGTGGCAGATGGTTGAAAGATGGTATCTGCAGGTCAAAACATGGTAATGTGTCCTAGGATGCGAGTAGATTGCGTGAGGCCAACAGACGTGTAGTAAGCAAAAGGCGTGACCGCACACGATTGCAGTGAATGAACGTAGAATTTATTTAAGAATAAAAGTGTATCCATCAAATTCCATCATGACAGCATACAAAAAGGACAAAACCACAGCACAAACACAAGGTTGATGCGTTTCACGGACTACATGTCCGCTTAGTCATAGCCCTAAATAAGCGACTGAAGGATTCAGATATTTATAAAACATTACAGGTGTAAATCATAAGTCCTCATTTAATCAGTGTGGAGTGCAAACAATCCTCAGCTGATAGAGTCCCAGAGTCCAAGAAAAGGAATCACTGGGACATCTGCCAGCAGTAAAGAGTTAAAACCTCCCGTACGGCAATCTAAGAACACATACACAGGTCGATCGTATAAACGATAAAGTCAGTGTATATAAAAAGGCGAAAAGAAGAAAAAATGAAAAACCTCTGTACTGATATAGACATACTTCTATTAGCGGAAGGAACTCTAAATGAACGCGAGTGAGATAGGGCATCCATGGAAAGCATTGCAGTAAATAACAAAACGTTAAATGTAAAATGTAAAATATATTACATTGACCCTATACACAGATGTCATATTAATAGATGCCCATACTGGCCCATGTTCCGAAGAATAAAAATTCTGAATACAAACAGGAGGGAAACGGGCTTACAGTGAACAACCGCATGACACACGGGCTTTAGGGATTATTGAATGAACAAAAGGCCATGGTTAAAGGTAAAGAGAGAACACATATCCTCCAAGATAAAGATATAAAATACAAGTCTATGATGAATATAAAAACAGGAATGGACTAAGGCAGGGATATGCAATTAGCGGACCTCCAACTGTTGCAAAACTACAAGTCCCATCATGCCTCTGCCTCTGGGTGTCATGCTTGTGGCTGTCAAAGTCTTGCTATGCCTCATGGGATTTGTAGTTCTGCAACATCTGGAGGTCCGCTAATTGCATATCCCTGGACTAAGGCTTTGTCCACCTGCTCAGCTGAGTTAATGCGGATCATCATTGCATCTAGAAATTTGGAATTAGAAAAACTAAGGAGAGATCTCCACTTACCAACAGGAGATTTTGCAATTGAAAGATAATGCGTTTTTTTGAGGAATTAGATCGGAAATTAAATAATAAAATTAATACTATTGAGATGGACATCAATGAGGTTAAGAAGGAGAAACTTCTGCGGGATAAATTGGATTACGATTTGGATATTGTTTACTCATGGAGAAAATCCAATAGAGGGAATAAACCTCGTAATTCACGTTTTAACAAGAAAAGGGTGAGCTTTTCTGAACCGGAATCTGATCCTGCAGACAAAACGACAGCATATTCAGCATCTGACACCTCAGGAGATCTTCCCACAACCTCTAACACCATGCCACGATCCAGTACACCAGTGGTTACAAAAAACGAACAGCCTCCCAGAAAGAAATTTCAGAAAAAGAAACAAGGACTTTTAAAAAAACAAGGAGAAGAGGCAGCAGGAATCTGAGATACGACCCACAGCCATTATTCTCTCAGGACCCAGCCACAGAAGACATAACCCCTAATGTTATCAACATTTCCAGTAAGGTACTGTCTAACAGCGATCTGTCTCTTTTGGTTAAGGGTTTGGGGTTTTGTCCAGCTACACACTTTGATCCTTTTAGAACTGTTCTGGACATCAACCGGTTTGGGAGGAATCTCACTATCCACAGACACTATTTTGAAGAATCCAAGACATGCGAGACAACAGAGAGGTCCCAGTGGGGCTTCACTCTGGGAACTTGGATAATGTGTCACTTTTTACATTTCAGGAACACTGTGCTATCACTGATCTTGAAGAGCTTGACAGTGAGAGCCAAGATCACCTTGAGACAGACTCGCACATGGGCGGCACTCATCGTGTCTCCCTGCGAGCTCCGTCCTCATTCTACCCTGTCCAGTCTAGATGCAGGGAGATGGATAGTTTCCAGAAGTCGGTGGAGAGGGATTTGTTTAATTTAGCAACACATACTTCCTCCCAACGTGTCACCTTTAGAGACAATTTGAGCAGGGATGAGAGGTTGTCACTTCTAAAGGATTCCAGTATCACCATTGGGGGTAATGGATTCTGAACAATATCGGGTTGAAGCTCTTAGACAATTAAGGGACAAACAAACATACATTACCCTAAAAGGAGACCCAACCAAACAATACAAGGGACTGTTATGGGGTTTGATTCAAAAGGGTATGAGGATAGGGGCTTTTACACCCAAGGAAGCGGAGGCTTTAATACCAGAGTTCCCTATCATGCCCAGATTTCACCATCTACCGAAGGTGCATAAGACCACTCGCCCACCTCAGGGCAGGCCGATAGTCTCGGGCATCGGCTCCCTGAATGAAAAGTTGGGTGAATGGTTGGATGGCCAATTACAACGGATTGTTCACACATTGCCGGATTATTAGCGCGATACTAACCACCTTTTGAAAATCATGGATCGCCAATCCTGGCGTGCGGATTACCTTTGGGTTTCCTGCGATGTGGTAGGTTTATATTCTTGTATTCCTCACCACTTGGCCGTAGAGGCGGTATCTTTTTGGCTTAAGAGGTCCACTGATTTTTCTTCGGAAATTCGTTTGTACATAGGGGAAGTACTCCAATACTTGTTGTCTCACAATTTTTTCCTTTTTGATGGGGTTTACTATCTCCAGAGGTGTGGAGCAGCCATGGGGGCCAAATTTTCACCCTCTTTGGCCAACTTATATATGGCTTGGTAGGAGCGCTTCCACATCTTTGTAGATGGTAACCCCCTGCCGGCTCAGATCATCTTGTACTATAGGTACATAGACGATCTGATCTTCATATGCCAGGACCCCTTTCCTTTCCATCAATTTTTGGAACTACTTAATGGGAATCATTTTAATTTACTTTTTACAGGCACTTCCGATCCGAGCACTATATACTTTTTGGATGTCCAACTCACTGCTGATCAGGCCGGTGTGTCCTGGAATTTATATAGAAAACCCTCATCAGGGAACAGCCTTCTACATGCCACTTCAGGACACCCTTCCCATACTATAAAGAGCATACCAGTTGGGCAGTTTCTGCGACTCCACCGCATATGCAGCAATGATGCTGCGTTTGAGACGGAGTCGGCTAAACTATATGGGCGCTTTCATCAGAGAGGCTACCCTAAATGGCTAAATGCTTAATAGGGCCCTTAACATAGGCAGAAGGAAGAACAGAAAGTCTCTACTGGATACCCAAAGTGTGGGTGCCAGTTCACAGAAATCCAGCTTTGGAGATACAGTCCCCTTGGCAACTAGTTCTGTTGGCCGTCACCATCCAGCTAAAGACAAACATCATCGTTTGTCTTTGGTATTGGGTTACAGTGCTGAATTCCCAGCCATCAAAGTTCATGACAAGGCTCTCTTTAGGTATCACTACTTCTTGGCAGTGCCAGTAATGTTGTGATCCTTGTGTGATGCTGCACATGTAATTGTCATTTATAAATGCTGCATAAAAACATTTACAGAAAGCATGCAATCCATAAATCATATACACTGACATATGTACAGGAAACGGAAAGTTGTTGGAGGAGCCAGGAAGCACAGGGAGACATCCACACAGTGTGAAAAGGGGGTTTTACGTCATGTAGGCAGGTGCAGTCTCTACTCCCCACTGCAGGTGGCGCATGACCGAAGCAGCAATGCAGAAGTGGAAGGATATTGTGAGGAACTTGGTTCCTCTATGACTTTCTCTGGTCACAAGGAGACAGCTGTACAATTGGATGCTAGTGCCCAACATGACTTCAGTGTATATCTTGGGTCAGGCAGATTCCAGTCCCAGGTTTGGCGTGCTTTATGCGAGTGGCTAGTGTAGGGACAGGTTATCCATCTGGCAGGGACAGTGCTTAAAAATAGGAAAACATTACAGAGGAGTAGGGACAGTGCAGGGACTACATCTGTCTCTCTTCAGGAAGCCTCCCTTTTGGGGGTGGACCAGCCAGGGCACATTCTGTTCCTTTTGGCAGATGCTAATGGCATCTTTCAAGTCCAGAGTCCGCTGTTACAGTTTGTAAGTGGCTCCGGATGGTCATGCCTACCCAGTTCAGTTGTGTTGGACCTTTCTACATTAAATTTCTGTTGCCTAACTGTGGACTTTGTTTACTGCCTGCCACACTGCACTGCACCTTGCTCATAAGCATAGTGCCAAAAGTCTGCAGATTACGTGGGAATTGTAGGCTGAATATGGAGTGGACAGAGTGGGCAGAAAATTTTGAGGACAGAGTGGATATAAGACATAGCAGACAGAATGATTAGAAGAAATAATGGCAAGAACTGGTATAATAATGGTAAGGTTTGTATATTGTAGATGTGGCTCAAGAAAATAGAAATAAAGTAGACATAGTGGATAACTGGTGGATAGTAGAGGTTTAAAACAAGAGCAGGTAATGGGTAGACAACAAGAAGCATGATCCTGGTAAGCTGACCATCCTTTCATTTTATATGGGGTTTTGGAGACCTGCTAACAGGAGCATAGGGAAATCCAAGACAGATACGTGACAGATATCTGTGATCACTGCAGACACTGGAGCACAGGTTCAGTATTTGTGTAGGCAAAGTCGGGACTATTGTCTACGTATAGGGTAAGTTTGCACAATCCAGGGTCTGGAATCAGGTTAGTACAAAGAGGAACAATCTGTGTCAACAGCTGGGGGTGGATGTCTCTGTCCAAGGCCCTGGGAAGAAGTCCGTTAGCTATGAAACTAGTCGGGTTATGGCTCTACTCTGACACACTCTGATTCCCTGCGATACGCCTATTTTTATGCATCTAAATGTAAGTGCAATTCTTTATTAAACATCAATTACCTTTACTGTATTACGCTATTGGAGCCTTTTTCTTTTATGTATTATCCCGCATTCCGTTATGGAGATAAGATTGCCTGTGACCGAGACACAACAGTAGGGGTTTGGATACTCCCTGACGGCACGTTCTTATGTGGATATAAAAAAGGCTCCTTCCGGTCTCCTGTAATAAGAGACCATCTCTCTTTGGTGAGCGCAATCACAGCGTGGTGGTGGGATTTTTTCACAATACTTCCCAAAGCACGTTGGCACTAAGAGCATTTGCGTACTATTTGCACCTTACTATATACGTTTTTCAAGATATGAACAACACTTTTTATATTAACTCATCTTTGGACTTTTTATTACTCTTCAAATGCACTATTGTTTTAGTAGTGGGTCTCTGCAATGACTTAGTTCACTCTATTCAAATAATCATTATTATTTTTTATGATTGCTAGCACAGCATTTTTTTGCTTATGATCTATTTTGTGTTTATATCTTACTCATAGCGCTGCAGCTTTATACACAGATCAAATTTTTAATTATTCTTACCCTCACTGAGCGCAGTACCATTTTCCTTCGTATATACAGGGACTCCAAGTGCCTGATCTTTTAAAAAAAAGACAGATTGTCCACAACCAGAACTGTGATTGAGTTCAGAATACAGGTCAGATACGAAAGAAAAGAAGACAAATAGTGCCCTTGGGACAGAAACGGGTTCATGTCATAGAAGAGGACAAACAGCAATCAACCATCAGGATACCATGCATGATAAGAACCATCATAGCATAGCACAGTTATGAAGCAGACAAGTAGTCAAGTTCAAATCAGAAGTCAGGAACAGTAGATGACTAGCACAGTCAGAGAAATAGGCACAGTAGGCACAGTCAGAGAAGTAGGCACAACTTTAAGCACTGATATCAGAAACATAACAACCTAGTAACAGGCAGAGGACAGGAACTCGCTAGTACTCCACTGGCACACCAACACCAGCTGGTATGGGTGGTGCCCCTAAATAGCTGCAAAGAAAGCACAGGTGATGTACAAGTATACTAATTTCAGACTGACTTTACAACCCAGACAGAAAACAACAACCAATTTCCATGACAAATTCTAAAGCACTCTTTAAATTCCATATGCATCTTGAGTGTTTTTGCTTACAAGCATTTGGACTTGTGCTTAAGTTATGGGGTTGAACACTGAATATGTATCTTACACTGTGCTTTTTTATGGTTACTACATTATGGCAACATTGTTTACATCATATATGTTGATCTAATATACAAAATTTTATTGCTGTTAATCAATACAGAGTGTATATTGACGTTCGGTTTTTAGATTACATTTAGCAATATTTATGCAAACCTGGCTGTTGTAATGCTAGATACAGTTAAGTAAAAAATGGAATGACATACAGACAATTTGCAGCTAGGTATTCTTTAATGAATAATTTAGAAGGTTTCATAACACTTTATACTTACTCAGAGCTGTGTTTCACATGTTCAGTCATTGGGTCTTCCCCAGGTTGAAATGAATGAATGCAGATACCGCATGTGTAGCACCTCACTGCATCTTCTTTTCCTAAAATAATACAGATAGTTCACTTGGATTTATTATTTTTTCCACAATTTTTTTATGATGTATAAGGTTTACTTGATTTGAATACAGGCGGTCAATGGGTTACAAACAAGATAGGGACTGTAGGTTTGTTCTTAAGTTGCATTTGTTTGTAAGTCGGAACAGGAACTGGAGCGGCTCTAGAGCGAGTTGCACAGGAGTCCTGTGCGTCTTCTGGTCCGCTTCAGGTCTGAATTCAGCCAAAAATTCAGACTGAAATCGCACCTGAAACAGCGAAGAGGGACGCACCGGACCCCTGCTGTGAGACACTCCATGCGGCAGTGTGATCCCAGCCTTAATGCAGCAATTGTACAGAAATACTTCTAACCTTTACTATACATTCATTAAGCATGACCTAAGGATCAGCCAACGCAAGAGTGAGTGAGTTTTAGGTGGTATCTGATGGACTTTTACCAACTAGCTTCTTAGATCTCTTGGGAATGCCATCAATGAGATCTCCCTGAGAAAATGAGTTGTTCCCATTCCTGATATACTATATATGACAGTAAACAAACACAAAATGTAAAATTTGTGCTGTGTCCCATTGGGAGGAACTACCTTCACTTTCAGTAGACACACAGGGAAGTAAAGGGAAATCTCTCCAAAATAAAGGAAATCCCTTCTAAACGGCTGTAACAGAACAAGCATATGCATTCAAAGATTTTCCTCTATATTCGTGTTCTGGTGGCAATTCAAAATTTTGGATTTCACCTCACTTTCTGTCCCAGTGACCATGATCACCAGAGCAGACAAACAATGTGAATCTCCCCTTTGGTGACAGAGAGAAATAAAGCCTAATAGGGGTACTATCCATTACCTACTCTACCCAAAATTACAAAAAATAAAGTTTTGACTTTGGGTTCACTTCAAGTTAAATTAGTTCCCCAAAAAACCAAGCAAAATGCTTGTAAGAACAGGTAATATACTGTGAAATGTATGCTGTTTGGCTTAGCAACGTTTCCTCAACAGTTTAGGAGGGCAGAGAGCCCCTGCTTTAGTAGGTGTGCAATATTGTGCCCATTAAAGATTAGTGAGACTCGAGCAAGGCTCCATGCACATCTTGCGTTTGGCTCCAGTGCAAGGGGCTCTGCATTACGGGCATTTGTCCCTGGTTGCATACTGAACTAAACAGAAGTAGCACTATATGCGCCACCCATCCCCATCCAGTCACAGCAGCTGTCAGACTCTCATAGAATTTAACAGGATGCCAGCAGCAGGGCCAGACGGAGTATTTGTGCCCTCCACCTGTGGCTAAACGCCAGAGGCCCATGCACCAGGACTAAATGCCCAGTGAGTATGGAGCCCCACACATGAACTGACAAAGAAAAAAAAATGACACTCAAAAATCAGCTTTACCTGTATAGAAAAATCCCCATCTGGCAAGTGAAGCAGGATCTACATTGGCATTTGCAGGCCACTTTTTAAATGACTCCAGACGAACATTCTCATTTTCAAAGACGTTCAGGTTAGCAGCACCTGGGAAACAAATTTTTACCGATGTGATATTAATGTAATTACCAACCCTAACAAGTCACCAGCAAACATGGAATTTACCCAGCTCTAAAGGCCACAATTCAATATGCGCCGGATGCGTTTAGAGATGTACGACCCAGTGTTTACTGGGTATTGGATTTGTAGATGCAGTGATTGAAGACAAATATGCAAGGGAGGCAACCACTAGAGCCTTATTTCAGGATCGTAGGCTTATTTTACAGCATTGGATTTCTCCTTCCCCTCCTACACATGCTACATGGATAAAACATATGGGCACTACATTAAGATTGGAGAAACTAATGTATCAACATAGAGGGAGCCACTCAAAATTCGAAAAGGTCTGGGGAAATTGGTTGGCATGCCCGGGTCTGGCACCAGTAGACCTGTTGCTGGAGAGATTGATAATGTAAACAGGCAAGGATACATAAGCATGTAGTATTAGATGTATGTGTGGATTCACCTATTTAAAGTTTTGTCATTGAAGTGTAACTTGATAACTATAGAGGGATAAGGTTACTGGCAGTTTTATGGGCGAAAGAGATGGGAATATGGAGCTTAAAAGAGGTGCTAATCTAAATAAGGGCATGTTTTGATTTGTGCTGTATAATATGTGACATCTAAATAAACTTTTATTTGGTTTAAAAAGAGATGTATGACCCAAACGCAGAAATTCTATGTTCAGGGCACACATCCCTGAACCCATACGGCCATGAACATATTTCAGCCTGTCATTGATTTTGACAGAACTGTTGATAGCAAGCTGTATGCTTTCTGGGTGCTGGAATACACCCTGTTTTTTACACTATACGAGCAAAGGCGTCCATGTGCATGAGCCCTAAACAGTAGCAGGCGGAAGTAGTTAATACCCTGAGCTTAGGAAAAACCTGGAGAACACAGAAAAAAAAAAAACAAATGCCTAGGTTGGCTACAGCCTAGCTATAAAAATAAATATGGAAAACCTAACCACACATCATGGTGCAAAAAAAGCATTCTTCTGCTGAAACAGTGGTATTGCAATGTGTTATCAACCACTGTTAACACTGTGCAATTTTTATTGAAACCAGAGATATATTTAACCACTTGACCTCTGAAAGATTTGCCCCCCTTCATGACCAGGCCATTTTTTTCGATACAGCACTGTGTTACTTTAACTGACAATTGTGGGTTATGCAACGCTGTACACAAATAAATGTTATGTCCTTTTTTCCCACAAATAGAGCTTTCTTTTGGTGGTATTTGATCACCACTGTGCTTTTTATTTTTTGCGCTATAAATATAAAAAGACCGGCAAGTTTGAAATAAAATATATATTTTTTACTTTGTGCTATAAAACATATCCAATTACAAATTTTTAAAAATCTAATTTCTTCATAAATTTAGGCTAATATGTATTCTGCTACATATTTTTGGTAAAAAAAATCCCAATATGCATTTATTGATTGGTATGCGCAAAAGTTATATTGTCTACAAATGATGGTATATACAGGAATTTTTATTAATTTATTTTTTAATAATAGTAATGGCAGCGATCAGCTACTTATAGCGAGACTGCGATATTGCGGCACTGACTGACTGACAATTTTTGGGAACCAGTGACACTAATACAGTGATCACTGCTAAAAATATGCACTGTACTAATGATACTAGCTGGGAAAGGGTTAAACATCTAGGGTGATCAAAGGGTTAACTGTGTGCCTAGCCAGTGTTTATGTGTACACAGTGTGGTGCTTTTAGTAAGGGAAAGAAGTAATGTATTTTATTCCCTGCTGTGACTGACTAAATTTTGCCTCTCCTAGCAAAAAGACCTGTACAAAAATGGCTACACTTTGGGGGCCCTACATTTACATAGGCAGAGCCATGTCCTGTGTGTGTTCCCAACGATCGGCAGTGCCAGAGGTAATCCATTGGCCAGCATCTGCTGATTGGCATCTGCTGTGTAAAATCACAACAGAGCTAGATTGTGGGTAGTGCGCGCCCACGCCCCCTACCCGGAAGTGCCAGATCACATACTTAAGTCTTTCCACAGATTCTCAATTGAATTTAGGTCTGGACTTTAACTGGGCCATTCTTAACACAAAATATGCTTTAATCTAAACCATTCCATTGTAGCTCTGGTCAGAGTCATTGTCCTGCTGCAAGGTGAACCTTCACCCCAGTCTCAAGTCTTTTGCAGACTCTAACAAGTTTTCTCCTAAGATTGCCCTGTATTTGGCTCCATCTATCTTCCCATCAACTCTGACCAGCTTCCCTGTCCCTGCTGAGGAAAAGCATCCCCACAACATGATGCTGCCAGCGCTATGTTTCACGGTGGGGATGGTGTGTTCAAGGTGATGTGCAGTGTTAGTTTTCTGCCACACATAGCGTTTTGCTTTTAGGCCAAAAAGTTTAATTTTGGCCTCATCTGACCACCTTCTTCCACATGTTTGCTGTGTCCCCCACATGGCTTCTTGCAAACTGAAAACAGGACTTCTTATGGCTTTCTTTCAACAATGGCTTTTTTCTTGCCACTCTTCCATAAAGGCCAGATATGTGGAGTGCATGACTAATAGTTGTCCTGTGGACAGATTCTCCCACCTGAGCTGTGGATCTCTGCAGCTCCTCCAGAGTTACCATGGGCCTCTTGGCTGCTTCTCTGATTAATGCTCTCCTTGCCCGGCCTGTCAGTTTAGGTGGACGGCCATGTCTTGGTAGGTTTGTAGTGCTATAGTCTTTGCATTTTCACATGATGGATTGAACAGTGCTCAAAGCTTGGGATATTTTTTTTATAACCTAACCCTGCTTTAACCACTTCAGCCCCGGAAGGATTTGCTGCTTTAGGACCGGAGCCCTTTTTGCGATTCGGCGATGCGTCGTTTAACTGACAATTGCGCGGTCGTGCGACGTTGTACCCAAACGAAATTTGCGTCCTTTTTTTCTCACAAATGGAGCTTTCTTTTGGTGGTATTTGATCCCCTCTGCGTCATATTCTTTAAACCCAAAAAAACGTTTTACCAGCGAGAAGAAAACAAATATCGCCGCTAGTCTTTACTGCGTCTCCCCTAGTTTATGGTGGTTTTCTTTCGAGGTAAACACTCTTTTTTTCCTGCGTTTAAAGCAAACCCATGTTGCAGCGTGCTGGCGCGTTAACAGTCAATTTGCTGCGTAGCGGCTTAGCGTTTTTCCCGAGGCCAGGATTTCGTCGTTTAGGAAGGCCCCGACTTCACCAATTTCGTCCCAATCCAATATTTTTTTTATAGGGTTCGAAACTCGTGACAAGTTAGGTAGTACACTTTTACGTTTCTGATATCGTGATGTTTGGATGGTTCTGTACCGGCAGGTGGATTTGACTGTCCGGCCCGT
>BLSH010356625.1:325993-346164 GCA_018402905.1 Glandirana rugosa | reverse complement strand
CTTTTTGGTTGCTATGGACATTCTCATGTTTCCAGGCAGAAAGAATGACATGTATTATATAAAAGTGCATGCAGGGCTCTGGGCAAACCACTAGGGACAAAGGGGATGTGTAATGATTTCATACAGTAATGTAATCTATAAGATTACAGTGTACTGTATGTACTGTGTGTGTTTCACTTTTTGAATTTCCCGCCGGTCTCCGCCCCCGTGCGACGCGACGCTCGCAGGGAACGGAGCCCGGAGGCACACAGAGGCATCGGAGCTGCGGACACAGCCCGCAGACACGCTGACACCGCGGGAGGACATCGCTGGATCCAGGGGACAAGGTAAGTAACATTGCCTGGATCCAGCGATGCAAGCCCGAGTGTGGCTCGGGGTTACCGCTTTAGGTACTGAAAATCCACCCCGAGCCACACTCGGGATTACCGCTAAGGAGGTTAAAGTGTTACTAAGCAGAACATGGAAATGCAATTATTTTAGTAAATATAAACTGCTAAATACCATTTCACATCAGCAGTATATAGCAGTCTTGTGACTTCTATCAGTGTCTGGTTAACGCTTGTAGGAGGAGTTTTCATTCTCCTCTGCCTGTCCTATGAGGCTACATGACCCCTGACACTCTTACTGTTGTGGGTTTAGTAACACTTTAAACAGCTAGTTCACATTTACAAAAAAAAACTGCCTATGTAGGTAATTGGTGCCTGCAGATAAAAACAACCTGTGCAGCCTTGACTAAAGTTGAATAATGCCCTTGCTATAGGTGTAGACCATTTCTGTATATTCTGAAGCCTGACTGAAGAACTCCAACAGATGGCATCATCCTATCCTGTCTTGTTGCTAAGACATTTCTAAGATACTCCCAGCCATTACTGCTTATCCCCACCATCACAGGAGCAAGCTCTCTATCCCCCGCTGAGCCAGAGGCGTAACTAGAACTTTCAGGGCCCCGGTGCAAGAAACCATGAAAGGCCCCACTGACCCCATCCCAGAGCCCTTTCCATCGGTCCCAGGGCACTTCCCTCCAAGCCCAAGGCCCTTCACACTGATCTTGGGGCCCTTTATTATGGTTCTGCAGTGGTACCCTTTCACATGTTTTGTAGGTGGCAGACTGCCAGGGCCTAGTCACAAGTGTGACCTTTGCGACCCTAGTAGTTCCACCACTGACCTTACTATTACTAGGGGGGCATTTTGGAGGATGTAAGGGGGCACTCTGGAACATATAAGGCAGCACTCTAGAGGTACTAAAATAGTAGAAGAGTGCCCCCTTACAACCTCTTCCAGAGTGCCCCTTAATGCCTCCAGAGTGCCCCCCTAGTGCCTTTAGAGTGCCCCCTTAGTGCCTCCAGAGTGCTTCCTTACATTCCCCATAAGGCCCCCCTAGTGCCCTTTACAGTGCACTCTGGAACTACTATCTTGGTACCCCTTTACATCCTCCAGAGCGCCCTCTTAAATCCTTCTCCAGAGTATAAAAAGAGAATCTGGAATTTGTGCTGTCAGTAATGTTAGTGGCTAAATAGCCAAAAGTCCAGGCACTCAGTCACCTCCTTTTCCCAGTTTCCTTGTGGGCTTTGGCTCTGAGGGAGGCAAGCAAGGGGAGAGATTGCGTACAGTGGACCGATTACAACCCGCAAGAGGCCGGGCTGGCGGTACAACACTTTACAAAAACGTCCTTGACGGTGACTTGGAACTTGGCATGTGCAGGTCTGAATTCAGCTGATTAGAGTACTGCTGAGCTCAGTCTGTACTCATTCGGCAGGGAGTATATAAGCCACACCTCACTGCCCAATGTAAGGCCAAGCCCAACAGTTCTCTAATCGTCTGCTTCAGAACTGGGCATTAGCAGTTCAAAGCTGGTGACACAGACGTTTTTACAGGTACCTTACTCCTGTCTACGGACAAGTGAATAGTGCCTGTTAACACTGCCTCAGACACACAGCTGTCTCGGGCCTCCCTCCACAGTAGTGGAACATCAGGGCCCGGTCACAAGTGCGACCTTTGTGACCCTGGTAGTTCCGCCACTGTGCTGAGCTCTCAACTACTGTGACAGGAGAGAGACCGCATGCAAGGGGCTTTGAATCATCTGGGAGTGTCACAATGTTCTAGCACCAAGGGAGAATGAGATGATGCTATCTCTTGGATTTTTTTGACCAGGCTTTGAGAGGTAAGTAAATACTCTACACCAATAGTGGGGCAATTTATAACTTTGGTCAAACTGCACAGCTCGTTTTTATCTATAGGCACCCTTTACCTGCCTAGGCAGTTCTATGGTTAAACTAAACTAACCCTTAGCAGATATTCCTCTATTCATCACTACAAAAGAAATCTCATTTGACAGCAATATTTTACGCCAGTGCAAGGATTTACAGACGTATTAGAGTTCAAGATCTGACTCATTAACCAAAATCATATCTACTTACTCTAAGTCCTTCAAATCCACTGTAGGAATCGATGTATTCTGTAATTTCTTTGTGAGTTTTCATTCTTTTTAGAAAATCACACCTGTGACAGCGACCAAAATATAATGTAAGTACAAATATATTCTTCCAGCATTGTACTGACAAGGCCAAACTTTTTTCCCCTAGGACAAGTTATATTCTATATGCGGGGGGGGTTACAATATATCAGAGCTCTATTTGTCCTGATGATCATAATCACAAAGAATGAAAGTAATGTCAAATACAACATTTTCCAGTTGCAGAACAGAAGCAGACATGTTTCAATGTTTCAATAGGGAGACCTGTTTCAGTGTCAACTCTCTAAAAAGGGAATTCCCCTAATTTTGCAGAGATTTCCTCTCACTTCCTGTAGCGTCTCTGGGAAAAGAAGTAAAGGGAAATCCCAATATGACACAAACAGCAAAAAAATTAAAGAGTGCTTTTAACCATTTCCTACTCTTTCCAAAGCTGGGAAAAGTTTGGCTAATTATGCACTTAAAACGGTATTAAACCCAAAAATAAACATTTAATATATTACAGCTTACCAGTTCCTAGATGTGCTGGTTTTTGTTAGTTTCTGTTAATAGAGTCTGTTTTTACATTTTTTGTTCCATAGATACTTTAAAGCTTAAAACCTTTTTGGCCCAGAATTCTGCTCTGGACCCTTGCATTTATTTTTGGGCATGTCTTGTTAGCTCTGTTGCTGCAAAGCTCAGGTGGGCACTAGGGTTAGGCCTGTTAACATATTTTGTTATTTGTTATTTCTTCTTTTAACATTGATCATTCTGCTTCTACTTGGCAGACTGGTCTTCTCCTCTGTAGGCTGTGGCTTGATCACCTGTGGGCCTACCCTGGGCCCCTTGTGGGCAGATTGACGTGGGCTCCAGCACCTCCATCGGCAGACTTCTGGTAGCATGCAGCGGCAAAGTCTTTTTGATTTTCAATGATGCTGTTTTCTACTATATGTGTTTTTATCTACAGGGTCAGTAAATATATGTTAGTGTGTTCACTGGGTTAAAAACTGGGAGTTTAAATCTCTTTCCCATTTTGGAAAGAGTGTGTGGTTGTGAAGGGGTTATGAAGAGTAGACAGAATTGTGATACTATATCATATTATCCCCTGTTCTGCCTATACATTCAAAGGGAGTGGGCAATGCAAGCTTGTTGAAAGTATTTGCTAGAGAGTGTAAGAAATGGCTTAGTTTTACAGGGAGCCCCATCTAGGTAATGGCGAATAAAGAGTGTGCACAGTTTGTCAAGTGATCTGATCTAATTTTGTCTTCTAAAATCTTTTAATTGTGACAGTGACAGCAGCCATAGAATGGGACTCATGGTTTCTTTGAACTTTTGAATTTAAATTCCCAAGAGCACCCTGAGACAGAGATGGAGTGGTGGAATAGTTTTTTGTTACCAGACTGCTGTACAGACTGCTTTTTCAGAACGGGAGCTGAGGTGTGCACACAGATTATCCACAGGACGAGTGAGCAGAACCCGAGACTTAGACCTGGGGGCAGAGACACCCAGGGCAGCAGAGAACAGGCCACAGTGCTGCTGCTGCAGAAGTGAGAATGGAGCATCCTCTCGCCCGCTACTTCCCACCGCAGATCCCCAGAGGTATTCTGTGGAGAAGCTGAGGGGGCCCCATTCTACAAAGAGAGTTTACTGTTGGTTTCCCCGATATGAGGTGGGCTACATTGGCTGAGCATTCTGACAAAGGTTATCCTTGCCATTTATGGTCTGCTGTACTCTTTATCTTTGGTGGATTTTCTGATCGCTGGAAGAGATTGTGTGTTTTAGGGAATGAATAAATGTAGGCAGGACAGCCTATTGTAAAAAAAAACTGCCAGGCGGGAGCATTGTTGTTCCTGGAGGACATCATAAACTGTCATGAAGTGCACAAATGCTCCTTAAAGGGCCCTAACAATAGCTGGAAGAAGAATATTATAAAGGACTTTCCCTCCCATAAATCATCCAGCAAGTCCCCTCTGTTACCTTCTCCAATTTCCTTCATTTCCAAGTACAGTGCTTACCCAGTCAGTTTAGGCCTAGAATAGCCACCATTAATGCACACTGGCAGTATAGTCCCAGCAATTTGCTAGATCAAGATTCATTGCTGGTCACTGTTACACTTCAGGCGGCGTTGGGCGTTATATGTCATTTTATGCTTAGCCATTACTGTTAGCCATTTTGTATGCTGAACTGCGTTACCACAATTGCCAATTAATTGTATTTGCTAGGTTATCAAGTTTACTGAGTGGTAATAAATTAAGATTACCTTTACTAACTGGTTTGGTGCCTGCTTTTGATACAGCACTATTATTATATTAATATTAATTATTTGCCGTGCTTCATTGTGTTTCCTTGTTTTTACACTCAACCTTGTGTGTCAGAGGGGCTGATGCCCCTTGGAAGGATGATGCAAAGAATAGAGGACCCATCTTTTTCATCAGCTCCTGCAGGGGTAGTGCTACATATAAACACCATGAATCCCATTCAGCTTTTGGTGAATACAGCTCAGCCAGCACTGCCTAACGTAAAACTATTGTGTACTTTCTACAGTATAGATGTCATATTTTCAAATTAATTTGTTATATACAGATTTGTATGTGTTATTT
Organism: Glandirana rugosa; assembly: GCA_018402905.1. Taxonomy (NCBI): domain Eukaryota; kingdom Metazoa; phylum Chordata; class Amphibia; order Anura; family Ranidae; genus Glandirana; species Glandirana rugosa. The sequence continues at coordinate 341,115 of BLSH010356625.1, read as the reverse complement.
CCAGGGCAATCTAAGTCAGATAAAATTCTTTCAGTAATATTGTAATGTTCCCTTTCTATATTTTGCCTAAATATGGTATAAACCTCAAATAATAATGTATTTTCTATAATTTGTATAAGGTTTCACAGTTCACTGTCTTCTGGCCCAACCTGTGCTGCTGTCAGCAGCTGATTCTGTTGCAGGGCCAGTCTGCTGTTTCTCATCCATGCTGGATTGCTGTTCATCTCTCCCTGTTCAAAGGATTGCTATAGCCAAGGAAATCTATGGCAGAACATATTTGGCCCAAGCGTGTAGGTGTTCTGTTTTTGCTTGGTGTTTGTGGACAACTGTGCAACTTTTACATTTTCTCCCTCTCCCCACAGAGATTTTTTATTGAAGGGTTTATATGGCAGGTATGCATTGCGTCTTCAGACCCCCAGCCTCGCACCAGACTCGATTACTGTCTTAGGCATGCCCCCTGCACTGTCAATCACAGCTGCTGTGTCCTTTGTGGTGCATACAACTTCCACAGAGCCAGTTTTATTTGGATGAGAAAGAGTACATCATCTCCATTTGCACACTGAAGGAACTATTGTGCAGCTGACAGTATACAGTAAGTTGTGTTACTCACTATGTGTAAATGAAGCATTGTTTCACAGTGAGCACAATTGCCTTGCTGTGCTCCTCAATTTATTAGATGATAAAGTGTGCTCAAGAAGTTATAAGGAGCATTAAGGCGTATATAAGGGGAGCTCAGATTAGTGTCTTAGGCTGAGCAGTGTGATCTAGACTGCAAGTACATGTAACAGATATCATTTTGTTTATGGTCTTCTACTGTGTACATTTAGATATAGCTATGTGTATAAGTTTAGATAGGCACGGCATTTGCTAAATGTCAGTCACTGCTGAGTGTGCATTACTACAGTACTGTATCGGCTCCACCTGACTCGTCCCACAGGCCAGTATACAGCAAGGTGAAAGACCTAGCATGGCCGTGTGACCTCTTTTTCTCTCTGGTGCTTAGGTAGAAAACTTCAGATAAATGTTTATTATTATTATAAGGACAGAGAGTTGTACAAAAGACACGGTTAAAAGTATAAAAATAGATTGCTGCAAACTGGTGTTCAGCTCCCAACTCACTCAGGGAACCACTTGGCATGTTCCTTCCAGGGATCATCATTTTCTTGCCAGTTGCCAAGACAGCCACCGCAACTGAAACACTGTACTGTGTCTCTTCTACCTGGAAGGTACAGCAAAAGAAATGAATAATAATAATCATCATAATAACACACTACACTAATTACAGGTGGTTGTACAAAAAATCATGATACAGAGATGATGAAAAATCAATTAGAATATGTATATAATATATAAGTGCATATACTGTAATGGAGTTCAGAGAAAGTATCACATAATAATCATTCATCCAAGGAAATTTTCTTCTACAGACATAGTAGTTTTAGAGATTAGATCTGCAGTATATTACCTAAAAAAATAGACTTAAAAAAAAAAAGAAAAATAATTTTTCAAACCCAATCTTAAAATTACATTAAATGATTTATCAATGATTACTGAGTTGCATTATTTTATGAAGAGAACTTGGGAAGTAATTAGCTCTCCAGGAAACCAAATTCCCAATTTCAAAATATCCACTCAAAGGGAAAAAATACACAAAATTAGAAGAATCATTGTCTCCAAACTATAATAGTGATACTATCATACTCTGCATTATTTTGTGTCTTTAGAGCAGAGTTCTACCCAAAAGTGGAACTTCCACTTATCTGTCTCCCCCCCCCCCCCCCCGGTGCCACATTTGGCACCATTCAGGGGAAGGGGGGAGTGGGTACCTGTTTTTGATAGGTACCCTGTCCCCACTTCCATTGGACCTCGCCGCGGCCAGGTACGTCAGAAGTTTGGTCCCCTCCTCCGCCCTCCTCCTTCCCCTGCTGCCGGGCCAGTAAGAGTGCAGTGCACTTCGCTCATGCGCAGTAGGGACCTGACCATGAAGCTGCAAGGCTCCCTTACCGGCAGTGGCAGCCGCAGCACCCGATGGAAACATCGGCTGCGGTGCCGATATTGCTGACCTTTAATTTTTGGAGGGGCAGGCCAGAACACAGCTTTAATATCTGCCTTGAGTTTAGATTTAACAGTCATTCAGATTTGTCAAAACAATTATTGTGAAGATGCCTTTCTTCTTCTGCCTTCTCTGGTTCCTCCTTTTCTTCATCACCAGTATGCTAATTAAATTTAAACTCTTCCATCTATTTTAGACCCAGTGGTCTCATCACTGGATCTCTGTGCATCTTTATGCAATGCAGTCAGATCATAGCTAATGGGTAGAGGCTAAAGGGCCAGCCAGGTGCGGCACATAACAGCTAACTGCGAATTTGAAAATATTGATAATTGAAAATATTATGTGTGTTTTATATTTGTATTATTATATAAATGATTCTGTCATAATTTGAATACATTAGACAATATTATATATACTTCCTTAATTACTATCTGGGTTGCAATCCAATGTACAAAGTTGAAATTTTCACTTTTTTCTATGTATTAAAATGCATTTAACTAAAGAATTTTTGAAAAAATAAATGTTTGCCAGCTAGTAGGAATCTTGAGGAGACACGTGTAGTTCTGGATTGAGCAATTTATCTTCCCCATTCATTTCTGTGCCTCCAGCTTCTTTATTGAGCAGGTAATCTTCACTTCTGCCCAGAGAGAAAGAAAGGGATCCAGCAACACCACAGAGTTCTCCTTGCTATGCAAACACAATGGTAAAGATATATTACACCCTCAGGATATTTTAGTTTAATACATTGAGCAAAATAAAATGAACACTCCCCAGTAAACTGTTATGTTTGTTAAATGTTTCTCAGTTCTGCTAGCTCCTGCTGTCTCAGTGCTGCTTCCCTTTACTTCTGGTCTTCACAGTAAAGAGATAACACCAATCTCGCCACCTCTTACTTTTTGGAAACAACTGGTTAATAATAGTTTGCCCCTATACAAGAATACCTATGTCAACAGAAGTTGCCCCAAAAAATATAACAAGATCTGGTTCACATGATTAAGCAGAGCCTTCAATGGCTTCTGACACGCCCATGATTTAATGTGCCTTGTCTTAATGCTATTGTCTGGATAATTGCTACCTTAGTACCAATTCAGCTGTAACCGATTTATGAATGTGTGTTGATGATTATGTTACCTATCGGCTCAAGGGAGCCATGCCTTATTTTCCATTGATGTGTCTCTCCTAAGTTGCCAACATTTACATTTTGTCTTGTACCCTATTTTATGTCCCCTGCGGGGGTCACGTCGCTACTAATGGTTGGTTTGTGTATTCGTTGCACGTTTGTGACATTAGAACCAATAAACAAAAAAAAGAGAGAGATAACAGTGGACAGTGCAGTCTCCGGTCACGCTGTTAGCTTGGAGAAAGCAGATGGGGAGGAGGGAGGAGCAGGGGAACAGCTTGACATCTTAGGTTACAGGGCTGTAGGTTTCTATTGAGGCACACAGTGTAGGGAGACTCAACTCTAGTCCCTGCATGCAAGGATGGCTCCACGGGATACCACCAGAGAATGGAGCCAACTTGCAACAGGAAACCTGGGGTAGTGATCATGGCACAAATTTAAATTAGAACATGCGCAAGGATTAAAGATAAAAAAAATCAGCACACTCAGGCCTGGTTCAAACCTATGCAGGTTGTGGTTGATGCATTTTTCTGGTGTGTTTTGCATTTTTTCAAACACATTTTGATGCATTTGTAATGTGTTTTGCGTTTTTGGGAGGTGTCTGTTGTCTTGTAGGAGAAACCAGTAAAAATGCAGTACAAATTCATCAAAAACTGCAAGCACTGGATTTATGCTCCATTTCCATTGAAGTCTATAGAATCAAAAACGCAACCTGCTGCGGGAAAAAAAAAGTCCCTGACCCTTTCCAAAAAACGTACCAGTGGAAAATGTAGAGATGTGAATGTGACCCATAGGAAATTGTTAGTAAGACCTCATCTGGAATATCCAGTTTTGGGCACCAGTTGTCAAAAAGGATATCGGGGAACTGGAGAAAGTGCAGAGAAGGGCAACCAAACTGATAAGAGGCATGGAGGAGCAAAACTATGAGGAAAGATTAGAGGAACAGAATTTATTCTCTCTTGAGAAGAGGAGATTAAGGGGGGATATGATCAACATGTAAAAATACATAAGTGGTCCATGTAGTGAACTTGGTGTTGAGCTATTCACTTTAAAGAGGAACTGCAGTCTGCTCACATAATATGCAATAAAAAACATCTTTGCCATTCTGAAGCTTCCCTCCAACCACTTATTATTTTATATATACAGTAAAACCTTGGATTTCGAGTAACGCGGTTAACGAGCATTTCGCTATACGAGCAGTATTTTTTTTTAATTCTGACTCGGTTTGCGAGCGCTGTCTCGCATAACGAGCAGAATTAAGCCTCTGTGCATGCAATCGGAGATGCCTGGAAGCATTCGGAAATACTCAGAAATACTGAAAGTGCAAACAGTTCCCGAGCATTTCCAAATGTTTCCGGCTGTTTCTGAGACTCACCAGTGCCACCACACCTCTGGCCACATATGGTATCGCATACACCAGGCGCCCCTGAACCTCTGGCCACATACAGTACTGCATTGACAAGCAGTGCTGTGGAATGAATTAACTGAGTTTCCATTGTTTTCTATGGGGAAACATGCTTTGATATACGAGTGCTTTGAATTACAAGCATTTTCCTGGAACGGATTATGCTCGTAATCCAAGGTTCCACTGTACTGTGATTCTGTACTTGCCAAATATGCTGCAGAAATCTCCCTCCACTAAGTTTGGCTGCAGCCATTTTAACTGTGGGCAGCTGAAGCTTCTGCCTGTTTATTTCCTGGATTTACAAGGCACACCTCCAGCTCTGCAGCCCTGCTGCTTTCATTGGCCCTCTTATGACTCATTCCCCCTCATTCCTGGCAAACTCTCACAAGAGTGAGAGAGAGAGAGTTGTGCATGATGTCATAAACCTAGGCTAATGACCAGACAAGAAACAGGAAGTGGGCTGTATAAGGTATTTATTGGCAAAAAAAAAATGTTTTACTATCCAAAGTTAAAACAACAAGGACAGAGGATTTAATAGATGGAAAGTCGAAAAAATGACTGGAGGTCCGCTTTAACCACTTCAGTCCCGGAAAGATTTACCCACTTCCTGAGCAGGCCATTTTTTGCGATATGGCACTGCGTTGCTTTAACTGACAATTGCGCAGTCATAGGACATTGTACCCAAACAAAATTGATGCCCTTTTTTTCCCTCACAAATATAGCTTTCTTTTGGTGGTATTTGATCACCTCTGTGGTTTTTATTTTTTGCACTATAAACAAAAAAAGAGCGCCAATTTTGAAAAAAAAACAATATTTTTTACTTTTTGCTATAATTCATATCCAAAAAAAACAAATTTCTTCCTCAGTTTAGGCCAATATATATTCTTCTACATATTTTTGTTTTAAAAAATCACAATAAGCGTATATTGATTGGTTTACACAAAAGTTATTGCGTCTACAAACATGGGAATAGATTTATGGCATTTTTATTATTTTAATTTTTTTTACTAGTAATGGCGGCAATCTGTGATTTTTAGTGAGACTGCGATAGTGTGGCGGACAGATCGGACACTTTTGACACTTTTTTGGGACCATTGACATTTATACAACGATCAGAGCTAAAAATAGCCACTGATTACTGTATAAATGTCACTGGCAGGAAAGGGGTTAACACTAGGAGCAATCAAGGGCTTAAATGTGTTCCCTCTGTGGTGTTTCTAACTGTGGGGGGTGGGATGAGACAGGGAGGAAAGAGATCCTTGTTCCTAAACACAGGGAATAGACTATTACTCTACTCTCCCCTGTTAGAATGGAGATCTGTGTGTTTACATACACAGATCCCCGTTCTGCGGTGTCTTGGGAGCGATCGAGTCCGCCCCACCCTCTAATTGGCTCCCCCACACCACGCGTTCCCGCGACTGCCATGCAGCTACGGTGATTTGCGTGAATGAGCCAACCTGCTTATGACAGTGGCCGGTCGGCAAGTGGTTAAGGTCATCACAGAGGACAAGGGGGCACTCTTTATATCTGGAGAAAAAGAGAATCCATCTCCTAATACGGGAAGAATACAAAAACGAAAATATCGCGTCACCTGCAAATTAAGTTAAACAGCCGCCAGCACAACACAATGACACACAGTGTAGCTAAATAAACAATATTAGTGCAGCGCTTATTCCAATATAGAACCATAAGATAATTTTATACTCTACTAGATTATTTAGGGTTGGTAGACTCAGTGCAAACCAGAAATGCTAATAAGCAAAGGGTGGTAAGTTACATCAGGGTAAACCAAACCCACTCCAAGATATTTCAAAAAAAGATAAATAGTAATAGTTTCCAGGCTAAAGTCATCTGTCATAGAAGAATGAGAGAGGGCGGAGTTAATAGAAAGTCTCAAATGGTGTTCTTAATAGTATGAATATAAATCTTCACATGGGTGCCAATGACCGCAGACGAGGAAAACAAACGTTATCCATCACCAGATAGATCAGCCACTTACCGGAAGCCGGTAGTAACCAGGGATGATCACAATCCAGGAAGGCTCATACCGTGGGTCTATACAAACCAGCGTCTCCGGTGTAGGATAATTTCACCATAAATCTCCAAACCATCCAAAGATCACAATATTACAGATAAACAGAAATCTCGCCATAGCATAAAATCCTTGATAGACTTTGTTAAAAACGGTATAAAAACCTACATTAGTAAAGTATATATGAGCTCATCATCCAGATAGTGTGTAGCAGTGTCATGGGGGGACCACAAACCCAACGCGTTTCATTGCCAATAGGACGTCTTCTATGGTACCTGGATTCTTTCCTAAATGTACATAATATAACTGGGTACTGACATTTATAGGTAAAGTTGATACAGGGAAAATCCGATTGCCTCTCGGGGGATCAGGAATTTTTTTTCCCCCACTATAGCAAATTGGATTATGCTTTGCTGGGGTTTTTCGCCTTCCTCTGGATCAACTGTGGGTATAGGATTGGGTATATGGGATTGTATGATTTTTTTCTCTCTTATTGGTTGAATTAGATAGATTTGTGTCTTTTTTCAACCTGAAAACTATGTAACTATGAAACCCTGATAAATGGACTGTAGTGCATTTCTGCAAAACTGAAAACGCACTGAAAAACGCATAGGTGTGAACCAGGCCTAAATTATTAAATCAGCTACTGAATGTGCTTAAAAAATTAGAGTTTAATATAATTTTAAAATTTTATTTTAACAAACACTTGTCATTAGTGCATTGTTAACTTACCAGTAAAGAAGAATCCAGCACTGACAAGCTGATCTGGTTGAATCGTGGCATAGGAAGGCCAATTTGTGAAGGACTTGTGTCGGGCTTCCTCGGTTGTGTATGCTCCTAGAGACACATGGTCAATATCCGGGGGCTGAACACGGACCTCGAACATAGAAATATTACCAACGTCTTCTCCTTTCATGAAAGGACAGGTTGGGCTTTCTATAACATGCAGTCTATTTGGTGGATATGTCAAAGGTCTTTTATTGATAACAACCCCACAGCAAAAGCACTGAACACTATTACTGACTCCAGTATGATATAACCCAGCATTAGCCATTTCTGATGGAGACCACCATGAAAACTTCTCAAAACTGAAATCTCCTAAAGCTTGGAAAGATTGTAATCTCCTGGCTTCACACCTCATTTCCGTTTTTTTACTTGTTCCCAGCTGCTTACGTATGGCAGCATATTGTTCTTCGAAATCAGTGGTAAATTTTTCCCAGTCGAAATTATAAACTGAATTCAATATAGATTTTATTGGGTGAGGCTGATTTGCTTTCTCTTCTTTGCCATCATTTTGGTCTCCAGAAGCCATTTTTCTTCCTAAAATTCAAATTTGCAAAAGCAAGTTAAGCAACATCCAATAATATGGAAGGTTTTTGGATCTCAGTTTTATTTTATTGAAGCCTAAGGTATCTGTAGACATTAAACTCTTTCTAATTTAAGCAAGAGAAAGCACTTGAAACAGCATAAATGGAGGAATTCCCATTGTCAGCTACTGTATTCAGACTGTCTGAATAACTAAACAGTGTGGCCACATATGATTAGATGCAATCACTGTTCAGCCAACACAACTTTCCAACCGTCTCCTTCAATATTTTAATCAAAGCTTGTCAATCTTATTTATGCCGGCAAGAACACTAACAGCTTGAGATTCAAGCACTGTATGACCAGTTTGGATTGAGTAAGGACGAGTTTTTAAGTCTCTGCGTGATTCCATTAGGAAGATTTTCACTTAATTCCTGTCCCTGTGACACCAGGACAAGAAATGGGAAATGTGGTTGTCACCAGGACAGGAAGGCACAGATGGCAATAATAATAAAAATGTGTTCTTATCTGTGTCCCTGTTGAAAAGATTTCCTTATGCTTCCTGCTCTGTTCTTAATAGGAACATAGAAAGAAATAGCAGTTCCTAACCATTCCCCACTCAAATCAAAGCAAAATAAAAGGTTTTGGCTGGAGCTGGTTACACACTCTGACCAATTTAAAAAAATGCAGGTAAAAGCACAGAGAAATCAAGTAATTTCAAATGCGTATTATTTGTTTCCATAAATATTTTTTTACTTTACTTGGGCCTTTGAATACTCTTTGAAATTTTGACCACTACAGAAAAGGTCCATTCCCTTAGCTTAGCTCCTTTCCTCCTCGCATATCTAAGCCCACTCCTCTCCTGGGAGTGTCCAATTATGGCCTGTGCAACTATCCCAGGGCCGAGCACCAGAACACTCATCCCCGCCCCTGGCGCCAGCACTTTCACAAGCTGTCCAGTGGAGTAATCTCTTTCCTGGCAGTAGGTGCATAGTCCCAGCAAAAGAAGGAGGTAGAGCGAGAGCAGCAGAGCAAGAGGCTTACTACAGTTCAACATTAATCAGCTGGTTTTTATCCCCCACTGAGAACCAATGTCCCCCCCCAACCCACATTGACACATAATCTCTCTCTCCCCCAACACGAGCCATTGATCTTTCCCACTGACTGCCAATGCCAAGCATTTCCTTCCTCCAACTGATGAAATATTTTTCTCCCATGTACCACTGACACCGTACATTTATTCCCTCCACTGACACCAGGACATTCTCTCATGGACATTGAAGGTAGGCAATTTTCCCCCTCACCAACCACTGAAAAATTTTCTTCCCACTGACTACTGACACCATGGATTTATTCCATTGACCACCAGCAGTTTTTTTACTCATGCTGACCATTATTCCTTTGCACTGACCATCAACCTCAGTTTTCCCCCAGCTAACTCTGGGGCATTATTTACTCCCACACCACTGCTGAAATGTTCTGACTTCCACTAAAGTTGTATCATTTTTATCTCCCACCCATCAGTGGGTCGGCAGGGGTCTTGTAATACATGCTTACGAATGCTGCAACTTGTGCACTATGTTGTACGTTGCCAGACAGCTATACGTAATATGCTGTGTAGTATGTTCCATAGACCTGGCCCCTGCATTCCATATGATACGTTGTGTGTTATACAGTCCTTACTAAAGTGTTATCTCAAAAGTTGCTTGTTGATGAGTATTTTACAACTATTTCAATTAGTGTTAGTAAACCCAGAACCTGCATTCACTATATCTGGTCTCCCACAGTACACAGAACATGGAAATGCAATTATTTTAGCAAATTAAAACTGATAAATACCCTTTCTCATCAGCAGTATATAGCAGTCTTGTAACTTGTATCAGTTCCTAGTAAAGCTTGTAGGAGGAGTTTTCATTCTCCCCTGACCCTCTGTCTGGACAGTGCTCATTGGCCCTGTGCAGATCACATGCACCTTCCAGAGAAAAAAAAACTCTTTAGCAAATACACACCAAACTGAGCATGTGCAGCCTGTCCCCTGTCTTTGTAAATATCAGGTTATTTTTTGGAGACAGTGGAGGGAGGGAAGGATCAGAGAGAAAGGATCAAACAGCCTTTATACACAATGCAAAGGATTACCCCTTAGGTTCCACAGTGAATATAACAAGCATGCTTTACTGCATATACAGACTGATTTTACTGTTGTGGGTATAGTTACACTTTAAGCTCTTCTTTAAGGTAGGTCCAGACTAAGAATTATATCTCTGAGTGTAATCAGCTTTTTTTAAGTATAACTAAAGGCAAACATTTTCTTTTAAAGATTTGGATAGAGTGGAGAGGCAAAATAACAATTTACAGGGGTTACAACCCTCCCTTACTCTAAGTTTTGTCTTTAGTATTACTTTAAAGTGTGCATACACTGACTATGCTAGGCACGAGAGAACATCCATCCCAGCGTGGTCAGTTTTCTGGCTGTGCTGGGAGCACAGCCTTCATGTTCTCCAAATAGTTAGACTTGTGCTGCCATACCCGCCTCTCCAAGCCCCTGCAGCTGAGAACATGTAATAACATATAAAAAAAAAAAAAAGAAAAGTATTTATAATTTTTTTAAATCTATACACAAACAATTTTTAATGTATTTTAAACTTAATGAGTTATTTTACAAGGTAAGGGTCCTTTAGGTATATGTGTGTCTGTGAGAGTCTCACTCACAGCATAATCATTTAGGGTAGTACAAGGACTGAGATTTGTGTGTACAAGGAAAGAGCATGCCGCATGTCTTCTACATTGTACATCTCAGTGTCTCTCTTCAAGTTCCAGGGTTGGAAGGTATGTATTATACTTTAGGTAACCTCTGTCCCCTAACACCCCAGCTAAATGTTAAAAACTTTAAAGCAGAACTCCGGGAAAAAACTTTTTTCCATGTTATGGTTGCTGATCTCCTACCTTCACCAACTATGCCATCCATCTTCTGCAGAGCTCTGTAGCTCCTCTGCAGTAGCCTGCTGAACTTGCAGAAAAAACATTATTCCCCTCTGACATCCTGTTTGTAAGACCGCTGGCCGTTCTTCGTCCTGTACTTGCAGGCAGCGGTCTGACACACCTTCCTGTAGTTTTCTAACAGCCCAGCAGCAATTTCTATTTCTGCCTGCTGGGCTGTAGTGGGCGGAGGGGGTCTCACAGCCCCCAATCTGTGCCGCCCATAGAGGTGGTTTCCTCCTCCCTCCTCCTCCTCTCTGCCAGCAACAGCCGTATTGTGATACACACCACAGAGCGCACTGTTCAAATATGGCTGTTATAGGAGAAAGTCACAGAGCGGAGATTACATAGTAAGCATGCCAGACATTCCAGAAATACCAGGCATGTCGTAGCAGGAGGTCTCTGCTATTCCTGGAATGTCTGGCATGCTTGCTATGTAATCTCCACTCTGTGATTTTCTCCTGTCACAGCCGTATCGGAACAGTGCGCTCTGCGGTGTGTATCACAATATGGCTGTGACAGGGAAAAAATACAGAGCGTAGTTTACATAGCAAGCCTGCCAGGCATTCCAGAAATACCAGGCATGTCATAGCAGGAGATCTCTGCTATCACTGATGAGAGATGGTAGGCGTGGGGGTGGTCAACGCACTGATGGGCACTGGTAAGCATCACTGGTGGTGGACACTGTGTCACCGCACTGATGGGCACTGATAAGCAGCACTAGTGGGCATGGTGTCACCACGCTGATGGGCACTGATAAGCAGCATTGGTGGTGGGCATGGTGTCACCACACTGATAAGCGGCACTGGTGCGAACGGTGTCACCGCACTGATGGACACTGATAAGAGGCACTGGTGAGCACCGTGTCATAGCACTGATGGGCACTGATAAGAGGCACTGGTGGGCACAGTGTCACTGCACTGATGGGTGCTGATAAGCAGCACTGGTGGTGGGCACGGTGTCACCACACTGATGGGCATTGATAAGCGGCACTAGTGAGCACGGTGTTATCGCACTGATAAGCGGCACTGGTGGTGGGCACGGTGTCACCGCACTGATGGGCACTGATAAACGGCACTGGTGGGCATGGTGTCACCGCACTGATGGGCACTAATAAGCAGCACTGGTGAGCACAGTGTCACCGCACTGATGGGCACTGATAAGCGGCACTGGTGTGACCGCACCGATGAGCACTGATAAACGGCACTGGTGTGACCGCACTGATGGGCACTGATAAGCGGCACTGATGAGGCTGCACTGTTTACTGACACCGTACACTTCCATATATCTGTAAGAGGGGTTTCCCCCATCCCTGCAAAGTTTCATTTTTATGTCTTATTTTCAGTGTGATGTGTATTATATGTGATGTTACATATCACAGAGACTGGTATTGTGGCAATATTGAAGTTTATTGAGATGTCCATACATTAGAGGGTTCCACCATTATTGTGTTATTGATTAGTAAGTTAGAGCTGCACTTTTTTGTTTCTTTCTCATGCTGACATTTACTTGTGTCACATGCTGATATAAAACATCCCAGCTCTTTCTTTCTGTATTGCGTCTAGAGATGTTCTCATATATATACCATACCAGCACTGATTGCTGTTATAATGATCTCAAATCTACAGCAGGAGGAGGAATATTTCTAATAGTGAAATACAGCAGAGTGCAATGTGTATAATATATCATTATGGGATGTGTGTACAGATCAGTAATGATTACAGAAAGCATGTAAGGGCAATATGTTTATTTCCTTGTGGCTGGAGGGGAGAGAAGACATGCTGTGTGTCACTGATTAGTGGGCCTGGCTGCAGAATGAGGGGCGTGATTCATGTTGAAGTGGGCTTGTTAACATTTACATTCACAGGCCAGTATACCTCCCACATTCATTGAAATGTGCAATGCCTGATGGGAAATGTAGTCTAAACAGAGAGAAGAGGATATCGTGCAATCACACTTCTAACAGAGCCTGCCTTGCAGAATAAATGCCTGCATCATTTGAACTAGAGAGACCACTTCCTGTAAATTAAATTAGACATATCTCTTCAAAGGTAAGGAATTTCACAAATATAATAACTGTTTAGTGTTTAGTGTAGGGGGCGTACTAATGGGGGATTTTTTGAAAATCCTGGTTTAAAGCAACTGAATAAAAACCTGCAAATAAGATCTCCTCCAAAGTAAATCCTCAGTACTTGCCTGTCCAGTTGGCCATACTCATAGTTGCCAACATTGTCAAAAAAATTATAGGGCCACTTTTTTGTTTGTAGGTGGGGTCTTATTATAATTGGGGCGGGTCATTCTCTTTTAGGTGTGCCATAGCTGGAGAAGAAAAATGTGGCGTGGCTTAAATGGGGCATGGCTTAAAGGGGTGTGGTTTGAGTCTGAGATGAATGAGGGATGGAGTAAGAAAGAAAGAAAGAAAGAAATAGGGAGAGAGAGATGGAGGGACAGCAGGCCCAGATCCTACACCAGAAAGCAATATGTGTATTCCAGAAAGTTTAAGGGCTCATTTACACTTGCTTTGGCTTCAATGCCCATTAAAGCCCCTGCTGCTTCAACAAGTTTTTATGATGTGTTTTTGATGCTTTGTTGAAGCTTGGCCAATGCCCTGTGTGTTTGTTGATATCTCACACCTGCAATTTCTCCAAAACAAAGTGCAGCTAAAGCTGAATTAAAACCTCTGAAAAGCCGCAGGTGCTTCAAGCGAGCTTCAAACAAGCTTTGTCATAGACTTCTATGGAGGCGTTGAAGAGGCTTTGAAGCATGGCTTAAGCTATAATTTTTGACGCAAAGCTGAAGCCAAGCAAAGCCAACGCAAGGTGTAAACAGGACTGTAAGCTAACCATTTTATTTAGTGACAGGAGCTTTGACTGGCGTTAAGGGAGCTTTAACAGAGCCTTTCTGGCAGCCTGTTTTGAAGCAAGCCCTAACAATCAGCAGATAAAGATACTCCAAACACCTGGTGTTAGCGCTTCAGTTATCACAGCACCATGGTTGGTATGGTGTCAGGATGATTGAAGTGCATTATTTCTGTCATTACACTGTAATATAAAATGAAATAGTTCAACTCACCATAATGCAGAATCAGTGGGAGCCCTGAGCGTGTCACTTGACACCAGATGCCATCAGGCATCCTCAGCGGAGTGCCTCTCTCCATCAGGTGTGTCCCCATCAGCGTGCCTCCTTATATCAGGTGTGTCCCCAGCAGCGTGTCTCCTTATATCAGGTGTGTCCCCAGCAGCGTGCCTCCTTATATCAGGTGTGTCCCCAGCAGCGTGCCTCCTTATATCAGGTGTGTCCCCAGCAGCGTGCCTCCTTATATCAGGTGTGTCCCCATCAGCGTGCCTCCTTATATCAGGTGTGTCCCCAGCAGCGTGTCTCCTTATATCAGGTGTGTCCCCAGCAGCGTGCCTCCTTATATCAGGTGTGTCCCCAGCAGCGTGCCTCCTTATATCAGGTGTGTCCCCAGCAGCGTGCCTCCTTATATCAGGTGTGTCCCCAGCAGCGTGCCTCCTTTTATCAGGTGTGCCCCAGCAGCGTGCCTCCTTCCATCAGGTGTGTCCCCAGCAGCGTGCCTCCTTTTATCAGGTGTGTCCCCAGCAGCGTGTCTCCTTATATCAGGTGTGTCCCTAGCAGCGTGCCTCCTTATATCAGGTGTGTTCCCAGCTGTGTGCCTCCTTATATCAGGTGTGTCCCCAGCAGCGTGCCTCCTTATATCAGGTCTGTCCCCAGCAGCATGCCTCCTTATATCAGGTGTGTTCCCAGCAGTGTGCCTCCTTATATCAGGTGTGTCCCCAGCAGCGTGCCTCCTTATATCGGCTGTGTCCAGGGCTGGTGCAAGGATTTTTGACACCCTAGGCGAAACCTCATTTTGCCACCCCCTGGCTCCACCCCTGAGTCCACCCCCTTTTCTGTGCCCAGCCTGATCAGTGTCAATCAAATGCAGACTCACCAGCACCCATCAAATACAGCTTCACCAGAGCCAATTAATACAGCATCACCTGTGCCCATCAAATACAGCTTCACCTGTGCCCATCAAATACAGCCTCAAGGGGGTGGGGGCAGAGTGCGGGGGGTATTTGGCAGATCAGTCACTGTTTCTATATACATTTGCAAATGGCATGTGATAATACAATCTCATTATCTCAGTCAGACTGTGACAGTTTTTACATGAATCAATGCAGAGCAGCCAGTGACATATCAACAGTGGCCAGGCGTGTGACGACCCTTG
>BLSH010356625.1:294044-309827 GCA_018402905.1 Glandirana rugosa | reverse complement strand
CGGCTGTGATTGGACACAGCCGGTCACGTGGTAAAGAGCCAATTTCATTGGCTCTTTACCCTGATCGGGGTTGGGCATTGTCCGAGGGACAAGCCGCAACCCCGATCGCCGCGCTGCGCGCCCCCCGGGGGCGCGCACGAGCGGCGCGCACGGCCACAGTCAGCGCCATAGGAAATGACCGGCTGTGATAGGACACAGCCGGTCACGAGGTAAAGAGCCAAATTTATTGGCTCTTTACCCCGATCGGGGATGGGCTGAGTCCCGAAGGACTCGCCCGATCCCCGATCGCCGCGATGCGGGCCCCTGGGGGCCCGCAGAGCGGCGAATACCGCAGGACGTTATATTACGTCCTGTTAGGATGGGGAGTCCACCTTGCCGGCGTATTTTTACAATACGCCGGTAAGGAAGTGGTTAAGACTTTAAAGGGTAACTCCACTTTTGTGGGAAAAAAATATATATTTTTTTATTTGCTATAGCGTATATAATTGCAACGCTATTCATATTGTAATTGAATGTTATTAAAAATTTCATTTTCAATCTGCAGCCACTGTAAGTTCCTGAGAAGGCATTTCAATATGTCTACCTGGAGGTGTTCTGTACACAGAGCGTGTACTGACCACTCCCTAGAAACATAATTTCCTGCTTATGTGATTGGCTCACCAATTTTCCCAGAAGTCTGCACTAAGATACAAATGAGGTTTCAGGCATCCCCTGCACAAAAATGTCATTTTTGTAGAGATACCCTCAGTAGGAACACATCTGAAGGGATGCAGCTCAGCAGAATTCCTCAGAGGCACAGACAAACACACATGGATTTCTTCAGAATAACAAAAGGTAGGAATCTGCAACAAAGTTTGTTATAATCCATGCAACGTGCAGAGATCACCCAGAGGGGAATGTTTTTTTCTCAACAAAAGTGGAGTTACACTTTAAGAATTTGTTAACCCCCCCAAAAAATGCGGCTCCTGTCTCTTTAATGTGCAATTAGCAGTATGGTACTTTTGCTTTTTAAATTATCCCACTGTGTCCCCTAAAATACCTGTTTGATAATGCCAGGTCATGACTCCCGCCCCCCCCCCCCGAGTGCTGACACCCCTTATCATATTAGCTGGCCCTGAGAGCCCCGTGGTCTGTGCAGTCTGTGTCACTAGCAACTCTCCTATTCTCCTCTGCCTGTCTTCAGCTTCCTCCTCCTCCCCCTCTCTCTCCCTGTCAGCAGGTAGAGTCTCTTCTCTTCTCTCATAATTAACTTTAAAATCCCCCATCCCCTCTGTATTAGAACAAGAAGTTCCCCTGTGTCCATGTTATATCATAAATATTCTTATCTATATAGATAGCACCATGGCTTCCTACCCACTGCTCTCTCTCTCTCCTCTTCAGCTGACGTCAGTAGCAGTGCTCGGCCCCACCCTCAGGAATTCTTGGCTGAGCAGAGGGGAGGAGAAAACTACAACTGATCCTAGGAAGCCTGTGTATTATCTATACAAATAAGTATATATATATATATATATATATATATATATATATACAGTATCTCACAAAAGTGAGTACACCCCTCGCATTTTTGTAAATATTTTATTCTATCTTTTCATGTGACAACACTGAAGAAATGACACTTTGCTACAATGTAAAGTAGTGAGTGTACAGCTTGTATAACAGTGTAAATTTGCTGTCCCCTCAAAATAACTCAACACACAGCCATTAATGTCTAAACCGCTGGCAACAAAAGTGAGTACACCCCTACGTGAAAAAATCCAAATTGGGCCCAAAGTGTCAATATTTTGTGTGGCCACCATTATTTTCCAGCACTGCCTTAACCCTGTTGGGCATGGAGTTCACCAGAGCTTCACAGGTTGCCACTGGAGTCCTCTTCCACTCCTCCATGATGACATCACAGAGCTGGTGGATATTAGAGACCCTGAGCTCCCCCACCTTCCATTTGATGATGCCCCACATATGCTCAATAGGGTTTAGGTCTGGAGACATGCTTGGCCAGTCCATCACATTTACCCTCAGCTACTTTAGCAAGACAGTGGTCGGTCTGGAGGTGTGTTTGGGGTCGTTATCATGTTGGAATACTGCCCTGCAGCCCAGTCTCCAAAGGGAGGGGATCATACTCTGCTTCAGTATGTCACAGTACACATTGGCATTCATGGTTCCCTCAATGAACTGTAGCTCCCCAGTGCCGGCAGCACTCATGCAGCCCCAGAAGATGACACTCCCACCACCATGCTTGACTGTAGGCAAGACACACTTGTCTTTGTACTCCTCACCTGGTTGCCGCCACACAAGCTTGACACCATCTGAACCAAATAAGTTTATCTTGGTCTCATCAAACCACAGGACATGGTTCCAGTAATCCATGTCCTTAGTCTGCTTGTCTTCAGCAAACTGTTTTTGGGGTTTCTTGTGCATCATCTTTAGAAGAGGCTTCCTTCTGGGACAGCAGCCATGCAGACCAATTTGATGCATTGTCCTACGTATGGTCTGAGCACTGACAGTCTGACTCCCCACCGCATCAACCTCTGCAGCAATGCTGGCAGCATTCATACATCTATTTCCCAAAGACACCCTCTGGATATGATGCTGAGCACGTGCACTCAACTACTTTGGTCAACCATGGTGAGGCCTGTTCTGAGTGGAACCTGTTAATCCGTTGTATGGTTTTGGCCACCGTGCTGCAGCTCAGTTTCAGGGCCTTGGCAATCTTCTTATAGCCTAGGCCATTTTCATGTAGAGAAACAATTATTTTTTTCAAATCCTCAGAGAGTTCTTTGCCATGAGGTGCCAAGTGGAACTTCCAGTGACCAGTGTGAGAGAGTGAGAGCGATAACACCAAATTTACCCACCTGCTCCCCACTCACACCTGAGACCCTGTAACACTAACAAGTCACATGACACCGGGGAGGGAAAATTGCTAATTGGTCCCAATTTGGACATTTTCACTTTGGGGTGTACTCACTTTTGTTGCCAGCAGTTTAGACATTAATGGCTGTGTGTTGAGTTATTTTGAGGGGACAGCAAATTTACACTGTTATACAAGCTGTACACCCACTACTTTACATTGTAGCAAAGTATCATTTCTTCAGTGTTGTCTCATGAAAAGATATAATAAATAATTTACATAAATGTGAGGGGTGTACTCACTTTTGTGAGATACTGTATATATATGTGGCACAATGGTGAAGTGGATAGCACTTTCGCCTGGCAGCAAAGGGGTTGCTGGTTTGAATCCCAACCACGACACTACCTGCCTGGTCTTTGCATGTCTCCCTGTGCCTGTGTGGGTTTCCTCCGGGTACTCCGGTTTCCTCCCACACTCCAAAGACATGCTGGTAGGTAAATTAGATCCTGTCTAAATTGGCTTTAGTATGTGTATGAATGTGAGTTAGGGACCTTAGATTGTAAGCTCCTTGAGGGTAGGGACTGATGTGAATGTACAATGTATATGTAAAGCGCTTCATAAATTGACAGTGCTATATAACTACCTGAAATAAATAAATAAAATAAATGCTATGGCACAGGGGAACTTATTGTGCTAATACAGAGGGGATGGGGGCATTTTATACAAGTGGCTTAACAGCCAATTTAAGCTCCATACACATGGGCCGAATATCTGGCTAGTTTCTGCATCCGCATGGGTGATGCTGCTACCTTTTTCAATAAACAACCATATATAGTGAGTATTCTAATGATTTCCATGCTATGTATGATATATTTTGTAAACTTTGTTATGTTACCATATTACATATACATATATTGATTCATTTCATTTATATTTTTAGACGGTATACTATGTGTCTATTCCTCCCTGATGAAGGAATTGATCCTCTATTTCCGAGACATGTTGGGAGTAGGAGTCGTTTGGTGAACCCCAGTGTATGACTAAGTCCATATTTATATGAGACTGACCTGGGGCAACCCACCTTCTATTTCAGAGTATTGTATACTATTGTACATTGAGCCCGGGTTCACATTAGTGCGATCGCAGAGATCGCATTTGATTCGCACCCGCACTGCAGGTGCCCATCACATGCAATCTCTGAGCAGTGCGAGTTCAGTCATACACTGATATGGCTGAACTCGCATTAGATTAGCCAACAAAAGGTGCATGTACCTTTTATTTCCCCGCACTAGAATCGAAACGCACAGCAATCTGTGACCAAAATTGGGGTGTCATTAACTTTGTAATGACACCCGCAGCGGTTCGCAGAAAGCAGTGTGAACTGACTGCGGGAAGACTGCGATGCAGGAACAGGCTCTATAATTGCGCTGGTTCCCGCATCGCACATATGTGAACCAAGGCTCAGTGTTATATGATGGTTTATTGTTTTTATTCAATACCTATGAATTGATGGACAAAATTGTTTTAATCATTTGTAATAAAATGTATACTTTTTTTATATACTTTGGTTACGCTCTATCTACTGCCCTTAAAGTCCCATAGGGGGTTCCTTTTTCTTTTTTGGTAAACAGTCATTTGGGATGTGGCAGTACAGTCACTGGACTACAGTCCAACACTAGCTAAGTTCTTTACATATTAGTAAAATCAGTCTGTATATCCAGTAAAGTATGCTTGTTATACTCACTGTGGAACATAAGAGGTTAATCCTCTGCATTGTGTAAAAAGGCTGTTTGATCCTGGCTTCTCTGATTCTCCCCTTCTTTTACAGTCCCCAATCCATCTCCTGATAGTACAGAGCCTTGAGGGCACTCTGCACATGCTCAGTTTGGCATGTATTGCTAGAGAGTTTTTTTATTTATTTTTTTTGAAGAGCGTGCGTGTGATCTGCACAGGGCCAATCAGCACTGTCCAGACAGAGGGTCAGAGGTCATCCAGCCTCATAGGACAGTCAGAGGAGAATGAAAACGTCTCCTACAAGCTTTAACCAGTGCTCAGCCAGACACTGAAAGAAGTCACAAGACTGCTTTATATACAGTATCTCACAAAAGTGAGTACACCCCTCACATTTTTGTAAATATTTTATTACAGTGGTTCTCAACCCTGTCCTCAAGTACCCCCAACAGGCCATGTTTGCAGGTTTTCCTTGATCTTGCACAGGTGCTTTAAATCAGAGTCAATGTCTTGGTATTTTGGACAGCTATTTTATCTAAGAGAAATTCCCAAAACATGGTCTGTTGGGGGTACTTGAGGACAGGGTTGAAAACCACTGTTTTATTCTATCTTTTCATGTGACAACACTGAAGAAATGACACTTTGCTACAATGTAAAGTAGTGAGTGTACAGCTTGTATAACAGTGTAAATTTGCTGTCCCCTAAAAATAACTCAACACACAGCCATTAATGTCTAAACCGCTGGCAACAAAAGTGAGTACACCCCTAAGTGAAAATGTCCAAATTGGGCCCAAAGTCTCAATATTTTGTGTGGCCACAATTATTTTCCAGCACTTGTATCAACTAAAAAAATATTTGCGCTAAAGCACCCAAAAAAACAAGCTGCAACTAACCACGTGATAATAGGTAATGGAAAAACTTCTAAACATATAAGTAGTTGCGCTAAAATGATATGTGTATAAAATCCCTCTTATACAAATGAAAATATAATGAAAATAAAAGTAAATTAATACCAGTGCCCTAATGTGACCAGGAGCACATGTGGAAACAAAAATCACAGTGACATCATAATTGTGAAGAGCATGCATCAAAAGGTGAGTAAGGGTTAAAAAAAATGTTTGGCAAATATAAAAAGTTCCAGAAAAACAAGTGATCCACAAAGGCCAGTGAAAAGAAAAAAAATGATGCTGACAGACCAGTGGAGTATTACCCTGAGAATGAATGGGTCAGGACTTTTTCTAGACCTGCCCGTGGAGGAAGGGGTAATTTTCGCAGGCCAAGAGGTAATAATTATGGAAATAGAGGTAGTTCCCATACCTCTAGTAGAACGTATAGAAATAGTACATCTAGGAGTACATCTCCTTTTTTAGGGAACGCCAATGGGACAGAGGGGGTCAGTACACTCCAAAAAGGGAGCCCCAATACCATCCCCCATTCTAACGAGGGAGGGGCAGGGGAGGTCCACCCCATTACCCAATGTATCATGTCCCAAGGCACCCAGAGAGTGGAGACAGAGAGGATGCAGGGCAGGGAGAAGGGAACAACTCAAAAAAGAGAAGAAGGGACGGTTAACAGATGGAATCTATAATCTTAGCAAAGTCATATTAGACCATAAAGAGCTAAACATTTTAAATATTGGTCTAAAGACAGCCCCAAAGAAACCATTGTATAAATTCAGGACATATATAGACACTCACAAATATATTAGGAACTTGAATTTGAAAAAACATTTTCTGATGCATCCTATATATCCCATACATAGGAGGTATGATACCACCAATCAAATTGATAGTGGGCTGCGCAATAAGTCCACCTTCAATCCCCAGATACCGAGTAATCATCATATTGAAGTTTTTAAATCTCTGGTTTTACAGGATCTGGATAAATTGGAACCCAGAAAAGGGGTAAACCCATATTATATTACGGAAGGAATAAAAAGTTTAGAAGAAAGGAAGGATATTATTGTGCGCTCTGCCGATAAGGGGGGCGGGGTAGTCGTAATGGACAAGTCATTCTATCATGAACAATTGTCTAAAATGTTGAATGATAAAATTACCTATAGAAGACTTAGGGGTGACCCTACTGATTTGTATAAAAAACAACTACAAGAATTAGTGGAATGGGGCTATAAAACATATGCGTTGAACAAAAAAGAGAAGAGATACTTAACACCTAGTGTATGCCGGATTCCGGTAATTTATACGCTCCCTAAGATACATAAGAACGCCAAACACCCACGTGCCAGACCTATAGTGAATGGTATTGGCTCGGTGACTGCATGAATGGGGGAGTTTTTGGATAAATTACTTCAGTCTAGCGTTCAAAGTACGAGGGCCTACCTCAAGGACACGAAAGATCTTTTGAGTGCCTTGGGAGAGGTGTCCTTCCAAGAAGATGAGTCTATATGGTTGATTACTGCGGATGTAGCTTCGCTATATACCATCATTCAGCACGACGATGCTATCCTAGCCCTGAATTGGGCATTGAGTAAAAGAGACGACATACCATACAACCAAAAGAAATTTCTGGGGAAAGTTTTGGATTATTGTATGGGACACAACTATTTTTGGTATCAGGGGATGTTCTACACACAGCAGGTTGGCGTTGCTATGGGGGCAAAATTTGCCCCCAGCATCGCCAACCTGTTTATGTCTGAATGGGAGGACAAAGTGATATACAAGGAGATTATACCCCAACTTATATTTTACCGTCGATACATAGACGATTTGATGATCATCTGGAGGGGATCGAAAGAGGCAGCTGTCAGCTTCCTGCTGGGTCTGAACCAGAATGACCGCAATATCAAATTGGACTATGTTATCAGTGACTGCTCCATCCACTTCTTAGATGTAGAGATTGAAAGAGTGGGATCCAGGCTGGTGACAAAAGCATACTTTAAGCACACGGATAGAAACTCTTATTTATCGATCAAGAGTTTGTAATTAAGACCGACAACAATCCTCTCACCTACATCCTCACTACCGCCAAGTTGGACGTCACAGGCCACAGATGGTTGGCTGCCCTATCGGGGTTTTCCTTCAGTCTGAAGTATCTACCTGGGGTCGGGAACAAAGATGCAGATGCTTTGTCAAGAAGGCCCCACTGTTCCAGAGACTCTAGAAGAATGGACCCAGTTGACCCCCCCCTGAAGGGGTATGTGCGTTATGTCAGGGGGCAGAACACCAAGCTGGAGGGGGACCCAGGGCCAAAGACATTGGAGGATCAGCCTCTGGCCTCCGCAGAAGCTATTGTAATGTTACCCAAGTTGGGGATTAAGGTCTGCCAAAACTCTCTAAGAAAGACTTGCGGAGGGACCAATTGGAAGACACTCTAAGTGGCTTAGCGTTGAGGGCCTTGGAGAGCAAATGCCCTGGCTTGCTCCTTACCGACTCCCAGAAGGAAGCCCGCCTACTACAATGGGAGTGGGATCGGCTGCAGCTGCATCAAGGGGTGGTCTACCGAAGGGGCCCCTCTGATGATACTGAAGAAAAATGGCAACTTTTCCTGCCAGAGAAACACAGGGGGACAGTACTAGCTGCCCTGCATGACAATCATGGGCATCTAGGGCTTGAGAGAACTTTCCACCTGGTGAGAGATCGGTTCTATTGAAGTTGAGGGCTACTGCCACTCCTGTCTCAGATGTATTCAAAGGAAGACTTTGCCTCAATGGGCCATCTTCAGAGTCAGTGACCCCTGGAGCTGGTATGCATTGACTTCCTGTGCTTGGAGCCTAATCTGAGTGGACAGGGAAATATCCTGGTAGTAACTGACCACTTCACTCGGTATGCGCATGCATTTCCCACAAGGGACCAACAGGCATCCAAGGTGGCCAAGATCTTAATAGAAAAATTCTTTGTGCGCTATGGCTTGCCCCAACGTATCCACTTTGATCAAGGAAGACACTTTGACAGCAGTCTTATTAAGAGACTTCTAGACCTGTTGGACATCAAAAAGTCCAGATCCACCCCATACCATCCTCAAGGAGATCCACAACCGGAGAGGTTCCACCGAACTCTCTTGAATATGCTTGGGACTTTAACTTCGAAGCAAAAACAGCATTGGAGCAAACACATGGCAATGATTGTGCATGCATATAACAGCACCACAAATGATGCTGCAGGATACTCCCCCTATCATTTGATGTTTGGACAGGAGGCTAGGCTGCCAGTAGATTTGGCTTTCGGCACATCCCTAGACCATCAGCAACTTCTCAGAGGGTATGTGGACCGTCTTCAGAAAAGTCTGAAGACAGCCTATGATAAGGCTCAAGCCGCCTCAGATGCCCAAGGAAGAAGGAATAAGAAGAATTTCGACCTCAGGGTATGAGTGCAGGACTTGCAACCAGGCGACAGAGTGCTGCTGAGGAATCTGGGTGCCCCTAGAAGCACAAATTGGCTGATCCGTGGAAGTCGCAACCTTATGTCATTTGCAAACAGCTGCCAGGACTCCCAGTGTATTAAATCTGTCCAGAAGGGAGCACAGGCCTGCTGAAGACTTGGCATCGCAATCATCTGCTGCCTTTGTCAGAGGCAGCTCGAGTGCCACCACAGCCAGAGTCACAGTCTACACCCACGGCCTCTCAGAGATCCTGACCTGTGACCAGCCTCCTGCTGTAAATGTTGAGGACAGTGAAGATAAAGAGATGGGAATAGACTGGTTGTGGCCATCCCAGATGTCAGAGCCTGCTACCCCCCTGCCCCTTCTTCTCCTCCCAAGGTGACCAAGACCAGGATGCTAAGACCAGAAGCTCCTGAGTTTGTGCCCCAAAATCCACTTTTTGAAGAGTTGGAATACCCCCAATCTTCTTTGATAGCAGCAGATCCTGGTGGCCTTTCACTCCTCATTCAAGAGGAAGCTGAAGCTGTTGTACAGGAGGAAGAAGTGGTCATGGATGAAGACAAATCCAGTGTGCCTGCAACTCTAGAGTCCAAAGAACAGAGAGAACAAAGGGCTATTCACCCACCTAAGAAACTGACCTATGATACTCTGGGTGAAAGCTCTGAAGAAGCTGTTTTCACCTCTAGAAGGACTCTTGAGGCACCTGGTTCTTCCGCCACAGATTTGGTGGAGGAAAACCCTGACTTACCCCCTGGCACATCTGTACAGAAAACATTAGTGTCAATGACGTGTGGACAGAACAACCTCCCTTCCTATGATAATTGGTGGGAGGTTCCTCTGACAACTCTGTGTTGTGACATGAGTCGTTTGAGTTTGAACTCTTCTTATAACATGCAAGTTGTTTGATATTTTCTTGTATATACTAACCTGTTTTTCTCTGCGTGTAAATATAAAGCATGTGACAGGTTACAGACTTTCTATCTCCTTTGGAGGACCAAAGGTTCCTTGGTGGGGGGAGTGTGTAGTGGATACCCCGCTATTTTTGCAGCTTTTGCTAAGCAGCCGCTGTAAATACACAGACTTTTCTACTAGGGACAAATGTACCTGTCAGCCCCTGCAGGGGAACTTCTCCCTCTCCTTGTTTCACAGACTGAACTCAATGTAAGTTGTGTAGAGAGACACATATACACAGAAGGAACGGATTACACTGCTCTCATGGGCTTTTATGTGCATAGGGCGAAACAGCTTATGAGGAGAACAGTGACAACAGCCAATGTAGCAAAATCAAAGGAAGAATGGCGCACTGGCCTAGCGCATTATCTTCAGATAAAATTATTTTATTAAAACGTTAAAAACATACAAACGAGCCATGAAATAAAGCATATCAAGCATTTGTGGAGTCCTTCCAATCCAAAACCGTATAATGTGCGGCTGGTATCTCACACAAAGATGGCTAACGCGTTTCAAGGTTTCCACCTCTTCATTAGAACCTACTGCACACCAACAGTGCCACACATTTATACATCAGATAATGACACAGTGGGGGTGGTTGTACTGCAAAGCCTCGCCCCTAGAGGGACGTGGGCCGTACAGGAGATTACTTGCATGCTCCACCCATATGACCCTCCTGCTATGTCAACAGACTTGTTATGTATGCAAACCCAAAACTGTATGGTCACAATATGTCCCGTGTACATTAACCAGAAGTGCCTAGTTTGTATATGGAAAAAAAAAAATATATATATATATATATATAAATAAATTAAATATATATATATCAAAAAGAGTAGTCTGCTACAGTGTATCCTAAGCTGTCATTTGTCAAAATTACCATTTGCCAAAATTACAGGGCACTAATGCCATACATGTTCATTAATTTGTGTTTATAAATATAGTTATAGATGTGTTTAGAACATGGCATTAGTGCCCTGTAATTTTGGCATGCTTGTTTTTTTCATTGGAATTGTGAGTACCTGTAACCCCCCTTTCTTTTAATAAAATACATTTTAAAATGTATTTACACTATGTGGACACTCCTTTTTATTGCATGTCTATGATGGGGAGGAGTCCTGGTTTATCCATGAGATTACCATTCTGAATCTGCTTATCTGCGACCTTGTGATTGGATGATATCTTCTATTATTCAATAAAAGGATGAGTACTGCGCTTAGGACTATGTGGAAATGTATAAGTGTTGTACTCCAAATGTAAGCTTGCTGCCACCCAGTGAACTAGTCTCCTACCGGGGAGAGTGAATAAATGTTAACAGATTAGTACTAGGTCTGGCGCTGCTAACCTATATAATGTATTTACTTATGTGCCAGGCTGGGCCAGGTGCTAACTGCAGGTTAATATGGAGTGTGTAGTCCTGGGCTAATCTTTGCTCATGCCCCCTGGTGGTTTAAAAGAACAAAAGAACAGAGGATACAATCCTTCTAGGTGGACAATACCACACACTTATTTGAAAGTGCTTAATGCAATAAATGTGTTTTAAATCAATTGTGCGTGAAAAGTGATTATATCTATTATTCACTTGATATCTAATGTATAGAATTCAAATAAATACCATTAGATTAATATAAAGTGAGTTTGATGTCCTATGGTAAATACTGTGATCCCCAGTGCATTGAATGTGTAAAAAGCATATATAAAACCAGTGCAGAATATTGCAACCATAAATTAATATGTCTTAAGACGAGTAGCAGTTATTCAACTATATATATATATATATATATATGTCTTTCTAGAACAGTCCAAATAGTGCAGCAAATACAGTATGTATCCCCAAAGTGCTTAGTGCAATGTGATAGTGATAAACGCTGCATAGTCAGTGACGGTTGATTAGCTTGCAGGTGCCGTCATAACAATCTTCAAGTGCTTGAGTGCAGGTCACACGTGCTCCCCAATGAACACAAATAGGGCGTATATGACTCCGTGATAGAGTCCTATTAGTCTGCTAAGATTCCAGCTTTTATTCGGTGGTAGATCACATGGTGCAATCATATCACTTACCTGGATTACACGATTTTATATGGACACTATTTTCTCACATATACATTTTTTCACATATGAATTTTTTTCACATATGAACTGTATATGAATATGTTTTTATACACATGCAATATTATTTTGATTTATTTCACAATTATTTAGCACAGCATTTATTGTTATTTACTTTGAGTACACAGTTATTTTCACTGGTTTTGCTGGCGGCTATTGTATGTCAGCGCAGGTTCTTCCTTGTACTACAAGCTGTAAACATGTTTCCGAAATCAAATACTGTGTGTGTTATTAGAGTACCATTTTGAAATAACGCTGTTTTAGTTAAGCCAAAGGTGATTTAAAGAGTCATTGTAATCATTTGATGAAGATTTTTATTTTGTTAGTACACTTTGTGACATTTGAATAGAATAAAAAAAATCTAAAGTTTTTGATTCGGCCGATTCAAACTTTATCGATTTGAACGTTTCGAAATGAAAAAGTCAGTAAATTCAAAGATAATGTGAAAAAGACATGAAACGAATTCCGAATAAGAATTTTGAGTACAAATTGAAGGAATCAACCGAATTTAACGAAACTAAATAAGTAGATTAACGAATGTAAATGAAACAAAACTATTTTTTTCATCATGCACATGTCTACTGCAGATTTTATTAGACTAAATATGACTAAAACTAAAACAATTCAGATGACTAAAATGCGACTAAAATGAAAATGGCATTTTAGTCAAAAGTCAATGGCTAAAACTATATTGAAATTTGACGCCAATATAGAATCATAGAATCATAGATTCATAGAAAAGTGACGGCAGAAAAAGATTGAGTAGTCCATTGAGTCTGCCCCTTTTTTTTTTTGTTCTTTTTTTTTTGTTTTTACATTAACCTTGTTATCTGACTATAGATTTATGTTTATCCCAGGCATGTTTGAAGCCATTTACTGTTGACACAACCTCTGTTGGTAGTTTATTCCAATCATCAACCACCCTTTCAGTAAAATAATACTTTCTATGATCAGTTTTGAACTCCAGTTAGTTTGAGGTCATGTCCCCGTGTTCTTGATTTTGGTTTCATATTGAAAAGACTGCCCTCCTGAACCTTATTCACCCCCTTGATGTATTTAAAGGTTCCAATCATGTCTCCCCTCTCCCTTCTTTCCTCCAGACTGTACATATTAAGTTCCTGAAGTCGCTCTTGAAATGTTTTATCCCCCAGACCTTTCACCATTTTTGTTACCCGTCTCTGAACTCGTTCTATCTTATCAATATCTTTTTGTAAGTGAGGTCTCCAAAACTGGACACAGTATTCTAAGTGAGGTCTCACTAAAGATTTATATAGAGGAATCAGAACCTCCTTCCTCCTGCTGGTGATCCCTCTACTGATAGCAGCATTAAGCCATGAAATGTGATTGGATGTCATTGCAAACACACAAGGACTCCACCATGTCATCATTATGGTCATACAAACAATTGTACAGAGAACAGGAATGACTAGCTTTCAAAACAATGCATTCCTAAGTAGATCAAATCTGCATGTTCCAGTGATTACTCGCACAACCTGCTCTCTCAAGAGAACTGGATAGGACATTCTGATTACATTCATGTGTCACCGCTCAATATAACACTGTCTTACCTTCATCCTAGACATTTACTTGACCTGCATTGGAGGAAGCCTAAATCTCTGTTTAGCTCAACCTTTCTGTACTGATTTAACTGTGCATTATTTGTTTCACTTTTTATGGTTTATCCTTAAATGTATTGGTAAGTCCGAGGCCCGAAGGGTCTGGTATGGACTGGGGGGACCCCACACTGGTTTTTTTTTTCATACTTTTTAATTGTCAGCTTTTTTTTTTTTACAATCAGCTGTTAGCTGGGATGAGTCATCTGTTGTTAAAGATGCGTGGGCCGGCTTCCCAGCCCGCTGCTTAGCAGCCAGCTATTTGTCAAAACTTGACAATTCTGGTCTGCTCCTTAGGAACCAGCTCAATGCGGTAAATTACTGCATTAAATAATACAAATACAGCAAAATTCTTAGTGAATTGAACACTTGCACAATTGTTACCGCATGCGGTATTTTACTGCATTTTATTAGCCGTTATTCAACTCTTAGTGAATTGACCCCATAGACTGGGAGGGAATATTGGCATCGATGAACACAGAACAGCAATGGGAATTCTTCAAAAGACCGTACGTGAACACACTGCAAAATGTATTCCCATGGGCAATAAGTTTAGAAGTTTTAAAATAAAACCTACACTCAGATAAAGGAGTGGCTATGGACATAGTATATTCTCCACACATGGCTAATGTGTAAGGTTAAGTCTACAGACTTGGAAAAATCAGTTTGTAAATGGATAGAATACTGGCTAAAAGATCCAATTAAGAGAGGGGTGGTTAATGATTCATACTCAGAATGGTCTAGGCCAGTGGAACTACATTTCCCAATATGCTCAAGTACACTGCAGAGTGCACGAGCATTATGAGAAATGTAATTCCAAAACATCTGGTGTGCCAAGGTTCGCCATCACTGGTCTAGGGTTATCAGTGGTGTACTCCAAGGTTCAGTGTTGGGGACCCAAACTTTTCAATATATTTATAAATGATATAGGGTCTGGGATAAAAAGTACCAATTCAGTCTTTGCAGATGACACCAAGCTATGCAGTGGAATAACGTCCTTACAGGATGTCTCCAACTTACATGCCAACCTCAGTGCACTGTTTAGTTGGGCAACTATGTAAAGTTATGCACTTGGGGGCTAAGAATATGCATGAAGCTTACATATTAGGGGGAGTACAACTGGGAGAATCAATGGTGGAGAAGGATCTGGGTGTTCTGGTAGATCATAAGCATAATAACATAATGCCAAGCAGCAGTTTCCAAAACAAGCAAAATCCTTTCTTGCATTAAAAGAGGTATGGACTCCAGAGAGAGAGAGATATCATTTTGCCCCTGTACAAATCATTAGTAAAACCTCATCTGGAATATGCAGTTCAGTTTTGGGCACCAATTCTCAAAAATAATATTGGGGAACTGGAGAAAGTGCAGAGAAGGGCAAACAAACCAATAAGAGGCATGGAGGAGCTCAGCTACGAAGACATCTTAGAGGAACTGAATTTATTCTTTCTAGAAAAGAGGAGGTTAAGGGGGATATGATCAACATGCATAATTACATAAGAGGTCCATATAGTGAGCTTGGTGTTGAGTTATTCACCTTAAGGTCATCACAGAGGACAAAGGGGGTGCCCTTTACGTCTAGAGGAAAAGAGATTTCATCTCCAAATACGGAAAGGATTCTGCACAGTAGCTGTGAAAATGTGGAATAGACTCCCTCAAGAGCTGGTTCTGTCCAGCACAGTAGGTTGCTTTAAAAATGCCTGGATTCGATGTACATAATATAACTACATACTAATAT
Organism: Glandirana rugosa; assembly: GCA_018402905.1. Classification (NCBI taxonomy): domain Eukaryota; kingdom Metazoa; phylum Chordata; class Amphibia; order Anura; family Ranidae; genus Glandirana; species Glandirana rugosa. The sequence continues at coordinate 294,505 of BLSH010356625.1, read as the reverse complement.
TTATAAGTAAAGTTGGTCCAGGGAATACCGGATTGCCTCTTGGGGGTTTAGGAAGGATTTTTTTCTTTGCTGCGTTTTTTTGCCTTCCTCTGAATCAACTGTGGGTATAGGATTGTGCATATAGGATTGTATTTTTTTATGACATACACAAAAAACCACGTAACGGTCAGTGTATCAATGTATCAATCAGACGAACTTTTTTCAGGTAGATCAAGTTAGTTATTTTTTTTATGTTAGGATATACGTGTTAGGATATGGGTGTCAACTAAGTCTCCTTCCGTTTTTTTGCGTCGTTTCTTTTTTTAGGAAGGATTTGGGGGTTCTCCGTTAGGCCATAAGGGACCTGGTTGAAATGAATATTTATAATCATACATCAATATAATACATGTAGCTTAGGTCCGTAAAAATTTCGTTGGATGACACGACCTGTCTTGGTCGAGAACTCCCTCAGATAAGGTGTA
>BLSH010356625.1:260958-289281 GCA_018402905.1 Glandirana rugosa | reverse complement strand
TAAGGAGGTAAAACCACTATTACATAGGTGTTAGGTAATAGGTGATCTTCATATGACATGAAAAGTAATATGCAAAATACAAACAAATATCCTTTTTTTAAAATTGTGCATAAAAAGGTGACACCACTATTGCATAGGCTGTGCCCTCCTGTGTTGACGCCACTACCTCCGCTGTGGGGAGCTGAAGACGGCTGTGGTTTACATGCAAGTTATAGCTATGCTTATGAGAGTATTTGCACTATATCTGGCTGGATAAAACTGCGGTTTGCACTATAGCATGTCCATTTATCTTTTACATGTTACAATCATACTGGGTGGGATGGCGGTGTATACTAGAAACTCTGCTGGTGTACTTAGAAACTCCCAAAGTGCCTTTTAAAAATCTGCTATTGTGGCTTTCCATATGACTCCAAAAGCTGTGGATGGGTGACCGCTGACACATATATACCCATGTGAGACCACCTATAATTCGCGGTCTCACTATTTGGTAAGAGGCCATTACGATTGGTGGTGGTGATTTTCACTTGGTGGCGCATCCATACTCACAAACGGAAACATATGATATTTAATGGAGTGGTGGTGGAACCCCCATCACATCATCGTAATTTGAGGCGTTTGAACATTTTGATGGTGGACTTTTGTTTTGTTTATTGATCCAAACAGGATTACTTATCTCCTGACACCTATGCAATAGTGGTGTCACCTTCTTAGGCACAATTTTTAGAAAAGAATATTTGTGTTCTGCATAATACTTTTAATATTATATGAGGATCATCTATTATCAGACACCTATGTAATAGTGGTGTCACCTCCTTATTCATCATTTTTAAAAAAGGACATTTGCTTGCACTTTTTTTTTGTAATAATCATATACGTTTTATTGAGATTAAGGGACACAGAGCAACATTTTATAATTTTTGTTATACATTTGGTAATAAGTGTTTTGTGAGTGCAGCTGTTATTTATTCGAATTTGGTTCTGGGTACATTTTTCAGCGCTTAACCACTTCAGCCCAGGAAGGATTTGCCCCCTTCCTGACCAGAGCACTTTTTGCGATTGGGCACTACGTCGCTTTAACTGACAATTGCGCGGTCGTGCGACGTTGTATCCAAACAAAATGTGCGTCCTTTTTTTCCCACAAATAGAGCTTTCTTATGGTGGTATTTGATCACCACTGCATCATTTCTGATCACCGCTATAAACAAAAGAAGAGCGACAATTTTTTACTTTTTGCTAAAATACAAATCCAAAAAAAATATAAAAAAACATTTTTTTTCATCGGTTTTGGCCGATTTATATTCTTCCTCATATTTTTGGTAAAAAAAATCACGATCAGCGTTTATTGATTGGTTTGCGCAAAAGTGGCCGCGTTTACGGATGATGAGAATTCATTTCTGGGGGGTTTTTTTATTATTTTTTACTAGTAATGGCGGCGATCTGCGATTTTTAGCGGTACTGCGATATTGCAGCGGACATGTCAGACATTTTTGACACTTTTTGGGACCAATGACATTTATACAGCGATCAGAAATTTAAATGTCCGCTGATTACTGTATAAATGTCATGGCAGTGAAGGGGTTAACCTGCAGGGGGAGATCTAGGGGTTAACTATGTTCCCTGGGCGTGTTCTAATGGTGGGGGGGCTGGGCTACCATGGACATGAGAGATCTAACTGATCCCAGTGACAGGTATCAGTAGATCTCCTATGCCCCCACTGACAGAGCGGGGAACCGCCGTGTTTACATCAGCGGTTCCCCGTTCTTTGCCCGTGGCCGCTCATAGCGGCTTGCTGGCGGACATCGGGTCCGCCCGAGCCGCGGGCACACTGCTCAGGAGCACGGCGGGCGCACGCCCCCTAGCTGCCACTCGCAGATCGCCGCTTTTTTACGGCGATTTGCGCCCAGCGTCCACACTGTTGCCGTAAATAGACGGTAGGCGGTGTGGAAGTGGTTAAGCACAATTAACACTTCAAAATGTATAACATGACAAATCTTCCCTTTTTAGACTCAGATGCACTGTAAGTGCAATAAATTAACCAATCAGCATTTATCCTGTGCTGTTCTGAACAGTAAATTATGGGTTAGAACTTTTAGGAATCAGCACAAGAGATATAAACTTTTTTATATGCTTATATAGGTATTTCAGCTAAATTAGCTGTAGCTAGGTGCTGGACCACTCATGGGAAAGGAGACATTTCCCTCTTTACAATCAGTTTACTTTCACTTTCTGCTGTTATGCTGAATGTTGTGTTGCTCTGTCCCCTCCAGTCAGCAGGGGAAAAGCTATAGACAGGAAAGCCCATGGACTTCTATGCAGAACACTGTAGAATGCATTAAGATAAAAAAAACCCATGTAAACTGCTTGCAACGCATCAAAATTGTGTGTTCTAAAATGCACCACCAAACACGCCGGAAAACTGCATCAACCGCAACCACATAGATGGGAACCTAGCCTCAATGTACATGATATAACTGGATAGTAACATTTATAGTTAAAGTTGATCCAGGAAATATCGGATTGCCTCTTGGGGGATCAGGAAGGATATTTTTGCCCTGCTGGAGAAAATTGGATCATGCTTTACAATGTTTTTTTGCCTTCCTCTGGATCAACTGTGGGTGTAGGATTGTGTGTATAGGATTGTATATTATTTCCCTTTTATTGGTTGAACTAGATGGACTTTTTTCAACCAGACTTACTATTTAAGACAAAATGTCTCAACAGAGAGACTATGTCTGATCTTACTGCCAAAGTCCGGAAAGCATTGCAGAAACTGTTACCCGGGGAGCCAGAGGGAAAACTCAGTTTCAGTGAAGGAGCCACCTGAGAGCCTATCCATCACAATGAGCTCCAGAACTAAAGTAAAGAAGCCACCTCAGGAGTCCAAGGTACTAAAGAAAGATTCCCTTATGACTCTTGACCAGCTGCCCAACTGGCAGCCTTTGCTTTCACGCACACAATCATGGAAAGCCAAAGCACATTATTCATCCAGGATTGCTTTGGAACAGAAAAGAGGCAAACTAAGAAGAGCGCAAGTATAGACTGCCGAGCACACTCCAAACAAGTTTCCTGATCAGTTGGTGGGCTCTTCTAGTATAGTCTTAATACAAATAGTGGGTGTTAGTAAAAAGGACCTGCCAGTGTTCCTGGCCATTTCCGCGGTGGTGCGCGCAGAGATTTCTGGGGCCCTTTTCCGTGAAAAGACAGATTAACCGGGTGGCTTTCGAACTCGATCTTCCACCATCTCTGAAGATCCACCCGGTTTTCCACGTTTCCCTATTGAAACCCATGGTCCGTGATTCCTTCCCCGGCCGAAAAACAGGACCACCAGGTCCCATCCTAGTTAACGGAGAGGAGGAGTATGAGGTGGACGCGATTGTAAAGAGTCGTCGGAGAGTGGGTGTGACCGAATATCTAATCAAATGGAAGGGTTTCGGCCCGGAAGAGAACTCGTGGGAACCCGAAGGGAACATTCATGCTCCCGGACTGATTCAGGCCTTCAAACGAAAGCGCCAAGATGGTGACACTCGATAGGCATCCGGAGGCTGCCCCTTGGGGGGGGGCAATGTTAGTAAAAAGGACTTGCCAGTGTTCCTGGCCATTTCCGCGGTGGTGCGCGCACGCCTGTGCGCGCGCACGCGCCGGAAACGCGCCGGAAACGCCTATTTAAACCCTGGACTTCCTGCACCAAGTTGCTGCTTGTTCTACAGTGTTCCAGACCTGTGGGCCTCAGCTCCCTACCTGTTCCTGTGTTTTCACCTGTTTTCCTGTTGACCCGGCTTGCTTTGACCTGTTGTCCGCTACCTGCATCGACCCCGGCTATCCACGACCATCCGCTTGTCTATTCCTCTGTACCTCCGCTGCCCGCCCGTTAACGAACCTTTGCCTGAACTTGACGATCCGCTTGCCTAACCCTTTTGTACCTCTCTGCCTGCACGTTGCCAACCCTGCTTGTACGACCATTCTCCTGTTTGCACGACCTCCTGGAATCTCACTACAACATCTGTGACCATCCAGCCCTCGTGCCATCCCGCACTCTCGGGCCTCTGTCTACACTACCAGGGGTCCTTGAATCGGGTGCGCAACAGCGGTTGTTCCCTGCACAAGACAGACTCCGCCGTCAGGTACGTAACAGTGGGGGTCTACACCAAAGCTCTTCTGGACAACATGGCACAAGTGATGTTACTGTATCAAGACTTTTATGACAAGCATTTGAAACACATACACTGCTGAGATTGTGTCACGTACCTGGTGGTGGAGTCTGTTGTGCAGGGAACAACCTCTCTTACTATCCCGACTCACGGACCCCTGAAAGTGGGAACAGGGAGTCCAGGAGTACAGGGTGGCACGAGGGCTTGACAAGGTGGCTGGTGCAGGAGTCTTGCTGCAGATGGGGTGAAGGTTACCGTTGGCCACTGGTTGTCACCGGCAGAGGGGCCGGGAGCACGTGCAGTAGGCAGAGGGATGATCAGAGACAGGCCGGGTCGTCAGGAGGCAGGAGGTGGGACGTAAACAATCCGGGTCAAAGGAAACAGGAAGTCAGATGAACAGGTCGCTCGGGAACACGGATACGCTGTAGACAGGACAGCACTTGCTGCAGGGTGCTGCTGGCTTAAATAGGCTGTCTGGTGCCAATGACGGCGCACACAGGCGCGCACAGGTGCACACAGGCACGCATACGCGCACCAGCGCACACAGGCGTGTGCACAAGCTACGTGCGCCCACGCACAGTCCTCGGGGCCACAGTTCTTTCCTGACATTGCCCCACCCAAGGGACAGCCTCCGGATGCCCAGCTGGGCCATCAAAACAGGATGGTTTCTCCAAAATGTTTGAACAAGATCTCCTGCGTGCAAGTTACTCTCCGGCTCCCAGGAGTTTTCTTCCGGCCCATACCCTTTCCACTTGACCAAGTATTGAATACGGCTTCCTCTGTTTCTACAGTATAAGATGGATTCCACATCGAATTCCTCTTCACCGTCTACTAATACTGGTTTTGGAGGGCCTGTCCTCCATTCTGGAAAAGGGTTAGGAACCGCGGGCTTGAGCAAAGTCACGTGAAACACGGGGTGTACCCGCAGAGAATTGGGTAGCTCCAGTTCATAGGCTACCCTTTGGATTCTTCTCTTGATGGGAAAATGGCCAATGAACCTGGGACCCAGCTTTCTCGATGGGCAAGCCATTTTGAGGTTTGCGGTGGACCACCAGACCTGCTCCCCGGGTTCAAGATTCAACTCTCCTCGTCTCTTTTGATCAAAGATTTTTTTATTGTATTCCTGGGTCTTTTGCATTGTTTCTTGAAGCAGCCTGTTGTTAGTGTCCCAGAATCTTATTGTCGCATCTACTGCAGGCACCGGAGCCTCCGGAAGAGGACCAGACAGAAAGGACGGGTGGAAGCCGTAGTTTGCGAAAAATGGAGATTGCTTAGTGGCAGAGTGGATAGAGTTATTGGCAAACTTGGCAAGGGGCAGCAACGGAACCAAATCATCCTGTGAAAAAGAGGAGAAACGCCAGAGATATTGTTCCAAAGTCTGATTGGTCCTTTCGGTTTGCCCATTAGTCTGTGGATGATATGCCGAAGAGAAGGACAGTTCAACCTTGAGTGACTTACATAGTGTCTTCCAAAATCTTGAGGTGAACTGCACACACCGGTCCGAGACGATGTTCGTTGGGACCCCGTATAGTCTTACAATTTCTCTTGTGAACACCTCTGCGGTTTCGGGGGCCGAGAGTGTGCCCTTCATGGGTACAAAGTGAGCCATTTTGGTCAAATGGTCGACCACTACAAAGATGGTGGAGTACCCTTGAGATGGGGGGTAATTCTACAATAAAGTCCATGGCTATCATTTTCTACGGTCTCTCAGGAACTGGAAGCGGGTTCAGAAGACCCCAGGCTATGGTTTTGCTGATTTTATTTTGTATAAAGGTCGTGCATGACCCCACATAGTCTCTACAGTCTCTTTCAAACTGAGGCCACCAGAAGGTAGGCTGCAAGAAGTCAATGGTCTTATGGGCCCTAAAGTGTCCTGCCAGTTTATGGTCGTGGCATTGTTCGAGCACCGCTATGCGTAGTTCCTCGGGAGCAAAGATTTTGTTGTTGTGCCAGAGTAGCCCCTCCTTGGCCTGTAATGTGGTGTCCAAAAGGTTGGTGTATCCGGTTGAAGCCTGCTTGATCCGTGCCACTAGATCTTTCTGCATCAGTAGGAAGTTTCCGGAGGGAAGTATCGTGTCAAAAGGTATAGGGTTTGCTGAACATGCGCGAAAGTGCATCAGGTTTCGTATTCTTTGACCCTGGCCTATATGTAATGTGCAGAGAGAAAGAAACCTCAAAGTAGAGTGCCCATCTGGCCTGCCGGGGCTTCAGTCTTTTAGCTGCTCGCAAGTATTCAAGCTTCTTGTGGTCAGTATAGACCAAGATCGGATGTGTAGCCCCTTCCAGGAGGTAGCGCCATTCCTCAAGTGCTGACTTGATGGCCAGAAGCTCTCTGTCCCCCACATCGTAATTCCTTTCAGGTGCGGTTAGCTTGCGGCAGAAGAAGGCAACAGGGTGGAGCAAGGCCTTTGTGCATTGCCTTTGAAAAAGCACTGTTCCCACTGCCGTTTCCGAAGCGTCCACTTCAAAGACGTAGGGGAGAGCTAGGTCGGGGTGTTTTAGAACCAGTGCAGATGTAAACACCTTCTTGAGGGTCTCAAAAGCTGCCTGTGCCTCGGCGGACCAGCAAAACCGGTTATTCTGTTTGGTCAACTGCGTGATAGGTGACACGATAGCAGAAAACCCTTTAATAAATTTCCGATAAAAGTTAGCAAATCCGATGAAACGTTGGACTCACTTCTTGTCGGTCGGCACCGGCCACTCCAGGATGGCCGAGACCTTCTGGGGGTCCATCTTAATGCCAGAGACTGAGATGACCAACCCCAGGAACTGAATACTCTGGTGTTCGAATTCACATTTTTCAGGCTTGGCATAAAGCCCATGCTGACGGAGTTGGGTTAGGACACACTTGACGTGTTGACGGTGCTCCTCCAAAGTTGGGGAGAAAATCAGGATGTCATCCAAATACACGATAATGAATAAGTCTAGGTAGTCTCTGAAAATATCGTTAACGAAGTGCTGGAACATGGCGGGGGCGTTACAGAGCCCAAATGGCATCACCAAATATTCGAAATGGCTGAACCGGGTACGGAAGGCGGTCTTCCATTCCTCACCCTCCTGGATTCGGACCAAATTATAGGCTCCACGGAGGTCCAGCTTGGTGAAGATAGTGGCCGTGCCTAGCCTCTGAAACAATTCAGGTACCAGCGGAAGTGGGTAACAATTCTTTATCATGATGTTGTTTAATTCCCGATAATCTATACAGGGCTGTAAGGAGCGGTCCTTTTTTTCCACGAAGAAGATACCCATACCCGCTCCTGGGGGTGACGTGGATGGCCGGATGAACCCCTTTTTAAAGTTGTCATCGATGTAAGTTTTGAGAGCATTTAGCTCTAATTCTGTCAAAGGGAAGATTCTTCCAAAAGGGATCTCTGCCCCAGGGAGGAGCTCGATGGGGCAATCATAGGTGAGGTGGAAGGAGCTCAGCCCCCTTTTTGTTAAAAACGAACAGAAAAGCATGGTACTCTGGGGGAACCAACTGGCAGGTATCAGGTTCAGGGTCAGAGTCCAAACATAGTAAGGTAGGGGTTGTGTCAGGCGCTTCTGGCCGACAGTGTTGGAGGCAGTAGGGGGATCGGAATTGCATTCTTCCTGTAACCCAGTCAACGCTGGGATTGTGTGCCCGTAGCCATGGAAGGCCCAGAATAATGGGAAACAAAGGTGATGCAATTGCATCCAGTCGGAGCAGTTCTTGGTGGCTGTCAGCCATAGTGGCTAACAATGGAACAGTTTCATGGGTGACCTGACCAGATTTTAAAGCTGTTCCATCAGCAAGATGTATCATCATACCGTGGGCCTTGGGTTGCAACGGAATCTGGTGCTGAGCGGCAAATACCAAGTCTATGAAGCAACTACAAGCTCCGGAGTCCACAATAGCGGAAACTGTAATATTCCCTCCAGGAAGTTGTAGCAAGAGAGACACAGCTATGTGGAATGGGTTGCTAGGTGGGGCTGGTGCTACAGCTGTAGCGATGGTGAGGTATTTGCGTTGCTTGGCCCGGACAGGACCTCACATAATATCCGGCTTTGCTACAGTATACACTGCTACCCCGCCGGTGTTGTCGCTCTCCAGGGGTGAGTGGAGGACGAGGCAGCGCCCGGGCAGACAGGACCTCCCCAATACGTTCCCTTAGATGCCGGTCTATTTGAATGGTCAAGTCTATGAGACCGTCTAGGGAGCGGGGAACAGCAATTCGTGCTAGTTCGTCTTTCAGGGGCTCAGAGAGCCCTGAAAATGGGAACAGGGAGTCCTGAGTACAGGGTGGCACGAGGGCTTGACAAGGTGGCTGGTGCTGGTGCTGGTGCAGGAGTCTTGCTGCAGATGGAGTAAAGGTTACCGTTGGCCACTGGTTGTCACCGGCAGAGGGGCCGGGAGCCCGTGCAGTAGGCAGAGGGATGATCAGAGACAGGCCGGGTCATCAGGAGGCGGGCGGTGCAGGACCAAAGGAGTAGGCAAAGAGTAGTCGGGTTCATAAGCCGGGTTGTCAGGAGGTAGGCAGCAAGGTACAGAGCAGCAGGCAGAGAGTCGTCAGGGTCACAAGCCAGGGTCGGTGCAGGCAGACAGAGGTGAGACGTAAACAAGCCGGGTCACAGGAAACAGGAAGTCAGATGAACAGGTCGCTCAGGAACACAGATACGCTGTAGACAGGACAGCACTTGCAGGGTGCTGCTGGCTTAAATATGCTGTTTGGCGCCAATGATGGCGCACATGTGCACACATACACGCACCAGCACGCACAGGCGCGCACACGCGCACCAGCACGCACAGGCGCGCACACGCGCACCAGCTCGCACGGCCGTGCGCACACACGCACCAGGGCTCACAAGCTGCATGCGCCCACGCACAGTCCTCTGGGCCACAGTTCTTTCCTGACAGGTTGGAAGACTTGGATATTTGGGGTATCAGAATGCACAAGTTCCCATATGATGGGTATCTCCCAATACGAATCTCAGAATGTTCTCTCCAAAACCTGCACTGAGAGGAATGAAGGTCTAGCAATGCGTGCCACAAATACTTGCAACCAATCTGCTAGCAGTACACCACCAGTTGAATTCAGCGGGCAAATATCCCTACCCCAGCCATCCACATGCTCAGCGTCTTAATGCTAGCTTGGCCAAATTGCTAGCACTCCAACTGCTGCCTTTTCAGCTGGTAGCCTCTGCCCTATTTCATGAATTTGTGGAATGTGCTGTCCCTCAGTGGCAGGTTCTTAAAATAAATGTATTTTCACGTTAGGCCATTCCAGCTCTCTACCGTCATGTGGAAGGCAATGTTTTGGCCTCGTTGGACAGGGTGGTCAGCAGCAGGGTCCATATTACTGCTGACTCATGGTCCAGCAAGCACGGTCAGGGACCTTTCCTTCAGGGTGCACTAGGTAACTCTGCTGGCAGCTGGGAAGGATTGCAGGACAAGGTTCAGTGTTTGAGGTAGTTCCGCCACCACGCCAAAAAGCTGGTCGCGATTTTGCCACATGCGTCTTCTCCAAACCCTCCTCTTCTTCTACCTCTGTGGCCTCTTCTGCAAAATTGTCCTCTGAACCTGCAGTGCTCCCTAAGCGTTCAAGGGGCTACGCAAGCAGTCAAGCTAAAAGATGCCATGCGGTGCATGAGTTAGTCTGTCTTGGGGGCAGGAGCCACATTGGGGCAGATTCTGTCAGCTCTGCGGGGGCAGACAGAGAGGTGGTTGACACCATGGCAGCTTGAGCCAGGAATGGTTGTATGTGACAATGGCATCAACCTTCTCTCTGCCCTCCGACAGGGACACTTGACACATGTTCCATGCTTGGCACATGTCTTGAATTTGGTGGTGCAGCATTTCTTGACCAGGTACCCAGGCTACCAGATATCCTGAGGCAGGCCAGAAAAGTCTCCAGCGTTCATACAATGCCAGTGCCCGGCTGGCTGACATTCAGCGGGAATTAAACCTGCCAATCAACTGCCTCATTTGTGACATGCCCACCAGGTGGAACTCAACATTGGCAATGCTGCAGCGGCTGCACGCACAGCAGAGGGCCATCAATGAGTACCTCTGTGAGCATGGCACCAGACAAGCTCAGGGGAGCTTGGCTTCTTTTCGCCACGTCATTGGCTATTGATCAAGGATGCATGCACTGTCCTGTCACCATTTGAGGAGGCCACAAGGATAGTGAGCAGCGACAATGCATGCATCAGTGATACTGTCCCTCTAATATTCCTTCTGGAGCACACGCTTCGTGGAATCATGGACAGGGCACTTGAGGCAGAACAGCGGGAGGAAGAGGGGGACTTCCTTTCCTCTCAAGGCCCCTTTATGCAGAGAGCATTCCTGCAGAGACGCCAAACACACAGGAGGAGGAGGAGGATGGTGCCAGTATGGATGTGGAGGATAACACGCAGCAGTCTTCAAGGTATCATGGTTTTCAGTCCCCAGAAACCCAAAGAGTTGTACTTGGCTGGGAGGAGGTAGTTCCTGATAATGTCATCCTCAGGGACCCAGAGGACACTCATGCTTCCTCAAATTTACGCTGCATGGGTTCTCTGATTTTGAAAAGCCTGCGAAAAGACCCTAGGATTCGCGGTATCAAGGAGAGGAATCATTACTGGCTGGCAACCCTTCTTGATCCACGATACAAGGGTAAAGTTGCAGAGCTCATCCTGCCTGCGCAAAGAGAGCAGAGGATGAAACATCTTCAGGATAGCTTGAAGAAAAGTTTGTGCAATGCCTTTCCAGACCCTGGGAAGTTACTATGTCCTGGTGCTGGACAACGTGTTTCTGAAGCTTCGGTCATTCAGAGGCAGAGCAGTGGAGAAGGTGGCCGGCTGACCGATGCCTTTAAAAAAAATTTCATTCCTCAGCACCCAGGCCTGATAGGTTCAAGCAACCAGCGTCTGCATTATATGGTGCAGGAATATCTAGGGGCAAGAGCAGACTTGGAGACCTTTCTAACTGAGCATCCACTGAGTTACTGGGGCTTGAGGATGGACCACTGGCCGGAACTTGCTGGATATGCAATTGAGCTACTGACCTGTCCTGCATCCAGTGTGCTTTCTGAACGGACATTCAGTGCTGCTGGAGTGTTCGTAACCGATAAAAGAGTGCGCCTGTCCACAGACTAGATTGATAGGTTCACATTTATAACACTTAATCAGTCCTGGATCAGCAGCTATCAAGCCCCTGATGCTGGTGCAAGTGATTAAATTTGCTAGGGATCTGGGATCCCATGAAGAATGCCACTGCTCCTATTCCTTCTGTCCATAATCTAGAACAATATTTTGTATTTAGGGCACCACCAAAACCCAAGGCCCAATTTTTCTGCACCTGTTTTACAGGGGCATGCCATAACAATTTTTAAACTAGTTTACAACAGCAGGGTCCATTCCTATGCCCAACAAAAGTAACTGCGAGGGGTTACAGTGTTCTGGCACCATCAACCACCCAAGGCCCAATTTTTCAGCACCTGTCATCACAATTTTTAAACTAATTTACAACAGGAGGGCCCGTTCCTGCGCCCAACAAGAGTAACTGCAAGGGGTTACAGTGTTCTGGCACCACCAACACGCAAAGGCCCAATTTTTCGGCACACCTTTGACTGGGCCATGTCATCATAATTTTTAATATAATTGACAACAGCAGGGCCTGCACCAAAATTTTTTTTTAAAAATGCGTGGGGGTCCCCCACAAAATCCAAACCAGGTCCTTCAGGTCTGGTATGGATTTTAAGAGGAACCCCGCACCAAAATAAAAAAAAAATGATGTGGGGGTTCCCTCAAAGTCCGTACCAGACCCTTCCAGGTCTGGTATGGATTTTAAGGGGAACTCCGTGCCAATTTTTAAAAAAAAATGGTGTAGGGGTTCCCCCAAAGTCCAAACCAGACCCTTATCTGAGCACACAGCCCTGGCATGGCAGGAGGGGGTGGGGACAAGCGAGGGCTCCCTCCTCTGAACCACACCAGGCCACAGTCCCCCCCAAAGCACCTTGTACCCATGTTGATGGGGAGAAGGGCCTTATCCCCACTACCCTGGCCGGTGGTTGTGGGGGTCTGTGGGAGGGGGGCTTATCAGAATCTGAAAGCCCCCTTTAATAAGGGGGCCCCCAGATCCCGACCCCCCATGTAAATGGGTATGGGGTACATTCATCAAAAAAGGAGTGTAGTGGTACAAAAAACAAGAGGCAGTTTTTGACAAGTCTTTTATTGTGTAAAATAGCTCTTCTTTCTTCTTTCTTCCTCCATATTCTCCTACCCCAGTCCTTCTTCTGGTCTTCTGCTTCTTCTTTCAGTCTTCTTCCTTCCTCTCTTCATCTTCAATCTGCAGTTTCTTCTTTCACCGCTTCCGCTCCCACTGTGGCAGCCGTGCAGTCCAGAGGCGTCTCCCAGAATGGGCGGTCTGCAGTCTGACATTTATTTTATAGGAAAGGGCGGGGCCCTTACCTGGTGGTACGGAAAAAGAACAGCTCCCTTAGAATGTTGAAATGTGCTTCAATTATCAACCGGAGAACAAATGCTGGATAATGCATCACTCAGTAGATAGAGGATGCCCTGCAGTTCCTATCAAGGCAAAGTGGTTCAGTGTGTTAGGTCTGAAAGCAGGATGGGAGGGCAGGCTCTTTAAAGATCTGGTACAGTGTCAGGGTGCTAACCAGAAAAGCATTGCATGAAGACCTGGCACATTTGCAAATGTCCCACATGGCCATACTCACTAGCATAGAAATGCATGCAGACAGATTGGAATAGCTCTGACGCACGCATGTTCGCATTGCCACACGCCACACACGATAGTTCCTGGCACCATATGGCATTTCTAAGTAAGTTTCTAAGTAACAGCAGATACATGCAAACATTGTTGATTGGTCTTCAGCTTCCAGTATACAGTGTTCCATGTGCTCAGTATTCTTGGATTTCCTGTTACTGACCCGTTTTGCTTCTTAGACCTGTCTCCTGCCTCTTTATTGGCTCTGACCCCGACTAGCTCTTGCTTGCTCCCTGTGTATGACCCTGGTTTGTTCCGGGCTATGCTCCTGTTTATGTTTCTGCCTGATTACCATTATGGACCTCGGCTCCTGTTCCTGATTACAGATTCTATCCAAGCCTGCTGTTCCAGACATGTCCGCACATCGATTGTGCCATCTTACCCAGCTGCCTTCCAGTCTAGCTTGTCTCCAGATCCACCTGGCAACCCATGTTTCTCTGGGCTCATCATCCCCTGTCACCACTCTCAGGGGTACTGTGCACTCAGCCACAAGGAAAGCCCTCTCGTCACTTCAGCCTCAGACCATGTATGTGATAGTACCAATCAGCCACTATGACAGAGGTCGAAAGAGGTGCTCCCCCATTAGAGGCTTTGTGCCAGCAATTAGCAGCCCTCACTCTCTCCAGTTGTTTAGCTGTTCCGCCAGTATCTAACATCAGTCAAAGTGTTATATTCATCTATCATGACTTTCTGGATGTTTTTGATAAAAAGAAGGCCGATACATTACCACCACGTCAGTCCTATGACTGCCCAGTCCAGTCGAGTTACTTCCTGGTGCAGAGATTCCTTTTGGCTGGATCTTCCCTCTGTCTGAGCTTAAATTAGAAGTCCTATGGCAGTATATTGATCAAAATCTGTATAAAGGATTCATTCATAATTCATCCTCCCCTGCAGGTGCTGGAGTCTTTTTCATTGAGAAAAAAGATCACTTGGTCAGACATTGTGTGGACTTTCGTGAACTCAATAAAGTACCATTAAGAATTGATACCCTCTTCCTCTCATTCCTGAGCTCTTTCAAATATGCGGAACAGCCAAAATCTTCACAAAACTTGACCTATGGTGTGCCTACAATTTAGTTCATATATGAGAGGGGGACAAATGGAAAACTGCCTTCTGGGCCTGTTTCAGACACTTTGAATACCTTGTAATACTGTTTAGACTGTGCAATGCCCATGTTTCACAATTTTGTGAATGATATCTTGTGGGAATTCTTGGACTAATCTTTGTGCTTTGCTGAAACTACATTGGGTTCATGTGAAAAGGGTCTTGTCCACACTAAAGAAACATGGACTTCACGCAAAAGTGGAGAAATGCGAATTTGAGAAAGAATCCATTCAATTCTTGAGCCTAATAATATCCACAGATGAGATTGCTACGTATACACAAAAAGTACCTGCCATCCATGATTGGCCTGTTCCAACCAAATAATAAAAGGCATCCAGAGATTCGTAGGCATTGCCAACTTTTATCTGAGTTTCATAAGGGGTTTCCCAACTATTATCGCCCCAATCGCTCAGCTGACTCATCAATGCAGTCGATTTCAATGAACTCAGGAGGCCCAAACAGTTTTTGGGAGATTAAAGCCCCTGTTCTCTTCCACTTCAGTGTTGCAACACCCAGATCCTGCCTTGCCTTGTGTCCTGAAGGTTGACGCTTCAGAAGTTTTGTCACAACGCCAAGGGGCCAAAGCATTGCTCCAACCAGGTGGCTTTTTTTTCTCTGAAGTTGAGTCAAGCTGAAAGAAATTATAATATGTGTGATCGGGATCTATTGGCCAGTAAAGCTGCACTGGAAGAGTGGAGATATTTGTTGAAATGGGGAGTTCATCCTGTTATGATTTTTACTGACCACAAGAATTTGGCATACTTCAGGACTGCCAAACGTTTACGACCGTGGCAGGCCCGATGGGCCTTGTTCTTTTCCAGGTTCAACTTTCATATAATTTACTGTCCAATGTCCAAGAACAGAAAGGCTGATGCGCTTTCACGTATGAACCCAAATACCCTCGAGTTTGTATCACCTAGCACCATTTTATCCTCTCAAAACATTTTGCTACTACAACCTGATCCAAAGACATCTATCGAACAAGCTTCTGTCAGTGCCCTGAATCTGAAGCCCACCCATTAAGGGGACAAGGAGGACTTCTTTGGCACAATGACATGATTTTTGTACCTCAGGTCATAAGACCTAAGGTTCTTAAGACTTTCAATGATCATCAGCTGGCCGGGTATTTTGGAGTGCACAATGGCACTCATCCAACAGTCATTTTGGTGGTCCAGCCTGAGTAAAGATTGTAAAGACTATGTAGAGTCCTGTGCAACCTGCCACCACAGCACAGGTAGCAACACTAAAGCTTGAGGCTTGTTAAGACCACTACCCGTGTCAGACCATCCTTGGAAAATGTTATCCATGGACCTTATTGTGGACATACCTCCTTCAGAGAGGTTTACCACCATTCTGGTAGCAGAGGAATGGCTGACCAAAGTGGCCCATTTTTTGTCAATGGTGGGTTCGCCCTCAGCCATGGACACAGCACATACAGTTTTTATTTATTTATCAGAGAAATAGTAAGACTTCATGGGCTGCCTAACAACATTGTCTCTGACAGAGGTGTGCAGTTCACTTCCAGGTTTTGGAGGACTCTTTGCAAGGTTCTGAAGATTGAGGTCTGTCTTTCCTCTGCTTACCAGCCTCAAAGTAATGGCCAGACAGAAAGAACCAACCAGACCTTGGAACAATACCTCCGATGTTTTTCTACCTTTTCTCAAGACAATTGGGTTTCCCTGCTTCCTTGTGCTGAATTCGCACACAATAACTGTGTTCACGCTGCCACTAACCTATCTCTATTTTGAGCTAATTACAGTTTCCATCCCTCCTTTTTGCCAGACATCATTCCGGAAGCATCTGTGCTTGCGGTCCAGGACAGCTTAACTTGTATTCAAACTAACTACCAGGTACCTCAGGAAACTGTATAAAAAGCACAGGAACATTATAAAAAGCACAATGATAAGAAAATAAGAGGGAACTCAGCCCTGAAAGTTGGGGACAAGAACTGGCTGTCCACGGCAAACTTAAAGCGTTCTTGCCCATCCGAGAAACTGGGACCAAGATTTATTGGACCATTCAAAATAAAGAGGGAAATAAATCCTGGTGCATTTGAACTTTCACTTCTGAATTCTTACACATTTCACCAGATCTTCCATGTTTCCCTTCTCAAACTAGCTGTACCAGATACCTTCCTGGGGAGACAAGATACTCCTCCATCACTACCAGTTGGGGGGGGAGATGGAGTTCAAGGTGGAATCAATTCTGGACTATAGAAGACAAGAGGAACAGATCCAATACCTTATCAAGTGGAAAGGATATGCTTGCTTCCACTTACTTGCTCTTACTTGCTCCCTGTGTCTGACCCTGGCTTGTTCCTGTTTATGTTCCTACCTGATTACCATTACTGACCTTGGTTCCTGTTCCTGACTATGTCTCCTGTCCAGCCCTGCTGTTCCAGACCTGTCCCAGCTGTCTTCCAGTCTGGCCTGCCTCCAGGAAGTGCCGTATCACCATAGACCCATCCGGCAACAGTACAGTCAGCAACCCATGCTTCTCCGGGATCAGCATCCCCTGTCAGCTCTCTCAGGGGTACTGAGCAGTCAGCCTCAAGGGAAGCCCTCTTGCCACTTTAGAATCAGACCAGGTATGTGACACATCAAAATCATCAGAAGCAGTTTGGATGCTCCCACGAACTAATGCCTTATATGATTTTTTGCATCCCCCAGTCCACTTACTCAGTCTCAAGACACCTTGTTAAACATAAATGAAGAGGATATTGAGAAATAAGAGATGGGCATAGACTGGGTGTGGCCCTCTCAAGCTGAAGAGACTGCTACATTTTCTCTAGCCAAGGAAACACACACAGTGATTTCCAGATGAGATGCCAGATCCCACGCTTTGAATTCAACTGTTAGGTGCCCCAAAGGATCTCACAATGTCATCAGCAGCAGAAGAAGTAGAAATTGACCAAGACCACATAGAGTTAACAAAAGAAACAGAAGAAACTGAACCTATTGTATCGCAGGAACCACAAACCAAATGAGCCATTCGGTCCCCAAAAAAACTGACATATGACACATTGGGAGAAAGTTCAGAAGTCATCTACACTACTCAATGGACTAATGATAAGCCAACCCTTCTCACTACAAGTTTGGTAAGAGGTGACCTACACTTACCCCCTGACACATCTAGATGGGCCATCCCTAAATTGAGGGTCCATAGACAAGACAATCTCACACCTTTTGATAATTGGTAGGTGGTTCCCTTGTCAAATTCATATGTCAATGAGAACAATTTAGGCCTATGTACATGTTAACCTGTGTTATATTTAATTACTTGTTTAAGTTACGCTAACGCCATGGACACCATGGCTATGTGTTTGAAGGACTTTGTTCAATCTTTGGAATAAAAGATTTCTAGTGGGAGAGTATTTAGCCAGGTTTTGGACTACTGAAACAGGTATAAGGAAACATTTCCCTCTTTACAATCAATTTACTTTCACTTTCTGCTGTTCTGCTGAATGTTATGCAGCACAGTCCCCTCCAGACCTATAGTCAGGAAAGCCCATGGACTTCTATGCAGAATAATGAGGCTATCCAGCATGCACCTGCCGATCTCACGCATGTGCAGTGTGGTGCAATCTTGGTCAGCTTGACATGGCACAGCCATGCCAAGCTGACCAAGATTTTCCATAGATGCCAATGTTAAATGTTACGGGAGCAATGCCATGTTAAGCTGACCAAGATCTCCCAGAAACCAATGCAAGACTGGAAATGA
The DNA here is from genome assembly GCA_018402905.1 of Glandirana rugosa. NCBI lineage: Eukaryota > Metazoa > Chordata > Amphibia > Anura > Ranidae > Glandirana > Glandirana rugosa. The sequence continues at coordinate 271,581 of BLSH010356625.1, read as the reverse complement.
CGTATGGTGCCGCGACCCCTAAAGGAGGAAGGGAAATTAGATATAGGCATAAATTAGGTAAGTGAACTGAAAAAAAAATAATAATAAATTGCCAATTCATTTTAAGGATGCACATTAGTGCTGCATGGTGAGGAGTGAAAAATGTGGGTGGAACTCCGCTTTAAGTGCACCAACACATTTAGGTGACCTTGCTACGGTTTATGCTGATCTGAATTCCAAGTGTCATCTTATGCCTAGTCCTTATTTTTTTAACAGGTGATGCCTAGTTCTTATTAAAGTGGTTGTCAACCTGCCAACGTCATTTCGGCACATGCGCAGTGAAGAAATGGCCTCCGTGCCATTTCTCCACTGACACTGTGCTGTGACTGGCGGCTCCCGTACACATTTGGAAGGAAGAGGGCTGAAGATGGACACCACCAGCACAGGGGACAGCGCTGGACTCGTTTGCAGGTATGTGGCACATAATGGGTTACTATGCGATGCATAGTAGTCCATTATATTTCTAATTTACAGGTGTATGTAGAGGTAGTAAACCCCATCTAACGCTTCAGTGCCTGTTTTCTTTGATACATTGTAGTACTATTACTGGGTACTAAGGGGCTGAAATTCTTAAAGAGCTCCTATAGGGATAGCCATAAGGGGGCGCTGAGAATATGCTTAGGCCTCCCTTACCAGTACAGGGGCTGCCATCCACAAGCACAGTTCCATGCACACCGACAATCCAGTCTCAGGATAGGGGATGTCTATTTTGAATTTATTGCTGAAGAAATTGAACAGCAGAGGGATTTAGAGTCACAGGATACTCCAAAACAAAAATAGCAATCAATGGGAGGGCAAACTTCTCACAAATCTTCTCTCAGCAGACTTTCCTGGAGGTAACAGGGAACAGCCAGTATATCTAGAACTCCATAACAGCAGTCCCAGTCCATATAGAATCCTCTAGCACTTGTACGCACAAAATGTCCACTGCAAGTGCCCTCCAGCAACTAATCCTTTAACAAACTTCTCCAGGCCCTCAGGCTAGGCTAAGACTGCAGCCCAAGGGGGCTGGAACGCATCCTGAAGAGTAAAGAACAATCTGGCAAGGCCTCCCAAACTTTTTTCACCTATCCAACCACCGTTTGAACATCTCCTTCCAGGGATTGGCTGAGGCATGATAAATATTCATACTGGTAATTTGAATCTTCCTGCCCAATTTTCTGGAAACATCTTCCAGAAGCAAGTGGGAGGAATCCAACATCCAGCTTAGGAAACTCTGAATAGACAAAACTATAAGATCACTCACTGCTCCATTCACTAAAGTGAAGACAAAAAGTGAAGACAAAAACTAAATTTAGTCTGACAGCCTAACTAGAGCAGGGCTCTACATAGTTACAACTAATTATTTTTTCACTTAGACGTCTTTTGATTAGGCAATGTATATACAGTGAAATACATATGTAGCCATGTGCCCCCTTGGGGGTCGCAGGTAGATGTGGTTCACCTGCATGCTGCCCTCAATCACGCAATTTTCCATGCATCCGGAGTCACGGAACAGGCCAGTACTTTGTTTTGTTGTTTTATTGAGGGAATAAACTTGGATAGGCAAAATGATAACTGTGGGATGCCCAATGGATCAAATCCCGGGACCATCTATGTACACCACAGTATATACACTCCTTCTTCCTCCAGCACAAACACTCTCCTGCTCACTACTGGAATTTCCTGGCCTGAAAGGCAATTTATTAGGGCTCCACTTTAACAACCAGAAAGTGCTTGTAGCTCCTTGGAAAAATCATACGTAATTTGTGTCAATATTGGAGGATTTACAAAGACACAAAGAGTTCACGTTTCCAAGAGATCACTTTAAAAAGTGGCTAAAAGCTTTAAAAGAACCTGTAAGATTTTAAACTGGCAAACCCCTGCAGTAGAAGACAGAGTATACTCACTTCTTCAGTGGCCCGTGTCTCCCTAATCTTCTCTATTCCAGCACTAGAGAAGAGAGTCCTCATTACCCAACACTTCTGGGAAATGTCAGATGCCTGTGTATTGAGGGTTCCTTCTTCCCACCCCTATGTCACTGCTAAATTCTGCAGCAATGTAGGGGTTAGAAAAAGTAACCAGCATACAGCGACGGATACAGGAAGCATTGATGCCAAACAGGCTGCAGGGCTGCAATGGAACAGAGGTAGGAGAAATGGGCATTGGAGGGGTCCTACTGCAGGTGGTGCAGATTTTAAATCTTTAGAGACCTACAGGGTCTCTTTAAAGAAAAGATAAAGAGGGCCAACCCTGAAGACACTAGTGTCGCATACCCATAAAGTACTCACCTAAAAGTGCAATTGATTCATCGTCTAGAGTCTCCGTCATGGCGAGGAACTGGAGGTTAGCAAGGTTCTGGAACTGTTCAATGAAGTAGTTAGCAGCATGAGTCATTCCTTGGCCCTTTGGCAAATACAGCTTTTCCAGATGAATGAGGGATCCCAATGCCACAGCTGTGTGGAAATATTGGTTAATTGTATTTATCTCAATTACATTTACATTTAGTCTTATAAGTTAAAATTCATGAGTTTAAGTGACTTAAAGAAAACCTTTGCTAACAGACTTGAAAGCTACTGTTGCTGGCTTCTCCTTCTGCAAATGATAGTGACCTGTTTTTTAGGATGATCCTTTTGTATCAATACTTTGTGGCACCAACCCAGAACAAGTGTGCAGAACTCTAACTTCCCTATGTATACTTGTCAGAAGTGGATCCATATAACAACCAGGCAGCTAGCATTATTAGAAGGAAGCAACAGCAGCTGACAATTTTACTTTTTTGGAGAAAATAATAAATGCACATATTTTTGAAGGGAAAAAAATGTGCATTTATTATTTTTTTTCACAGGAGCCTGCAGAGCATTGCACCGCAATGGATTTCCCCACATCCAATTCTCATGTCAGGAGATTATGACTGGCTCTCTATTGAGCCGGTTCACACATCCTCGCAGCGGCTCCAATGCGAATTTAATCTTTTGGTCCGTTTCAGGTCCGAAAAGGTGAAATCGGACCTGAAAAGGTGAATGAAGAGCACTGGACTGCTGTGAGCTGCTCCGTTCTCCAGCGTGAACCCAGCCTAAAGAAAGTAATTAGGATATGTGATTTCAGTTCCTCTGTTGTGAACTTTGAAAATGTATTCCTGGACAACGCCTAGCTACAGAGTTGAATGAGGGCATGGTTCTGAGTCTGACTTGTAAAGCTCATTATTAAAAATAGTTGCTATTGTACAAGTTAGCAAAGTAATTGATTCATTAATTAAAAAGCTTACCTAGGGTCTCTGCTGTATCTTTTTCTGTAACCATAAGCTTGTCCAGATTTACACATTTCAGCAATGTAAAGTTCTTAATTCCTGTTGCTGTCCAGGAACAGATAATAACAATTAGTGCTTAATGGGCTGTAGGGCAGATTAAGGATGCAAAAAAGTTACTGACAATCTCAGCCCAGTTGACATAGAAGCTAAAATCAGACACTTCCTGCTAGAAGATCAATTTCAGGAAAAACCAACAAAACCTCTGCATTTTTGGAAAGGGTCAGGGACTTTTTTAAATGCAAAACAGTGCCTTTTTTGTGTTTTGGTTCAATAGACTTAAATGGAGAAGCCGCAGAAAAGCATATTGTGCGTTTTTACCGCGATTTGCCACAATTTTGTTGCAATTTGTGTATATTAATTTGCCCAACAACACATTTTCAAAAAACTCCCAAAAAAATGCAAATTGCAGCAAAAACGCCGGAAAATTGCATGTTCAAAAATGCAAAAGCACTGCTTAAATGCTTAAAAGTAATATGCATAGATGTGAATCAAGTCTTAATCAGCCCCAGTGTGTGTTAGGAACTAGTATGTTGGTAATTTAAGCCTGTTACAAACCTAGACGCTTTAAATTGTTTCACAGAGTTTGAAAGGATTAAAACCCACCAGGCAGGGCACAAGTCCTGCGAGAACGCATGGGAATGGAGTTCCTGCACTTTTTCCACAGCAGGAACTCCGTCTTGTTAGCAGCCACATCCCGCAGGACTGGCAGTGGCTTACCAAGGTAGCGAGGTAGAGCGGACGGGGACTCACAATCCTGTCCACTAATAAGCTAATCCCCCACTGTGCAGATCTTTAGAGAAAAAAACTTTTCCGGGTCTCCTGTGTTCAGCTGGGGCCGGGGGACAGGGCGGATTAATCTACCGCAGCACTCCTGACCGACTCCAGTGTAATGATATAGCACAGGCCGGCTTTCACTGTGTAGCATGCTGCGGTGGATTAATCCGCCTAAAACCGAAAAAGAAGAAATAGTCCGCTTTCTGTCCCCTGGCCCCCACTGAACAGAGGAGCCCTGGAAAAGAGCTGCACAGCAGGGGACTAACTTATTAGTGGACAGGATTGGAAGTCCCTGCCTGCTCTACCTGCCCCCCCCCAGTTTCCTGCAGCCCTAGTTGCCCAGCTGGTGGTGCCCTGTGACCCATCTGAGGGGGGGCCCCCTGCTGCTCACCCCGCATTGATGGGCACAGATGGGGCTGAGCTGATGAGCACTGGTGAGGCTTCATTGATGGGCACTGATCAGGCTGCATCGATGGGCACTGGTTAGGCTGCATTAATGAGCACTGGTAAGGCTGCATTCATGAGCACTGGTAAGGCTGCATTCATGAGCACTGGTGAGGCTGCATTCATGAACATTGGTGAGGCTGAGCTGATGGGCACTGGTGAGGCTGCATTGATGAGCATTGGTAAGGCTGCATTGATAAGCACTGGTGAGGCATACAGTATCTCACAAAAGTGAGTACACCCCTCACATTTTTGTAAATATTTTATTCAAATATACACTCACTACTTTACATTGTAGCAAAGTGTCATTTCTTCAGTGTTGTCACATGAAAAGATATAATAAAATATTTACAAAAATGTGAGGGGTGTACTCACTTTTGTGAGATACTGTATATGGGCACTGATGAGGCTGCATTGATGGGCACTGGTAAGGCTGCATTGATGGGCACTGTTGAGGCTGAGCTTATGGGCACTGGTGAGGCTGCATTTCATGGGCACTGGTGAGGCTGCATTTCATGGGCACTGATAAGGCTGGATTGATAGGCACTGGTTGTCACGTACCTGGCGGTGGAGTCTGTCTTGTGCAGGAAGCAACCACTCTTGCGGCCCTGGTTCGAGGGTCCCCGGTAGAGCAGACAGGGAGCCCAGGAGCTCAGGGGGGCACGAGGGCTGGACAGGATCCCTGGTGGTGATAAGGATGGTCCGGTGCAGCTCGTGCAGGTAGCGGATGGTCGTACAGGCCGGGTCGGTAACAGGCAGGCAATGTGGTACAAAGGGTGCAGGCAAAGGGGTCGTCAGGTGCAGGCAGGGTCGTCAACAGGCTGGCAGCAGAAGTACAAGAGGATCAGGCAGAAGAGTGGTCGCTGAGCAAGCTGGGGGTCGGTGCAGGTGGAGATCAATCAACGTCAGAAACAAGCCGGGTCACAGCAACAGAAAATCAGGATACAGACTTCTCAGGAACACTCACACGCTATAGAACGGACAGCATTTGCTACAGGAAGCAGGAAGTTTAAATAGAGCTGCTGCTCCAGGAAATAGAGGAAAGCACAACCAAATGCATTAACCCTTAGCACAGTCTTTTCCTAACACTGGTGAGGCTAAGCTGATGGGTAATGGTGAGGCTGAGATGATGGGCACAGGTGAGGCTGCATTAATGGACATTGATGAGGTTGCATTGATGGCCACTGGTGAGGCTGCATAGATTGGCACTGATCAGGCTGCATTGATGGGCACTGGTAAGGCTGCATTGATGGGCACTGTTGAGGCTGAGCTGATGGGCAATGGTGAGGCTGCATTGATGAGCACTGGTGAGGCTACATTTCATGGGCACAGGTGAGGCTGCATTGATGGGCACTGGTGACGCTGCATAGATGAGCACTGATCAGATGGCATAGATGGGCACTGATGAGGCTGCATAGATGGGCACTGATGAGGCTGCATTGATGGGCACTGTTGAGACTGAGCTTATGGGCACTGGTGAGGCTGCATTGATGAGCACTGGTGAGTCTGCATTTCATGGGCACAGGTGAGGCTGCATTAATGGGCACTGATGAGGCTGCATTGATGGGCGCTGGTGAGGCTGCATTGATGAGCACTGATCAGTGATCAGATGGCATAGATGGGCACTGATGATGCTGCATTGATGGGCACTGGTGAGGCTGCATTGATGGGCAATGGTGAGGCTGTGCTGATGGGTACTGGTGAGGCTGCACTGATGAGGGTGCATTGATCGGCCCTGTAAGGGGCATTGTTGTAGATTAGGGTACACTAGTGTTGCCCTCTGGAGAGTGCACCGCAGTGGATCACTTTTCAGAGGGTGTTTGACAGGTAGCAAGGAAGCATTATATTGCCTCTTCACCATCTGATTTAATCCCTAAAAACCTGCACCACCTCGCTTCAACTGCGTTTGTTTTCAGGGGCGCCAGATATAGAATCTGTGCCTGATATAGGATACGAGTCCTGATAATCTAAACGCCACCCATAGGTGTGCACAGCCTATTGCATTAGGGTGTGCACCACAAAGCGCAAACACACATGAGTGTGTGTGTGTATATATGTTAGAAGGGCAGAGATCGGTGTCAGTTATTTGTTTTTTTACAGTTTTATTTAGGAGCCTTGCAGGGGGGCTTTGGTGAAATATCAGGGGTCTAAACAGAGACAGACTGAGGACAGAGATCCCCCAGTCCCTTTCTCTGCAGCTAGGCAGCAAGGGGAATCTGCGCAGTACAGGGTGATTAGGGTGTGCCCAGGCACACCTTCCACCCTATGTGCGCACGCCTATGACGCCACCGTACAGTGTATCTCACCGATCGCTCATTAGAGATGGAACGTGATGCACAATGATGTAGTAGTAGTGGTGGTGGGGATTTTGGATGAGTTCCCACACCTTTTTCCCCAGGACTTGATCCCTGCCGCCAGGTATTTATTGCACTCCATATTCAGAAGGTTTTTCCCTCACCTCCTGCCTGGACAGGAACTGTATTAAAACAAAAAATGTAATATATTGCAGCTTCCCAAGCATTTGATGTGGTGGTTGCATTTTTTTTTTTTTGGCTTTTTTCCCCTTTGTTTTCACTAGATGAATTTGCCAGATATACACTTTCTGCCCTAAGGAGCCTACAGTTTGGATGAAGTAAAAACAGAGACACCTTTGGACAGCAGCATTGTCCGTCTTGGGGGAGGGTACAAGTTGAAGCATAACTCTTTTTAAGCAATTACAGCAACATTTTTTGTTCCTTTTGGGATACAAGTTTTGCATAAATACAGTTGTGCTCATAAGTTTACATATAGTGGCAGAATTTATGATTTATTGGCCATTTTTCCGAGAATATGAAATGATAACACAAAAACTTTCCGTTCACTCATGGTTAGTGTTTGGCTTAAGCCATTTATTACCAATCAACTGTGTTTACTCTTTTTAAATCATAATAACAATAGAAACTACCCCAAATTACCCTGATCAAAAGTTTACATACCCTGGTAATTTTGGCCTGATAACATGCACACAAGCTGACACAAAGGGGTTTGACTGGCTATTAAAGGTAACCATCCTCGCCTGTGATCTGTTTGCTTGTAATTAGTGTGTGTGTATAAAAGGTCAATGAGTTTCTGGATTCCTGACAGACCCTTGCATCGTTCATCCAGTGCTGCACTGACTTTTCTGGATTCTGAGTCATGGAGAAAGCAAAAAAATTGTCAAAGGATCTGTGGGAAAAGGTAGTTGAACTGTATAAAACAGGAAAGGGATATAAAAGATATCAAAGGAATTGAGAATGCCAATCAGCAGAGTTCAAACTCTATTCAAGAAGTTGAAAATGAGGAGTTCTGTTGAAACCAAACCACGGTCAAGTAGACCAACTCAAAATTTCACATACAACTGGGCTTTTTGCCAAGAGGAATGGGCAGCTTTACCATCTGAGAAGATAAAGAGCCTCATCCACAAAAACCACAAAAGAATTCAAGCTGTCATGTTGTTAAAGGGGGCGATACACAGTATTAAAGTGGTTGTCAACCTGTGACAACCACTTTAACCTACAGGTAAGCCTAGAATAAGGCTTACCTGCAGGTGCACTGCATATCTCCCAAACCTGCACGGTTCAGGAGACATGCAGCGTTTTGCATGTGCCAACGTCATGTCGACACATGCGCAGTAAAGAAACGGCCTCCGTGCAGTTTCTCCATTGACCCTGTGCCGTGACTGGCATGCGCGGGAGTGACTTCACGGGACTCCAGCCAGTCACAGTGCCGGAGTCGCGGCCCCGGAAGGAAGAGGGGAAGAAGATGGACGCGGCCTGGAGTGGGGACATCGCTGGACTCCGCAGGCTTCGTTTGCAGGTACGTGGCACATAATGCATCGCATAGAAGCCCATTATGCTTCTACTTTACAGGGGACTATTGAGGAAGTAAACCCAATCTGGGTTTACTTCCTCTTTAAGGTAAATTTTGGTCTCATTACTCCAAATGACTTTGTGCCAGAAGGTTTGAGGCTTGTCTCAGTGCTGTTTGGCATATTGTAAGCGGAATACTTTGTGGCATTTGTGTAGTAATGTCTTTCTTCTGGCGACTCAACCATGCAGCCCATCTTTCTTCAAGCGCCTCCTTATTGTGCATCTTGAAACAACCACACCACATGTTTTAGCTGTGGTATTTGTGGATGAGGCTCTTTATCTTCTCAGATAATAAAGCTGCCCATTCCTCTTGACAAAAAGCCCAGCTGTGGCTGAAATTTTGAGTTGGTCTACCTGACCATGGTTTGGTTTCAACAGAACCCCTCATTTTCCACTTCTTGATTTGAGTTTGAACACTGCTGATTGGCATTCTCAATCACTTGGATATCTTTTTATATCCCTTTCCTGTTTTATACAGTTCAACTACCTTTTCCCACAGATCCCCTGACAATTATTTTGCTTTCCCCATGACTCAGAATCCAGAAACATCAGTGCAGCACTGGATGAAAGATGCAAGGGTCTGTCAGGAGTCCAGAAACTCAATGACATTTTATACACACACACGAATTACAAGTAAACAGATCACAGGTGAGGATGGTTACCTTTAATAGCCATTGAAACCCCTTTTTGTTAACTTGTGTGCATGTTATCAGGCTAAAATCACCAGGGTATGTAAACTTTTGATCAGGGTTATTTGGGTAGTTTCTGTTGTCATTATGAGTTAAAAAGAGTAAACACAGTTGATTGACAACAAATAGCTTCAGCCAAACACTAACCATGAGTGAAAAAAATGTTTTTGCGTTATCATTCATATTTTCTGAAAAATAGCCAAGAAATCATAAATTCTGCCAGGGTATGTAAACTTATGAGCACAACTATAAAAGCTGATCACTCTAAGCACCCCTGTCAGTGGTAAATGGTTTGTTTCAACCCTCTCACAGCTACATCTGCAGGACAGCTTGTTCTGTTGAAAAACAACAGACTTACTGGCAGGATCACCAGTTGAAATAAAAGAAAGAAGGACTAAAAAGACAACGAATCCAGCCATCACATCTAAGAATCGGTAAGCTACAATATAGTGAATTGACTGCTTTTGGGTTTAATACTGCTTTAACATCCCCAAAAAAATGACAGAACAAAAGAATACATTTTTCCCGGTAAAACTACAGTATAAGACCCCTTTCACACTTGGGCAGTTTTCAGGCGCTATGTTGCTAAAAATAGCGCCTGAAAACTGCCTTCCCTGAAGCCCCAGTGTGAAAGCCTGAGTGCTTTCACAGTGGGGTGACGTGCTTGTAGAAAGGGAAAAAAAGTCCTGCAAGCAGCATCTTTGGGGCAGTGTGGGAGCGCTGTATACAGCACTCCTAAACTGCCCCTGCCATTGGAATGAATGGCCAGCGCTTCTGCGCCGCAACACGGGTGCTTGTAACCCCTTCTGGGGGTTAAAAGCGCCCCACTAGCGGTGGCAAAGCACTCTTATAACGGCGGTAAAGCGCCACTAAAACTTTTTTTTTTTAGTTTTGAGTTTTAGCGGCGCTTTACCGCTGCCGCCCACACAGCCCCAGTGGGAAAGGGCTCTAAAAGAGAACCATTATTGGCTGAAGCTGGGCTTTAACCCTTTATGACTAGGGGGTCATTGATGCCTGAATGCCCAGGACAAACATAGCAGTGTCAGTACTGTATGTGTCAGTTAAAGCGGAGTTCCACCCACCTTTTTAACCCCTCACTATCTATTAGCAAATGGGTCATACATTAATAAATGGCACATCTTTTTTTTTTTTTTCAAGTACTTACGTTTTTATCAGTATTTCCCAATTTCGGGTCGAAGTCGGTTATTACCAAGAGAAAATCTCGGGAAAGGGTGACCCCGACACACCCGCCGTCGCCATTTCGCGGCGATTTTGAGTTTTGATTTTTTTTTTTCAAAATCACCGCGAAATGGCGGCAATATTCTCACGAAACGGTGGCGATCACCCCGCGAAAATTGGGGGTCTTCCCCAATGTTCGTGGGCACAACGCCGCGTCTTCGCGACCGGTAAGTAAGGTTACCGTCCCCGTCAAATCCTCACGACATATGTCGCGAGGGTGTGACGGGGTTTCTACGACGAACGTCCTGAAAAAAAGGGAAAG
>BLSH010356625.1:194127-206792 GCA_018402905.1 Glandirana rugosa | reverse complement strand
ATAAGTAGGGTAAAATTGATGGGAAGATGGATGGAGCCAAATACAGGACCATTCTGGAAGGAAACCTGATGGAGTCTGCAAAAGACCTGAGACTGGGACGGAGATTTGTCTTCCAACAAGACAATGATCCAAAACATAAAGCAAAATCTACAATGAAATGGTTCACAAATAAACATATCCAGGTGTTAGAATGGCCAAGTCAAAGTCCAGACCTGAATCCAATCGAGAATCTGTGGAAAGAACTGAAAACTGCTGTTCACAAACGCTCTCCATCCAACCTCACTGAGCTCGAGCTGTTTTGCAAGGAGGAATGGGCAAAAATTTCAGTCTCTCAATGTGCAAAACTGATAGAGACATACCCCAAGCGACTTACAGCTGTAATCGCAGCAAAAGGTGGCGCTACAAAGTATTAACTTAAGGGGGATGAATAATTTTGCACGCCAAATTTTTCAGTTTTTTTAATTGTTAAAAAAGTTTGAAATAGCCAATAAATTTTGTTCCACTTCATGATTGTGTCCCACTTGTTGTTGATTCTTCACAAAAAATTACAGTTTTATATCTTTATGTTTGAAGCCTGAAATGTGGCAAAAGGTCGCAAAGTTCAAAGGGGGCCGAATACTTTCGCAAGGCACTGTATAATGCCAAATAAGTTAACTATTTAGATGTAACAGTTCAAAGACAGGGTGATCGGTTGAATATGAAGGTGTATTTTAGGGTATCAGACTGTAACAGCTACCTTTGTATACACAGTGGCCACCACCCAGTGTGGTTGATAAATATCCCTAAAGGCCAATTCACCAGAGTGCGGAGGAATTGTACTCATGACTCCGATTTTCTGGAGCAATCTAATGTTTTAAAGCTTAGAAGATAAAGAAAGAGTTAAGAATGATAACCATGAGTGGGGATTCATTAGTGACTTCCACTCACAATATAAGGAAGTAGAGGACATTTTTAATAGACATTGGGATTGTCTCAGGATGGATAAAACTTTGGGGAGAGTATTACCTAAGGCCCGATGTTTATCTATGGAAGAGCCCCTACATTTGGGGACAGGGTGGTAAAAAAAGTTTTGAACCATCCGTATTGTTTTGGGATAGAGAAGTTTTTTTCTCTTGCAGAAGATGCAAAGCATGTCAGCAAGTGAATACCCACTTGAGGGGTATTACATCTTTTCGATCTACATCTAATGGAAAGGTATTCTCGATCAATGAATTAATTTACTGCAGATCTATGCATGTAGTATACGCTTTACAGTGCCCTTGCGGGTTAATGTACATCGGACGAATGAAAAGAACTCTGGGGAAACGAGTGTCAGAACACATTCATAATATCAATGTAGGATACAAAGATCATAGGGTATCCCTTCATTTTAGATGCTGTCACAATAGGGATGCCTCTGGACTCCTATTTTGGGTTTTTTGGAGGGGTTCCAATATGGTGAGAGAGATCTCGAAATGTGAGGCGAAATGGATATATTGTACAAGTACCCTTCAACCCAGAGGTATGAATGTGGAGCTAGACTTGAATTGCTTTATAAGCGTTTACTGACCAGCTCCATGCTCGCACAATTATGTTACATATATTTGAGCATCGTCCTGTCGATCCCATTTGGAGTAAGGCTAACATAGATTGGTCATTTGGATCACTTTGATTGTACAATTCTAGAATGATGTATCTGAAGCATGCCTCTTATTAACAATATCATTTTTATTTTATTTATTTAATTCCCATTTAACTTTAATATCAGTACATTCATATGATATAGCTTTTAGATGGATGAGATTGGATATAAAATATTGACCATCTTAAGGATCTAATATAAGAGGCTCAGGTCAGGTTCTATTTATGCAATATATTATCAGGTATTATATGTGCAATGTGTTTTTTTACAGACTTGCACTTCAGATTTTTATCATTTATTGTTTTAATAATAATTTTAAGATTGTGTTGATGTTTGGTGATTTTTAATCTTTGATTGAAGTGTATTTTGTTTACACAGCCATACTAGTAGTACAATATGTAACAAATATTAAGATTTCTTCAATGTTATAATAACAACGATATCTGCGGAGAATATTAGCTTAGCAGACCTTGTGTATAATGCTATAGATTAATGGAGTTGAGGGAGATACACGTATTGATCGGGTATTGATTGGGTACTGAATCAGATCACCCCATTAACGCTATAAGACTCCCAATAAATATACAGATGGATCACCACAGATCAATGTAGGTTTATACAAATCAGGTCCACAGTGAGTCATTCAGTAAACTGAGTATAGACACTTTGGATTAAGAGATGGCCTTGCTAGGCTCTCTGAGTGGGTCAGTGTTGCAAGGGATAAAATTCAGAACACACTTTGCTGTGCATAGATTATATAAAGCAGATTCACACCTATTGTCAAAGACGAGATGTCGAAACGTGTCTAGGCAGTGTCCACATGGCTTGCTATTGTGTCCCAGGGTTCTTAGGCTAGTCCCGGGCTCCACCGTGATTTAAAGGTCAGGAGTGGTGAGAGATAACTGAGTCCAGCGGCACATTTGTACTCATGATTTTTACATAATGCTGCTTATTTTATGAGCTTTTTACAAGTGCAGCTTGTAAGGGGGGAGTCTTATGGGGAATAAAACTGTTACATTGGTGCGCTATGAGATCTCCCTGTTTTTTCCTCTTGAGATTTGAGTCAATGAGATCGGTGGACTGGTTGGAATGTGTAAGTGTGGAGAACTGACACGGAGGAATAGATATCTCCTATGCAGGTGACCAGTGGAATTCGGATGCAGATCTATTACGGACAACTGATATTTCTAAAGGCTTATAAAGCTCATTGATTTGGTGAGTGTATTACCATTAGGGAGCGGGATCACGCAATGTGGTGATGGCTCTATATTATACTATGGACTGTTAAACACTCATATGGATTCTACACATTTCCTGCTATTCAACTCAAATGAACAGATGTTTAATTGCTACTTGATTTATAGTTAATCTGAACACAATAGTACAATTTTTTTGGACCTGGTTTTCTCTTGAAAATGGAGTTATTCATTTATGCATTTTAATCGATCCAGATCGATTTATGTAGGCGTGGTAGTTACCAGCTTATATTATTTTCATTTCAAGTAATACAAATACACAGAAAAACATTTAGTAAGGTAAGCCTTGTTAAACAATTTAAATTGACTTGAAATGCACAATCAACTGTCGCAGCTTACCTCAATATCTTGCAGAAGCGGTTGTAAAGCATTAGCCATCACTTTTGAACCGGCTATACTGTTTTGTGGTCATTAAGTTTGAGATAATGGTTTTTCAGGATTGAATACAGAAGAAATGCTTCTTTGTGCACTGCCTACCATCTATCATGTAGGAAAGGGATTGGGGGTGGAGTGTCTCAGCTAAAATACGCAATAGCTTGAAAAATAGTATTCTACAAGATATGGCATCTTTATGTTTTAATTATCAAGGGATGATGTCTTAAACGAGAAGTGCAGTCAAAGCTCATTTGGCTGTACTTTTCCTGTGGATCACAGTAGTGCAGTTCGTTCTGCACTCCTGTGTGACCCGTTTTCAGCAAACTGAAGCACGCTGTCGGCTGATGTCACAGAGCCAGTCCAGGCTCGGGAAAGATCGCAACCATATCGTCAGGATCCACCCACATGGCTGGCCAGCACCAGCCTCAGCCTCTCAGTGAGCCGCTGAAAGCCTGAGCCGACTGCCCCTGCCCCCTCCACAGCCCAGCACTCCAATGAGCCCTGCAGGGGCAGAGCAGAGAGCAGTGACTGACAGTCACAGCTCTCTGCTCACTGAACACTGAGAACCAAGTGATGAGCGGTGTTTGAACACTTGGTTCTCAGTGTTAGAGCCGACGGGGGACAGATGCAGCATTGGACCAATGCATCCACCTGGGTAAGCATAATTAATTTAAAAAAAACGCATACTTCTCTTTTAAATATACACAATATAATCTGACTGTACATTGTATCTTAAATGTCTAGATTTACCAAAACTATGTAATGTGAGGGCCCACCTAAACTATTTAATTTATATCCAATCAAGCCAGCCCTTGCAATACATAGTTGTAGGTAGATCTAAATGAGATCAATTTAAATCAGATTGTAATGTGTATAATGAACAATAGGTAGGACATTATAGAATGACAGAAATTTATTTTATTTCTTCTGGTTATTGCATTAAAACTACAGAACAGTGGTATATGGCAATACTGTACCATATATACATATGGAGATACCTATAGATTAAAAATGTAGGCAGATGCTTAATTTCAATGTACACTTTACCTCCTGTTATATTACAGTAGTGTGCTAGTGAGTTTCATGTATAATAGGCTGCCCAAGGGGTTAGGTTCCCAGGTGTTCATGGAGCTGCCCCCTTGTGGTGGGCTATAAATCAGGGAGCTGCAGATCACTGTGCAGGAGCGGACAGGCAGGTAGATTTGTTACCTAAAGTTCCACTTTAACTATGTGAAACCCTGTGCTCAGTGAAAAAAATATTAGGTGCAATATTAAGCTTATCTGAATAAAAGCTAATGAACCAGAAAATAAATAATAAAAACTGTGTTATGCTCCATTAAAATGATATAGAACCGGTGTTTTAAATATGATGGGGTTGATTTCTAAAACTGGAGCAAACAGAAGTTGGTACAGCCAAGCATAGTAACCAATCAGCTCCTGACTTCAGTTTGCTCAATTAAGTTTTGAATATAAAACATAGAAGCTGATTGGTACTATGCACAGTTGCACCAGATTCCGTGTGCTCCAGTTTCCATAAATCCCCCCCATGTTACTGTGACTTTAAATCAACACACCATAAACAATATGTGCTGCAACCATGTGTTAATATCTGTCAAACAAGGAAAAACCATGACAAAGTGAATCCTGTACAAAAAAGTCCACAAACTAAAAGGACACAGTCCTGGTTCACACTGCTGTGACTTCCCATGTGACTTGCTGTGATGTACGACAAAAAGTCACAAAACAAGCAAAACACATTCATTTCAGTGGGTGTTGTCGCAGCGACATAAAAATAGTTCCTCCACTACTTTTCTGCATCTTCTTTGGAACATGAGTGCCATAGACTACAATGTTAAAATCACAAAATCCGCAAGGAAGTAATTTCTTTGTCTTATCTTTGCGACTTTGGCTGCGACTTCAGAGGGTTTTGCAAGTTCAATAATACGTTTCACACTATGTATTGTTATGATTGGGCAAAATCAAAGTTGCAGAACATCAAAGTCACATTGAAGCCGCATCAAGTTGCAATGCAAAGTCGCATATTTTCAGGGCAGCACTAGTATGAATTGAACCTTATTGATTGTGGACTTTTTTGTGCAGATCTCACTTTGTTACGATTTTTCCTTGTTTGCCAGAAATCAACACATACTGTATGGCTGAAGCACATATTGTTTATGGTGTGGTGATTTAAAGTCACAATGTCATAGAGGCTGTTTATGGTGCTTCTGTTATATTGACCACTGGGTATAGACACTGCTATGTTACAGAGACTGCCAATGTTGGACACCACGTTAAATGAGACTGCCAATAAATTTAGTAATCTGTAAAATCTTGTCTATACTCTGTTCAGGTCTGTATCAGCAAAACTGCTGCTAAAAGCATCCAAAAAACAGTTGCCAAGGTCTCATCGCCTGCAAGAGGTAAATATAAAATACAGTGTGCTCCATTCACTAAAGCAGATCACATGCAGTATTTAGGAGTCCAGACACATTTTTCCTAAATATTGCATGCAATTCTCAAACTGTCAATTTACTATATACTGCTTTGCCCTATTTACCGCAAAACGCTTGGTAAATACCACGTGAACTGGTGTTAAAGTAAAAGGAAATAAATAATTAAATGCATGTGGTCATTAACCATTTGCCGCCCGCCCACCATCAAATGACGGAGAAACGGTGCAACTCTCATACTGGGTGGGCGTCATATGATGGCGCACCAGCTCGAGCGTGCCCGTGGGGGCACGCAGCTCAGCGATCGTGGCTGCGGCATGTTGCTAGGACATGGCACAACCCCGATCTCTGTAAAGAGACACTGTCACGGCTCTTTAACCATGTGATCGGCTGTGTCCAATTACAGCTGGTCACATGTAAATGCAGAAGTGGCGGTAAACTCCTCTCCTAACCTCATACTGACAGAGTGTGGGGCAAGGAGAGCCGATCAGCGGCATCTCCTCGCAGGGGAGAACAGGGCAGGTAATCAGGGCACTGCTCATCAGTGCCCTGATTACAGTAAAGCCCCAGCAGTGCCACCAATCAGTGCCCATGAGTGCCACCAATCAGTGACACAAATCAGTGCCTATCAGTGACACAAATCAGTGCCCATCAGTGACACAAATCAATGCCCATTACTGGTGCCAGTCAGTGCTGCCTTTTAGTGCCTGCTCATCAGTGCTGCCCATCAATTCCCATCAGTGCCTATCAGTGTCACCCATCAGTGCCAATTATCCATGCTGCTTATCAGTGCCCACCAGTGCCACCTATCAGTGCCCACCAGTGCCGCCTATCAGTGCTCATAAGTGGCGCATATCAGTGCCCATCAGTGTGGCATAATAGTGCCTCCTCATCAGTACCACCTAATCACTGCCCATAAGTGCCGCCCCATCAGTGCCCATAAGTGCCACCTCTTCAGTGCAGCCTATCAGTGACCATCAGTGCCACCTCATCAACCCACATCAGTGAAGGAGAAAATGACTTACTTACTGACATAAAAAAAACAGCGATTAAATACCACCAAAAGAAAATTCTATTTGTGTGAAGAAAATGATTAAAAATTTATTTGGGTACAGTGCTGCATGACCGCACAATTGTCATTCAAAATGCTACAGCGCTAAAAGCTGAAAAATGGCCTGGGCAGGAAGGGGGTGAAAGTGCCCGGTATTGAGGTGGTTAAGTAGTGGTCCAGTCATGTGATATGTAAAAATATAATAGTCAATTCTGAGTAATCTCAATCTTTTTGGATCAATTCTCTTAACAGTAATGCATAGAAACCGAAATATGGAAATCATTGGGCTTGATTTACTTAAAATATAACTAAAAGAAAAATAAAGAGTGGAGGTGGATTAGAACACCTGTCAGGTTTTTATTGCGGTCTGTGCCTTTGTTAGGGAGATTCATCCTCTCTATTTGTCCTGTTTACCATCATCATTGAAAGTGAAAATAAAAGAAAATCCCAAATTTTGGGTTGTCCCCAGACTGGTAATAGAGGGAAAATCTTCCAATGGGTACACAGATGGCAAATCTTAAAAAAAAAAAAAAATTGACAGGGCCCTCCCTTACTCTATCCAAAATGGGAAAAAATAGTTTTGCCTATAGAAAGAAAAAATCAGGTTTCCTGCCCGCATATACACTATAGTACCAAAAGTATTGGAAAGCCTCCCTTTACACGCACATGAACTTTATTGGCATCCAAGTCTTAGTCCTCAGGGTTCAATATTGAGTTGGCCCACCCTTGGCAGATATAACAGTTTAAACTCTTCTGGGAAGGCTGTCCACAAGGTTTAGGAGTGTGTCTATGGGAATGTTTGACCATTCTTCCAGAAGCGCATTTATGAGGTCAGGCACTGATGAGGATGAGAAGGCCTGGCTCCTTGTCTCCACTCTAATTCAACCCAAAGGTATTCTATCAGGTTGAGGTCAGGACTCTGTACAGGCCAGTCAAGTTCTTCCACCCCAAACTCGCTCATCCATTCTCTTTATGGACCTTGTTTGTGCACTGGTGTGCAGTCATGTTTGAACAGGAAGGGGCCATCCCCAAACTGTTCCCACAAAGTTGGGAGAATGAGATTGTCAAAATTGCCTTGGTATGCTGACGCCTTAAGAGTTACCTATACTGGAACTAAGGGGCCAAGCCCAATCCCTGAAAAACAACCCCACACCATAACTCCCCCCTCCACCAAATGATTTGGACCAGTGCACAAATCAACTTCCATAAAGACATGGTTGAGCAAGTTTGGGGTGGAGGAACCTGATTGGCCTGCACCTCAACCCGATAGAACACCTTTGGAATGAATTAGGGCAGGCCTTCTCATCCACATAAGCGCCTGACCTCACAAATGAGCTTCTAGAAGAATGGTCAAACATTCCCATAGACCCACTCCTAAACCATGTGGGCAGTCTTCCTAGTTGAAGCTATTATAGCTGCAAAGGGTGGGCCAACTCAATATTAAACCATATGGACAAAGACTGTGATGTCATTAAAGTTCATGTGCGTGTAAAGGCAGGTGTCACAATACTTTTGGTAACATAGTGTATATATACAGTATATTTTATCTGTGTATTTAGCTTTGTGTCTGGAGTTCAGCTTTAAACTTTCTTCCAGTGTGGTTGATTTGAATGAAATTTTCTTCAAACAGTCTTAATAAAAAATATATATTTTTATAAGTTTTATGAACAACAGAATACCTGTGAAAAAGAATCCAGCCTGTACCAGGGCAGAAGGATCTATTAGGGCATAGGGTGGCCAACAGGAAAAAGATTGTAGCCTGGCCTGTTCACCTTTCATTGATTCCTCACAATCATTCTGTACACTTTTTACAGGCCTCGGATGAACTTCATACTTTAAAATATTCCCAGTATCACCACCTTTAACAAATTCACAGTTAGGATTGAAATGCCTATGCCTTTCTATAGGAGTATAAGGTATAGATGTTTTGCAGAGGACTAGCCCACAGCAGAAGCATTGAACACTGCTTTCCAATTCTGTACAGAAGAATCCGGCAGAAGCCATTTCTTTTGGGCACCAAGTTGACAAAGGCTGGTATAGATTAAGGAAACTCCTCAACCGCTTTGCCTCACTTCTCATTGAGTAATTGGGCCCCCTGGGCAGCTGCTCTCGTATCTTTCTGGCCTTTTCTTCTGCTCTAAGGAACGCTTTGTCCCAGTCTATATGCTCCATGGATGCTGGGATTGCAAGCTTAAAAGATGGGTCATACTCCAATATCTTTGTAAGATCCATGTTTTCAGAAAAGGCGGACATTAGTTTCCAGATATATCTGTAACAATAGAAAGAAAATACTGTATGAAATGGAAAATTTTATGAATTACAACCTTTAATGCAAAAAGGAGTGTCCCAATCACTTCAAAGAAGTAGGAATGTAGGCTTGTTTCCACCCAGCTTTTAAAATAGGTTCTCCATGACTTGTGTGGCCGAGTGGTTGCTCTGTGGCATTATCAATGCTCTGCAGCAATCTGATTGCATCTAATGATCTCTGAATAAGGTACTACACTTTTGTTACTTACGCAGTCCATGCCATAGACTGCTTTAATAATTGCACTAGTGTTGCCTTTTGGTATGTTTTGTGTTCCTGATTACATAAATAGGAATATCCATCAGTTCCTATAACTTGTATCTGTTTCCGCGCAATAGGGTATAGAGAGTAATATAGGCAGCAGCTGTCACCGGGTTATATATCCTACACCAGTAGGGTATATAGCAGGGATAAGCAATTAGCGGACCTCCAGCTGTTGCAAAACTACAAGTCCCATCATGCCTCTGCCTCTGGGTGTCATGCTTGTGGCTGTCAAGAGTCTTGCTATGCCTCATGGGATTTGTAGTTCTGCAACATCTGGAGGTCTACTAATTGCATATCCCTGGTATATAGTATATTGAAGATGTTTGTGGTACAGCGCTACCAAACCCCACCTAACTGCTGTGCTTGCTCTATAATAAAAACCTAAAAATCCAAAATAATAAAAACTTAGAATTGCATTTACAGCATAAAAAAAAAAAAAAAAAGATACTGATGCTTTAAAAACTCAATGTTCAGGTCGCTTATGCGTTTCGCAGATGAAACAGGAAGTGACGCGATTAGCCCCGTCCAACGATTTTCATCATCAGGAGCAGCCTGATGACATTGTGATGACGAAACTCATTTGGCAGGGCTAATTGCGTCACTTCTGGTCCAAAGAATGCAGAAGCAACCCAGAAATTGAATTCTTAAAGCACCAGTATCTTTTTTTTGCTGTGAGTGCAATTTTAACGTTTTATCAGTACTAATAAATGGTATAACACTGTGGAAGATTCCCTCTTTTAAATGCACGCTGTATGGTCTGTGTGGAGGAGTCGAGAGAGGATGGGAGCAGGCAACCAATTGTGGAGGCAACTTGGAGACAGAGGATATTTTACCCACAAGGCGCATTCTGACACACTTAATTAAAAGGGGTCAAGGAATTGTGGTGAGTGCGGTTTTGGAGGGGGATCATGAGTGGCACCACTATTTATCATATGGAAAAAGAACACGTTCACTTTGCATGTTGATAAGAATTTCACAGGAGACAGACTATACAATATATTTACGTGGAAGGTGATTTATAGTTTTTGTGTATTCACTTCACATTTATACTTGGAGCACAATTTTGATTTATGGTATTTACTTATTAGTTGATATTGTCCATTTTTGCATAATTCAATTATATTAGACATAGGTTGGTCAAAGTACTTTGGAAGATTATACACGTGATTTCATCGCAACATTTTTACAGTGGAGGAGGTGTACTGTAGTTCATATACAGTATCTAACAAAAGTGAGTACACCCCTCACATTTTTTGTAAATATTTTATTATATCTTATCATGTGGCAACACTGAAGAAATTACACTTTGCTACAATGTAAAGTAGTGAGTGTACAGCTTGTATAACAGTGTAAATTTGCTGTCCCCTCAAAATAACTCAATACACAACCATTAATGTCTAAACCGCTGGCAACAAAAGTGAGTACACCCCTGAGTGGAAATGGCCAAATTGGGCACAAATAGCCATTTTCCCTCCCCGTTGTCATATGACTCGTTAGTGTTACAAGGTCTCAGGTGTGAATGGGGAGCAGGTGTGTTAAATTTGGTGTTATCGCTCTCACTCTCTCAAACTGGTCACTGGAAGTTCAACATGGCACCTCATGGCAAAGAACTCGCTGAGGATCTAAAAAAAAAAAAAAGAATTGTTGCTCTACATAAAGATGGCCTAGGCTATAAGAAGATTGCCAGGACGCTGAAACTAAGCTGCAGCATGGTGGCCAAGACCATACAGCGGTTTAACAGGACAGGTTCCACTCAGAACAGGCCTCGCCATGGTCGACCAAAGAAGCTGAGTGCACGTGCTCAGCATCATAGTCAGAGTTTGTCTTTGGGAAGTAGACGTATGAGTGCTGCCAGTATTGCTGCAGAGGTTGAAGGGGTTGGGGGTCACCCTATAAGTGCTCAGACCATACGCTGCGCACTGCATCAAATTGGTCTGCATGGCTGTCGCCCCAGAAGGAAGCCTCTTCTAAAGATGATGCACAAGAAAGCCTGAAGACAAGCAGACTAAGGACATGGATTACTGGAACCATGTCCTGTGGTCTGATGAGACCAAGATTATTTGGTTCAGATGGTGTCAAGCGTGTGTGGCGGCAACCAGGTGAGGAGTACAAAGACAAGTGTGTCTTGCCTACAGTCAAGCATGGTGGTTGGAGTGTCATGGTCTGGGGCTGCATGAGTGCTGCCAGCACTGGGGAGCTACAGTTCATTGAGGGAACCATGAATGCCAACATGTACTGTGACATACTGAAGCAGAGCATGATCCCCTCCTTTCGGAGATTGGGATGCAGGGCAGTATTCTAACATGATAACAACCCAAAACACACCTCCAAGACAACCACCACCTCTGTGGGGAAATATTTCAACATAATAACGACCCCAAACACACCTCCAAGATGACCACTGCCTCTGTGGGAATCCTGAAACGGAAGGTGGAGGAGTGAAAAGTCTCTAACATTCACCAGCTCCGTGATGTCATCATGGAGGACTGGAAGAGGACTCCAGCGGCAACCTGTAAAGCTCTGGTGAACTCCATGCCCAAGAGGGTTAAGGCAGTGCTGGAAAATAATGGTGGCCACACAATATTGACACTTTGGACCCAATTTGGACATTTCCATTTAGGGGTGTACTCACTTTTGTTGCCAGCCGTTTAGACATTAATGGCTGTGTGTTGCGTGATTTTGAGGGGACAGCAAATTTTCACTGTTATACAAGCTGTGCACTCACTACTTTACATTGTAGCAAAGTGTAATTTCTACAGTGTTGTCACCAGCGGCGGCTGGTGTGGGAGGGGCGCTGGGGCGCCGCCTCCCCGCCAGCAAAAGACGAAAGAAAAAAAAAAGTCAACCCCGCCCACCTACAGGTGGCGCCGGTACATTGACTTTCTTTTTTTTTTTTTTCTTTTCGGCTCCTTGGCTGTCACATGACAGCCAAGTAAGTGAGCCTATTGGTCGGCCATTCAAGCCTATGCATGTGCGCTTGTTCCTGCGGCCATGCATAGGCTGATTGGCTGCCCTGAGCCTCCGCTCAGGGTGATTGGATGAGGGGCCGGGGGCGGGTCACTGTGGCAGCGGAGGGGACTTCCGCTCCCACAGAGACCATGACCGCCGGGGACCGACGAGTGGGGGACAGCCGCTCTCCGTGTGCCGAACTCTGCAGACCCAGCGCGCTCTCGCATGCCGAATCTCTGCAATAATCCTGCCTGCTGGATGGGGTAAGTGCAGGGGGGGGGACTCGCTCTCGCGCGACCCAGACGTCTCAAGCCGTGTGCCTCTCGCCGACAGGGGGTGAGCAGCCAGGGGCCGCCAGTACCAGAGACACCCTCGCCTTCAGGGGAGGCGACGG
>BLSH010356625.1:168565-178570 GCA_018402905.1 Glandirana rugosa | reverse complement strand
AGTGGAGTGTGAGAGAGGGGGTGAGAGAGAGGGGTGGGTGATAGAGAGAGGGGGAGAGTGTAAGAGAGAGGGAGTGAGAGAGGAGGGTGAGAGGGGCTGAGAGACGGGGGAGTGAGAGAGAAGGCGGTGGAGTTTGAGAGAGAGGGGTAGACTGTGAGAGAGAGTGATACAGAGGGGGGCTGAAAGATGGGGGAGTGAGAGAGAGAGGGGAGGGCTGAGAGAGACCAAATAGCCCTGTCCCTATCTGCAGTCCCTCCTCTGCCCTCTCACCCCCCGTGCAGTCAGGTACAGTATGTGTAGGATGTCCAGTATCCGATGGCCAGCAGCGGGCATCACCGAGTCTCCTTCTTGATACGGAGGTGCTCTAACTGCTCTGCTCCTTCCAGTGGCTCTTTGGCAGCCTCTGCCTTCCATCCATCCTCTTCCTCCGGGCCCCCAGTCAGCCTGTCCTCCAGCCTCAGTGTTGAAATGAATCCAGGCTCTGAGAGTGCCAGGGAGGCTGCGCCCGTTCCTGTTTGCCTCTTTGGTGGTCAGGGACAGAGGGGAGCTCTGCTCTCTCCCAGGTTCTCACAGATCTAACTGCCCTCCTTGCTGGCCACCTTTCCCAAATTCCTGCAGCCTTGCAGCTGTTTGCTGCCACTCTCCCGCTGCTGCAAAACTCTGCATGACAACAAGTGGCTCAAGGGGCAGTGTGTTAGGCTCTCTGCCACCCCTTTCAAAATGTCGCCTGGGTCCAATGGACCCAACAGGACCCATGGTAGGGCCGGTCCTGCTCCCAGTCTAAGTCTTAGAGAGCAACCCTCATCCATGGAAAATGTGTTGTTTTAAAGTGAAGTTTTTTATTTTTCCAGTATGTGTTTGTTGCTTACATCTAACATTAAATGAAATCATGTTATAGTCACTGCTACCCAGATGTTCTTTTATATGAACATTAGTAATAAGCTCTGCATGGTTTGAGATTGCAAGGTCCAGCAGATCATCTTTCCTAGTCAGGGCCTTTATGAACTGTACCATAAAATTGTCTTGTAATAGGTTTATAAATGTTTCCCCTTTAACTGTTCCAGCAGTGCCATTACCCTAGTCAATCTCCGGGTAGTTAAAACCCCCCATTATTATCACTATCCCAGCCTTAACAGCCCTTTCTATCTGTGCACAGAGCTGAGTCTACATCTCCTCAATAGAACTGGGTGGCCTATAAGAAACTTTAATGATTACTTTTGAAGTGCACACACCCATGTACAGTTTCACCCATAATGCTTCAGCCTCATCACACTCTCCATCAACTAGGTCCTCATTCACTCTCATTTTTAGATCACTTCTCACATAGAGACAGACACCCCCACCCTTCCGTTTTACTATGTCTTTCCAAAAGAGAGCAGAGCTAGTAGGCTTGTGCGCGGCCAAAAAATGTGTTTGTTTTCGTTTCATTTGTTTTTTTATTTTTCTGGTAATTCATAAAATTTGGAATTCGGAAATATGGACATTTGAAAATTCGGAATTCGGAAATTTTGCGAATTCGGAAATTCGGGAATTCGAAAATGCAGAAATTTGATATTTAGAAGTTCAGAAGCAAAAAATCCGAAAATCCAAAAAATCTGAAATTTGGAAATTGGAAAATAAGAAAGAACATTTGAAATAATAACTAACTAATACATAACTATTAAATTATAGGTATTGGAATTTCCTTTCAAATTTGGCTGTTGGTGAACATAAATACTAAATTTATCATTAACAGACATATTTTCAAGGAAATTCCAATACCTATAATTGAATAGTTATTTATTAGTTAGTTATTATTTCAAATGTTCTTTCTTCTGTTCAAATTTTCGGATTTCCTTGGCAGGGTCTGGTCCCGGCCTGGAGTTTCTGGTCCGCCCAAACCCCTCTCCAGCTGGATATAACGATCAAGAAGAGATCTCACAGGAGCTCATCCTGGGTCTCAGTGTGCTAAACCGAGGGAGCTAAGAGCTGGACTGTGGTTGCTCAAATACTGCAAAAAAGTTTTGCATTTTGTTTGTGTGGAGGTGTCAGGGACAAGCCCTGACATCGTATATAGAGAGGCCTCCTGTTCTGTATTAGTTTAGTGCCAGACGGCAAGGTTTTGTTTTACTGTTTTGTTTATTTACAAAAGGTTGCAAATCATAAAACAAAGCTGGCAACCCGCCAGACTTTTAAGAAAAGTTGGTCTTCCTGCTACCTTTTTCCCGGGAAAGGTGAACCACAAGAGCTAATCTCCCACGGCATTTACACGTTTTTTTTAATATGTCCCACCTCAGCCCTCATTAGATCAGAGCATCTTCCATTTCACTAATAAGATATTGTATTAGACAAATATCACCTATGTATGTTGAGATAATTGATATACGAATTATGATTTACAGTAAATTTGTCCATGTATCATGAATATTGATATGTGCCTGTGGTTCCAAGGCATTGGTGTTCCAGTCAGCCTCTTCCTGATGCGGTACCATTAATTAGTGTCCCATTAGCAGGGGACATCTTTCTTTCACCTGAAGAGTGCTGCTGAGCACCACCTGCTGCTGTAGGGGCAATTATGGCTGCCAAATGAGTTGATCACGTGTCGCTTCTTTGTGCCAATAATCATTGTCACTGAGACTGAAAGGTTGAGAAAATTCAAAATTTTGTGTTTTCACCAAAATAAGAATAGAAAGAATTTTTTCAAATAGCGATTGCTCTGATCCTTTCCAAATGTGAATAGACTTGAGAGTGAAACAGTGGGGGAAATTTAAGGCAGGGTCTGCATCCCTGTGTAGTTCCTCCAGTGTCTGTACAAAGTAAACTCGGCAGAATCTTAAAGAATATGTAAACCCAACATTTCATATTCCCGATATGTGTCTGCTGTACCATGCACTTGTATGAAAAAGTATCCTTTTCTCTTTGTATTGCTTTATTTGTGTGAAACTCTTGGTGTTCCTGTCAATCCCTCTGATTTCCTATTAAAAACTGACCATCCTAGGCATGAGAACACACTGTGGTCAGTTTTCTAGCTATGCTGAGAGCTCAGCGTGCTTTCCTCCAATTATCAGACTTGTTCTAATACAACACAGCCATTCAATTGGGAGCTCAGCCTGCTTCTGTTTCTCCTCCCCCAGCTCTCATGTAGCTGAGAACAGAGGGAATGTGATGGCTTATAAAGAATAAATAAGTGTTTATAATGTTATTTTTATATCTTGTGACATTGGGTAGTTAGCTCTCATGTTAGATGCGTTTATACAGCGAGCCCACAGCAGGAGCGCACACAGTTCTGTCTTAGGGTGACAACGTTCACCCACCGTACTGTATAAGAACAACAGAAACAGGACAGGACTACAGAAACCTCCCCTTCTTTCCCCATAGTGCGGAGTAGTTCTTTAGTCCTTAGAGATAACTGGGAACAATGGAACTGACGACTGCTGCAGAAGCAGTGAGCCAGGAAGTCATCACCTTACAAACTTTTTGTAATAGTCATACATATATAACAAAACATGTTCAATACTATATTTGAAAGTCCATTAGGGACCATATAAGCCTAGATTCATACTGTGTCAGGTCTAGGACCAGAGACAAAGTACACTACTCTTTTGTAGATGCACAGGGGTGCAAGGCACCCCCGCCAGGGCTGTCTTTAACACAGGGCAAAAGGGGCAGCTGCCCTGGGCCTAGGCATTGTTGTGGGGCCCAAAACAGCTGCCTCTTGAGCCCTGCACTGTCTCCAAATAGTTGATAAGTGGATCCGGGAGGGTCCAAGAATATGTTTGGCCAGGGTCCAATCAATATTGAAGATGGCCCTGACCACCACACATCGGAAAATGCAGCATGTTTATTTATTCATGCTGCGTTTATTGTTGTGGGTGATTTTAATCACTCAAACCTAAAAGCAGTGCTCCCCAAATTCCACCAACATGTTTCCTGCCACACCAGAGGAAACAAAACCTTAGACCATGTTTACACAAACATGGCTGCAGCCTACGTTGCAACCCCCCTCCCCCACCTAGGACAATCGGATCACCTTTCTTTGTTTCTCACCCCCAAATATGCACCCCTCATCAATCGTGTGAAGCCATCAGTAAGGACAATCAAAGTGTGGCCTGCGGGGGTAGATTTTACACTCCAGGGAAGGTTTTTACACACGGACTGGAGTTCATTTGCTTCTCAGGCCACCAGTGGCTCTCACATTGATATTGACCGCTACACCTCTTCTGTATTGAATTACATCCACTCCACTATAGACAGTGTCACTACTTGGAAGCAGATTACCACATACCCAAATCAGAGGCCATGGATGAACAGGGAGGTGCGCCTCCTGTTGAAGGCACGCAATACTGCTTTCAGATCAGGGGATGCACAGGCCTACAGCACATCCAGAGCCAACCTGAAGAGGGGCATCAAAGAGGCCAAGCACTGCTACAAGCTAAAGATAGAGGAGCATTTCTCCAACTCCGACCCTCGACGCATGTGGCAGGGCATCCAGGCCATCAGTGACTACAAATCCACCCGTTCCACTCCCGCGAATATGGATATCCGCTTCTTAAACGAGCTTAATGACTTTTATGCACGTTTTGAGAGGGACAATACATCAAACACTATCAAGCTCAAAACTTCACCTGACCATCCACCAATCACACTCTCCACCACAGACGTCTGCTGCACTATGAGCCGGATCAGTGCGCACAAGGCCGCTGGACCAGACAACATCCCTGGTCGGGTACTCAAGGCGTGTGCTGAGCAGCTCGCTGGGGTTTTCACAGACATTTTCAACCTGTCTCTTGCCCAAGCAGCTGTGCCAACATGTTTTAAAAGCACCTGCATCGTGCCTTTGCCAAAACACTCCGCCCCAAAGTGTCTGAATGACTACCACCCTGTAGCTCTGACACCTATTGTCATGAAGTGTTTTGAGCGGCTGGTCCTGGCACACCTGAAGGACTCTCTGGCATCCACCCTGGACTCTCACCAGTTTGCCTACCGCAGCAATAGGAGCACAGAGGATGCCGTTTCCATGGCACTGCACTCTGTGCTAACACATCTGGACAATAAGAACACTTATGCACGCATGCTGTTTGTGGACTTTAGCTCAGCTTTCAACACGGTCATCCCATCCAAGCTAATAGTTAAACTTGCAGACCTGGGCATCAACACCTCCCTCTGCAATTGGATTATGGACTTCCTGACCAACAGACCCCAGCAAGTCCAATCCGGCTCCATTTGTTCAAACACCACCATAATCAACACTGGTGTACCACAGGGCTGTGTGCTGAGCCCCTTCCTCTACTCCCTCTTCACCTCTGACTGCAAGCCTGTGAACAGATCGAACACCATCATCAAGTTTGCAGATGACACTACAGTGATTGGTCTCATCAGCAACAATAATGAGAGGGGTTACAGGGAGGAGATTCAGCACCTGGCCACATGGTGCAATGACAACAACCTGCTCCTTAACACCTCCAAGACAAAGGAGCTCATTGTGGACTTCAGAAGAGAGTCAAGAGGTACGCATGATAGCATCCAGATCAATGGAATGGCTGTCGAGCGTGTCTCCAGTTACAAGTTCCTAGGGACCCACATCTCAGAGGACCTGTCCTGGACTATAAACACCTCCAGCGCAGTTAAGAAGGCCCACCAGCGCCTCTTCTTCTTGAGGACACTGAAGAAGAATCGGCTGTCCTCGGATATTCTGGTGAACTTCTATCGTGGTGCAATAGAAAGCATCCTGACCAACTGTGTCACAGTCTGGTATGGGAGCTGTTCTGTTGCAGAGCGCAAGGCACTACAGCGGGTGGTGAAAACTGCCCAGCGCATCACAGGGACTACCCTTCCAGCCATGGAGGATGTTCAGCGGAAACGCTGCCTGCGTCGAGCTCGTAACATCTACAAGGACTTCTCTCATCCTGCCCACAGACTGTTTTCTCTCTTACCCTCCGGGAGGTGCTTCAGGTGCCTCAAAACTAGGACTAATAGACTGAAGAACAGCTTTTTCCCCAGAGCTGTTTCTTTATTGAATTCTGCACCCTGCTGATCCCTCTGAACCCCCTCCCGCCCCGGATATCATTTACACCACTGTACATAAATTATGGGACTTATTCATCAACTGCTTATTTGCACACCTACAGTCAATAATGCACTTTATAAACATATTTATAAGTAATAACTTGCACTACCATTAATATTAACATTAATATGTAATAACTTGCACTACCATCTCTTAATTTTTGCTAATATACATATCCATTTACCAATATTTACCAATATTATGCAAAACTGTATATCCTGCTTTTGTTACTATTGCACTTCTGGTTAGACCTAAACTGCATTTCGTTGCATTGTACTTGTACATGTGTAATGACAATAAAGTTGAATCTAATCTAATCTAATCTAAGGTGCCTGAAATTACATAGTGCTGAAGCACAATGTAGTTCTATGCAGCCATATTTTTTAAAATGTGTCAGTTAATTTTTCCCTGCATTTCCCACAGGTACAGCAAATGAATGGGTTGTTGTGCCCGCACAAACTCAGCACACAAGAGAGGTTTATTGTTAGAGCCGCTTCACACAGGAGCGATCCGACTTCAGGTGCGACTTTGTAGGCAATGTGAACGCAAATTCAAGGCAAATTCAGTGTGACTTTGGGCGACTTACAACGCGTCTTAAAAGCAACCTCCATGCCAGGGGACTTTGCCTGTGGCCAATCTGAGAATATAGCTCTTCCGACATCATTCCTTTTACCTGGGTAATTCACTGGGTAAATTCTTTTCTTTTTCTTGTAAAGTTGCTTCAATGTAGATGGGAATCCGACTTGGAGGCGACTTCCATTGAATTCTATGGGCACAAGTCGGATAGAAGTCACCTTGAAGTAGTACAGGAACCTTTTCTGAAGTTGGGGCGACTTCAGTAGTGTATATTAAGACAGCTCTCTTTCACTTCACTGGAATTTCTTATGTGAAGTGACTTGGGGCGACACAAGACGTATCCCAAGTCGCTGTTGTATGAACTGACTCTTAGGGTATACACACCCCTTAACAACAACAAATAAATAAATGTAAACTCAAAGGGCTCTTCCACACTTGTGGCAGCATGTGAAGCCTTCTGAAGAGCGATCCACATTTGGATCACTTTTCAGAGTGCATTTGACAGGCTGTGAGGAGATGTTATATCATCTCCTCAGCACCGATTTAATCCTATAATGGCACACTACCGCATGCAGTTGAGACACTGCCCCACTGAACTCAATGGGCCAGTTTAATAAGCAATACCACTTGTCAGAATCTGCATCCAGAGTTAAAATTGCCACGGCTGCTATGCTTTGCGAGGGCAAAAGGGGAAACTGCCCTGGGCCCCCTGACAGAAGGCCCCCCATCCATACAAAATAACACAACGCGAAGCCCTATATAGACACCAAGTACAGGTTTACATAAAAAGGTAAAGTTACCTTTTAACATAAGCATTACACATATAGTAAAATCATAAAACTCATACATGAAAGCCTAATGCTTACTTACCAAATATAAAACATCGTCTTCAGTAATACCACACCTCAAAAAGTGATGTAAGGTCCAAATCAACAGGAAGACAACAGGAATGACGAATCTTTGTGAACACAGGAACCTCCCGTAGTTAAGAAGATGAATAATGAGGAATGAGGAAGTGGAATGTACGCCGTTCATTTAAAAGCTCTCCCAGTCCAGGAAAAACACACACATATAGTGTGTGTGTGTGTGTGTGTGTGTGTGTGTGTGTGTGTGTGTATATATGTATATATATAGTGGGTACGGAAAGTATTCAGACCCCCTTAAATTTTTTACTCTTTTTTATTTTGCAGCTATTTGCTAAAATCATTTAAGTTCATTTATTTTCCTCATTAATGTACACACAGCACCCCATATTGACAGAAAAACACAGAATTGTTGACATTTTTGCAGATTTATTAAAAAAGAAAAACTGAAATATCACATGGTCCTAAGTATTCAGACCCTTTGCTGTGACACTCATATATTTAACTCAGGTGCTGTCCATTTCTTCTGATCATCCTTGAGATGGTTCTACACCTTCATTTGAGTCCAGCTGTGTTTGATTATAGTGATTGGACTTGGTTAGGAAAGCCACACACCTGTCTATATAAGACCTTACAGCTCACAGTGCATGAGAATCATGAGGTCAAAGGAACTGCCTGAAGAGCTCAGATACAGAATTGTGGCAAGGCACAGATCTGGCCAAGGTTACAAAAAAATTCTGCTGCACTTAAGGTTCCTAAGAGCACAGTGGCCTCCATAATCCTTAAATGGAAGACGTTTGGGACGACCAGAACCCTTCCTAGAGCTGGCCGTCCGGCCAAACTGAGCTATCGGGGGAGAAGAGCCTTGGTGAGAGAGATAAAGAAGAACCCAAAGATCACTGTGGCTGAGTTCCAGAGATGCAGTCGGGAGATGGGAGAAAGTTGTAGAAAGTCAACCATCACTGCAGCCCTCCACCAGTCGGGGCTTTATGGCAGAGTGGCCCGACAGAAGCCTCTCCTCAGTGCAAGACACATGAAAGCCCGCATGGAGTTTTCTAAAAGACCCCAAGATGGTGAGAAAAAGATTCTCTGGTCTGATGAGACCAAGATAGAACTTTTTAGCCTTAATTCTAAGTGGTAAGTGTGGAGAAAACCAGGCACTGCTCATCACCTGCCCAATACAGTCCCAACAGTGAAGCATGGTGGTGGCAGGATCATGCTGTGGGGGTGTTTTTCAGCTGCAGGGACAGGACGACTGGTTGCAATTGAGGGAAAGATGAATGCAGCCAAGTACAGGGATATCCTGGACTAAAACCTTCTCCAGAGTGCTCAGGACCTCAGACTGGGCCGAAGGTTTACCTTCCAACAAGACAATGACCCTAAGCACACAGCTAAAATAACGAAGGAGTGGCTTCACAACAACTCCGTGACTGTTCTTGAATGGCCCAGCAAGAGCCCTGACTTAAACTCAATTGAGCATCTCTGGAGAGACCTAAAAATGGCTGTCCACCAACGTTTACCATCCAACCTGACAGAACTGGAGAGAATCTGCAAGGAGGAATGGCAGAGGATCCCCAAATCCAGGTGTGAAAAACTTGTTGCATCTTTCCCAAAAAGACTCATGGCTGTCTTAGATCAAAAGGGTGCTTCTACTAAATACTGAGCAAAGGGTCTGAATACTTAGGACCATGTGATATTTCAGCTTTTCTTTTTTAATAAATCTGCAAAAATGTCAACAATTCTGTGTTTTTCTGTCAATATGGGGTGCTGTGTGTACATTAATGAGGGGAAAAAAATGAACTTAAATGATTTTAGCAAATGGCTGCAATATAACAAAGAGTGAAAAATTTAAGGGGGTCTGAATACTTTCCGTACCCATTGTATATACGTCTTGTGTACTGCAGCATTTTTTTGAATGTTGCATCCACAAGGTAGAATATAACATCATTTAAAAGGGAAAATGTCTTTTGTACAAAGTTACCGTACTTACTTGTAATACGTACAGCTTACCAAGCAGTCCAAGCATCAACTGCCAGACACCAGAAATATAGCAGAATGATATCCATACAGAAACAGTCTCACTCATAAAAAGGAGTGAGATCCCACTCTAATTTAAAGTGATTGTAAAGGCTGTCGTTTAAAATAAATAAATAAATAACCTGTTATACTTACCTCCTCTGTGCAGTTGGGTTTGCACAGAACAGCCCAAATACACCTCTTCTCTGGTCCCTTTTCTGCTTTTCTTGCCCCTCCCTCCTATCGAGTGCCCCCACAACCAGCAGCTTCCTATGAGGGCACCTGAGTCGAGTCAGAGCTCTGTGTATCCATTCAGACACGTAGCCCCGTCCCTCTCTCCCCTGATTGGCTGACAGACTTTGACAGCCACAGGAGCCAATGGTGCCACTGCTGTGTCTCAGCCAATCCGGAGGAGAGTCCTGGATGGCTGAGGGGATTGTGGACATCGCTGGATAGAGATGGGCTCAGGGTAAGTATTAGGGGGTGTTGGGGGGGGGGGGGATT
>BLSH010356625.1:117209-152826 GCA_018402905.1 Glandirana rugosa | reverse complement strand
ATATATATATATATATATATATGGGGGGGGGGTTGATTTGTTTTACTCTGTAAGCGACACTGTGTGATACATATATGTAAAATTTTTATTGATCAGGGGTGGATTTCTTTTGGCTCCGCCCACCTGCTTGATTCCTGTGGGAGGGGTCCCATGATCTGTTACCATATATAAGGCCATTGGTAGCTTAGTTGGATTAGCTCTATAGAAAGGGGCACAACCCCCAGGACGAACGTTAGTGCGTTCTGGCTGGAGCAGATCTGACTTGCTTGACGTTTTTCATTCGCATGTGAGTATCCATTTGTCTATATGGATTTAATAAACATTGCTAATGCATGATGTGGTTAAGGCCTCCTGTGTGTTTTTTGCAGTTTGTTCAGAGGATGGAGGAGGGCTGTACCCTTGAATAGCATTCTCAAAGAAAGTTTGATGAAAGATTCTCCCTGAGTTTAGCACGAAAGTATTTTTTGAACTTTTGTAAATCTAAAGGAAATTGAATAAGAGAATTGTATAATTTATGACCAGCCTAATTATACAAAATTAAATGCAGCTAATTGATCTTGTCTCAGCAGTCTATCACCATAGATGTTCATCACATTACCTGATATACAAATACAGTAATACCTTGGATTACCATAATTTGTTCCAGAAGCATGCTTGCAATCCAAAGCACTCGTATATCAAAGTGAGTTTTCCCATAGGAAACAATGGTAACTCAAATGATTCATTCCACAACCACTGCTGGTGTATGCAGTACTGTATGTGACCAGAAGTGCGGGGGCACTGGTGACGCTCGGAGACACTCCGGAACTATTGACACTTTCAGGTGCTCCGACGCACTGGGACTGTCTCCGAGCGTCACCAGCGCCCCCGGACCGCTGGCCAGATATGTTATTACATACACCAGAGGCTTGAATCCTGCTCGCAAAGTAAGTCAGGATTTTTTAAAAAAATAGCTTGTATTGAGAAACGCTCATAAACCGCGTTACTTGCAATCCGATGTTCCATTGTACCTGCTATCAGATGAATCTACAAGTCTGTACATGAAACATGATCAGAAAAATATTGAAAAGAAAGCAAATAAAAATGTAAAAGTATATAAAAACTTGTATCAGTTTAACATTGTAATTATTCAAAAAGATTCTGTCTCGCTAAAAATACACTAAAGTTTCTACCTAGCTGCCATCAATTAAGTGCATTTATTGCTCGATATTGCTAAAAAAAAAGTGCATTTATTGCTCGATAATTGGGTGGAATGGTAGCGTTATTTGCCAAAACAGTGTTAGACTATTTCCATTTGGATGCTGTGACTTCATCTCATTAAGCAGTTCCAGATCTTTTTCATCCAACAGCCATCCAAAAATTTCCAATTCTTTCAGGCTATGGAGTTTAGATACAAATCTAATTAGGGCAATCAGAGTTACAGGTTCTGTTTTAACTTTAACTTGAATGGGTCTGGAAATGCCAAAATGTTGTAATTTTGGTACATTATCTATAACATTTAAGAAGTCTCTCCATCCAGACTGAGTGATGTCCTGGTTATAGCTCAGATTCAAAGCTTGCAGATTTCTTAGATAGCCATCTGCACAGACTTTGCCTGTAAAGAAAGTAATATTATTATTAATGGTATTAAAAAGGAACAAGACAATAATAAGAAAAGCTAATACAATACATAAAGCAACATGCTCCAGGGCATACATAATACTAATAGTGCTGGTTTCATTCACTGTAGTCACACAAGGTTCAATCTTTTCTACAATTATTGTTTTAGCATAAAATATACACAGTATATTTAAAGTGATATTAATGGTACATTTTAATTTTTTTTAAATAACAAACATGTCATACTTACCTGCTCTGTGCAATGGATTTACACAGTGCAGCCCCATACCTCCAAATCTGGGGTCCCCCGCCAGTGCTCCTGGCTCCTCCACCTGCTGAGTGCCCCCATAACAAGCCGCTTGCTATGGGGGCACTCGTGTGCGCCACCATTGCCACACACAGTGGGTTTCAGCCCCACCTCCAGCTCCCTCCTCACTGGCTGTGATTGACAGCAGCGGGAGCTAATGTCTCCTCCAGCTGTCTCTGAGCCTATGAGGAGGGAGAGACCCGGGAGAGCCCTTTTCCTTCGTGCACATCGCTGGATCAAGATCGGGCTCAAGTATTAAGGGTGGGCTGGGGGGGAAGATGTGCTCAGAAGGTTTTTTTTTACCTTCATGCATATGATGCATGAAGGTAATATAAAACTTCAACCTTTACAACTATTTAATGTAACTGAACTTGAAAAAATATAATGTCAAAGGTGTGCACACAGGGTGTGCCTGGTGTGCCTAGGCATGCCCTAATCATCCTATGCAGTGCAGATTCCCCATGCTTCCTCTCTCCCCTCTTGCAGTGCTGCCAGGTTCCCTCTTCTCCTCTTAGGAGCGGGGAAGGGGCTGGGAAATATTTCAATAACCAGCCCTTTCCATTTCTTCAATTTCTAAGTGAACACAGTGAGTGATCTGTACCGATCGCTTCTGTCTTCATTCTTAACTGAAGCATATTAAACTATGTTTACTGCAGACTGAAAAGAAAGGGACTGGGGAATCTCTGTCCTCAATTTCTTTCTCTGTCTCAAAAGTCAGACATGAGGGGTCTGTTTAGACCCTTGATATGTCACCAAAGCCCCATAACGGGGCTCCCAAAAAAAATTGTAAAAACATAAATATCAAAAAATATTGTAAAAAATAAAATTGTAAAAAAATAATAAATAATAAAAAACTACTGACACCAATCTTTACTCTACTGACACTGTCCACTGCTTTGCTGCTATACACGCATGTGTGTTTGTGCTCTGGGGTGCACACCCTAATGCAATAGGCTGCACACACCAATGGTAATTGTACATTGTGTGTGTAATGTTACCCTTTAAACCTAACGAAAATCCTCCTTCTGGGTAGATCTCACCAATCAGGACATCCGAAGCCTCACCGACATTCACCGTGGATGGTAGAAAACAGAAAAGTCCACAATCGTGTAATACCGTTTATAAAAATTTAATTGAATAAAAGGAATTACAAACACTCACTTGTGAACATGAATAAAAAGAGCTCTGAAATAAGATCAATGTGACAGAAAGTAATAGGGACCCTACGCGTTTCGGCTCCAAAGCCGTCATGAGGTGACCGTCACCCCAGATGACGGCTTTGGAGCCGAAACGCGTAGGGTCCCTATTACCTTCTGTCACATTGATCTTATTTCAGAGCTCTTTTTATTCATGTTCACAAGTGAGTGTTTGTAATCCCTTTTATTTAATTACATTTTTATAAACAGTATTACACGATTGTGGACTTTTCTGTTTTCTACCATCCACGGTGAATGTCGGTGAGGCTTTGGATGTCCTGATTGGTGAGATTGGGGAGATCTACCCAGAAGGAGGATTTTCGTTAGCCGCGAGCACCCACACTGACTACACGAGCCAGAGTGGAGACATTGCCTGGAGGACCTGTTTCTGCGCTTAAACTACCAGAATCTGGTAAGCATACACCTTTACTTGTTTGGAGGATTTGCTGAATATCTTTCATGTACCAGTCCCGGAGGTTAAGATATTGACCCTGTGCATTGTTTTGGTGGACATTTGCGTATGCAGCGGAATGTGCTCTCTTCGTTAGTAGTTTTCTTTTTGGACATTCTTCTAACTTTGGCGCTGTATTTTTGGAAAAAACGTTTTTGGACAATCTGATCTGTTGTTATGCAAGCTGCCAAATAATCATATATTAGACTCTCTTTTAACGTTTTCTTAATTTGGGAGTGAGCGCGGGATTTGTACTGTATTTTAATTGTATCTCTGAATTTAGTGCTGCTGGTTGCTGCTTGTTATAGTTCTGTTTTTGTTAGGTTTTCCCTTAGCTCAGTTTTAGTGTATGCATCTGTCTGCTATTGGGGAGTGTCCCAGGTAATAGTTTGAGAAAGTACAATAAATATGAGTTATGAATATTTATGTCTCCCTAGCCAACCAATAGGAGGTTTATCGCCAGTGGTGCATATGGTTGGCACCTCATCCCTTTAAACCCGAACACATATTAATTACACAGGTTCTGTGGCTGATTAAGGTGTTAATTAAACTAACTTAGTGCTTATCTGCATTAAATTAGCCTCACAACCTGTGTAATTAATATGTGTTTGGGTTTAAAGGGATGAGGTGGCAACCCTAGTGGTGCATCATGTTGAATATAAATATTTGAGGTGACCTCCTGGAAGTTCTCTTGCCTCCCAGGCTCTGCCGATGAAGAGATGGTTGTAGCTGTATCTGTCTTGCTTCCTGAACCCTGAAAAGAGAGGAGGCTGCTACTGCCTGGACAGAACCAATGCCAGAAGACAGGCTGAATCTAAGGCTTGGAAGAATTCTCTGCTGTCCTACTGGAGGGTACATCCAGGAAAAATAGAGCAGGAAGGTGGCTTTTTGGATTGGAACACCAGGGCTTAAGACTTTATGGCTGAAGAGTGTCCTGCAAATCTGGGTAGAAGCTACTACCAATGGACATTGCAGGAGGTTCTGGTGGCTCATCTAAGAGGGTTTGCATGCTGTCCTAAAATTACTATACAGTCTGGTTCCAGATTAAAGACCCCTTTTCTCTATTGCCTCTAAGTAGAGTCTGGAGTCTGCATTTTGGTTATTTTCTCCACTTGCCCTTATCCCTCTCTCTCTGAGTTTATGGTCCTAATAAACTCAACTTCCAAATGTTTCTTCCACCCCACAAAGTCAGAAATTGTGACCTGGGGGTCCCCAACTGCCTTTAGAAGGTAAGGGGTAGCATATCTGTATACCAGAACAGATGTTATATGAGCTGCTATGTAATCAAAGCTGGTAATGTACAAATACAGTCATTTTGTTGTGCGTTCCTAATAGTTATTTGTCAACTGTGCACCTACCAAGCTCTAGCAGGCTGCTGTCCGTCAGTGGTCTGTGGTTCATGCACAACTTTCTGAGGTTGGGCATATGCTTCAATTGCTGTATGAAACAGGACACTGTTTGCCTTGCTGCAATTCCTCCTGGGAAAATGAATTCTTCAAGCTTCTCTAGAGATGCTAAAGCTTTGGCTGGAATTAAATATTTAGGTAAATGTAAATAGTTCTTTATATTCCTTTATTAAAGCCCAACTTCAAACAATATTTTATTTTTAGTTTTGGGCTGGGGAAGGGGAACCTCTGTTTTTATTGCTTTCAGTTTCCCCTTCAGGGAGCTATCCCTTTACTTTAATTCTGCCCCCCCAAATAAAGAACAGATAAAGGTCAGAACCTTAGCCACTGGGAAGACCCTCCCCCACTTCCTGTCTTGTGTCCTGTGGCACTGAACAAGAAGTAAAAGGGAATGTCTATTTAGGGACACAGACAGCAATGAATATCAGAATGATCTTCTATCCAACACTAGCAAAACAATTTTTGGCTGGAGGTAGACAATAAAAATCCTACAGAAGACTCTGCCCCACTGTGTAGGAATAAGAAGACCCCCAATCCCCAAATGTATAAGCCCCCTTTTTACTACTACTTTTCTCAAAGTTTATAGGGTACCATTATCTCTAAGGCTGCATTCACATCTCAGCGACACGTTTTTAAGCTTTTTCCGGTGTTTTGTAGTACGTTTTGTGGGCGACTTTCTATAGTTTTTGAGCATTTGTATGCGGTGTTATGCGGCGTTTGGCATTTTTGTATTAGCCAATAGGGAATAGTTTATCTATTGCATCATTTGTTGCTAGGTAGTTTAGCTTTTTTAGCTTTTATTTCAGCCAAAAATCGTGGAAACAAGCGCGTCAAAACGTGTAAAACTGCCAGAATCGCGCTTTTCTATTAATTTCTATGGGTTAGAAATGCCTACGGGAGTAGTTTGAGCTTAGGGCATTTGGCTTCAGGCATTTTTGAGTGGAGATGTAAACCATCTCCATAGAGAAGATATATGAATTAATAAACTTGTGGCATATTATGTGGAATTGAAAATGAAATCAAAAAACTCAAGTGTTCAAATAAGATCCAGATAAAAAGTGTACAAATAAAATCCAGATAAAAACAACTGTGATAGACGCGCGGCCTATCGCAGTTGTTTTTATCTGGATTTTATTTGTACTGCCGGCTTTACTACTACTTTTTGTATGCTCACCTACCTGAAATAAAGTGGTGATTTTATTGCACCTAGAGGGGAGTCTATATATTTTTTTCTCCGCATGTACCCCTTGAGAGGCCATTAAGACCATTTTTTTATGACGGGATCAATTGGATTGGAGGAGTCAAGTCACGTCCACTTGTCCTGACACCACAGCGTACATTCATCTGGAGTGCCTGGCGGAAAGTACAAACTGACCCCTGTGGCGGAGACCACATAAGCTCGATTGATCCTCAGGTCATATGATCGAGAGGGTCCAACTTCTCTGGTAAGAGTTCATCTTGTTTTATGATTGGATCTGGATATGCCTATTTCTGGATTTGATTCACGTCATTGTATTTTGAAGAACTTTGCTTCAGTGCACACTTTTTCATGCTATATGGACTATTTTGGACTACAAGTTTTATATATTTGAGCACTTGAGTTTTTTGATAGCATTTTCAATTCCACATAATATGTCACAAGTTTATTAATTCATATATCTTCACTATTTTTAGCGCTACACTTTTTTTTGCTTTTATAACCTCAGCATTATATGGTCTAATGCGGTGTATGCAGCTTGATTTCCCTTTTGCGCATTAATTTTATTTACATGGCCATAAAATCATTGATTTTTTTCCCCTCTAGCGTTTTGTAGCTTCAGGCTTCAGGTATATTCAAGCTACAAAACGCTGAGGTGTGAATGGGCCCTTAGAGCAGTGGTCTCCGATCTGCAGCCCTTTATTTGCCTTTATCCAGCCCTTGAGGCATTATTCCTGCCACTGACATCAACAATGGGGCATAATTCCTTCCACTGACACCAACAATGAGGCACTATTCTTTCCACTGACACCAATGATGGGGCAACTATTCCTTCCACTGATACCAATGATGGGGCACTATTGACCTCACTGACACCAATGATGGGGGATTACTCCTCCCACTGACTTCAATGATGGGGCACTATTCCTCCAACTGACACCAATGATGGGGCACTATTCCTCCAACTGACACCAACGATGGGGCACTATTCCTCCAACTTACAAAGACAAAAAAGAAAAAAAGGCAGACTTTTAAGGCTGCCACTTAAACCCAAATGAGA
The DNA here is from genome assembly GCA_018402905.1 of Glandirana rugosa. Classification (NCBI taxonomy): domain Eukaryota; kingdom Metazoa; phylum Chordata; class Amphibia; order Anura; family Ranidae; genus Glandirana; species Glandirana rugosa. The sequence continues at coordinate 145,609 of BLSH010356625.1, read as the reverse complement.
AAGGATAACAACCATGCTACAACATTAGTTAAAAAACATGGGGGCGTGGCTTGCGGCAGATGGAGACGGAAGCCTGAGTCAGGAGCTCTGGGGCTAGCAAGAAAAACTCTAGCGACAGGGCACTTATGGGACCCCCAAACACTCCAATCCGACGGCGGATCACTCGGGGATAACATTGCCGATATGTCCCGCAGGAGGAATAACTCCTATCAGCCGAAAAAGCTGACAGCCTTCTTCAGCCAGCCGCAGCATAAGGATATCCAAGATGGCGCCGGCTCTTCCTCCATGCTGAACATGCGGACCGCTGGATCATGAGGGGGACAGAAACATGGGCTCTCCCCACACTTGGCTGACATCTCCCACCCGCACAGTCCTCTCTCTGGCAGCCCAGAAAAGTCCAGATTCAAAATGAGTGACCATACACAGCAGCAGTGTAAGGTAAGCTCTAATCACTCACAGGGTGACACTAGAGAACTGCCAGATTCTATTCACACTTTCCCCCCAACAACCAACCTGTATTAGACACCACACTAAAGGACATGTTAGTCTCTTTGAGAAGCACACTGCACTCTGACATGATGTCCTGCATGCAACGTTTTAATACAGAGTTGTCAGCAGTGGAAAACAGGGTCACACGTGTGGAAGTAAAAATGGGGGAATTCGCAGAGAAAATAAACGATCTGGTGGACGCACATACTGAATCTGAATCTAACAAAGACTGGATCAGAACAAAACTCGCGGACTTGGAAGACAGATCCAGACGCAATAATATAAAAATAAAAGGGATCCCCGAGTCCGTGGGCGCTGGAGACCTAAGAGCATATGCTGAATCTCTTTTCTCTACCATTTTGCCTAACCTCACGGACACTGAAATCATCATTGACCGCATTCACTGCTTGCCAAAACCCTCCTTGATTCCTGCTCACCTACCACGTGATGTCTTACCGCGAATGCACTTTTTCATGTAAAAGAAATTCAATTCAAACATTGTGTAAGATGAAAAATCTCCCGTCACCCTATGAGAATCTTCAACTCTTTATAGCTCTCTCTCAACACACTATGCAGTTGAGAAGAAATCTGAACACAGTCACCAAGGCCCTCAGTGGAAATTCCCCACCAAACTAGTGATCCAGTGGAAAGGTACTTTGCACACTATTACATCCCTGGAAAGAGGATTACAACTACTTAAAACATGGGACATCCTTCCAGATCAATCACCACCATCCTCTTCCCGTAAAGAAGGCACGAAGAAAAAAAATGGATATTCCACCAAAGAATAACAACTCTCAGGAGGATACCTGAATACTCGGCTGAGTGTTTCAGGACCCTGCTTCTCTTACAGAGCTAGCTCCATGCTTTCAGCACTATGAAAGTTTATACACAACTTACTACTTCCCCCTTCTCTCTGAGGAGTTGAATACTGCACACAGGTCCAAGACCCTCCTTTTAACTTGCGTTAACTGTTATAGTATTTTTGTTTCTACGTTTTCTATTTGTTTTCTTGCTCTGTTTTTTGTGTGCATTACCAGGAACTAAGGGAACACAGGAGCTTTGCTGAGAACTGTCTTACCAGCTTTGACCAGTAGCTGTCCCCGTTAGACTGCTGAATCACTCCTGACATAGATAATTGCCCACAGACAACTCTCACCAAAGGACTGTGAGTACAGCTCTACACACTTTTTTCCATTCACTCTACTCCACTTCTCTTAACAGCAACGAGCCCCCAAAAATGGGAATCAATATCCTATCTTTAACCGTAAGGGGCCTGAACCATCCGGCCAAGAGAGCATTGTTGTAGAAAGAGACCAAAAGACACAAAAGTGACATTCTCTGTGTGCAGGAGATGCACTTCCACCTCCACAACCTACCCTCCTGCACACACACAGAGTTTCCTCATATTTTTGCAGCTAGCATTCCAGCAAAAAAACAGGGAGTGATGGTGACAGTGAGAGACTCTGTGACCTTTGCTCTCCATGAGCAACACATTGATCCTGCAGCCCGATACATCATTTTGATATGCACAATTAATTCTGTAAAATACACACTGCTAAATATTATGTCCCCAACACCCATCAGATCTGATTCCTCGACTCCCTTATCCAAAAGGTCAGAAAAATTCAGCAAGAATCCTTGCTGATTTGTGGGGACTTCAACATTACAGCTAATCCGCAACTAGATTCCACCGCAGACAAGACAACACCTACCCTCACTCAAGAAATTCTTTTTAGACAATGACTTGTTTGATGTCTGGCGATGCCAACATGCTGGTGAAAGGGACTATTCCTACTTTTCGCCCAGCCATGGTTCCTACTCCAGGACAGACTACTTTTTGGCTGATAAGTGGCTCCTTCAGAAGCTCTCTAACTCCTCCATTCATACAATTACATGGTTGGACCATGCCCCTATTACACTAACTATCAGCGACCATTACCCTACAAACTCTACATTCGTGTAGAGAGCGAACTCAAAACTCATCCAATCTCCAGAAACGAGGAGGATCATTGAGGATAACCTACTATCTTTTTTCTCAAACAATGCTCACTCTGTATATAGCCCATTTATATTGTGGAATGCCCATAAGGCATTCATTAGAGGTATCTTTATACAACTGGGGGCTAGGGACAGGAGGATGAGACAGCATCAATTTGAAGCCCTGACTACCAGGATCTCTGCCCTGGAGGTGGCTAACAAACAAAAACCCACACCCCAACTTAGTACACAATTGTCAAAGCTCAGGCAGGAACTGCGAGAACTTCTTTTATACTCCTTTGAGCAGACTTCCCAAAGATTAAAAATGCTTCATTATTCTTTGGGCAATAAGGCAGGAAAACACATAGCGAGGAGACTGCTAGGCCATAAATCCAAAACCAAAATTCCATATATCTTTAATCCCACCTCTCAAAAGCAAACATATGACCCTCAAGATATAGCTGATGCCTTCAGTGTATACTATAGCACTTTATAACTTAAAGGGGGGCAGCCTAACGCCCCAACCATCTCCCCAAGAAATCACTAAAGTTTTAGATCAAATTCAACTCCCTTAACTAGCGGAAAAGCAGCTAGAGGCATTAGATACACCATTCTCGGCCCTAGAAATTAGCAAGGTGATAAACACACTGCCTAATAACAAATCCACGGGCCCAGATGGTCTAACAGGGGAATATTTTAACGCATTCCAGGACATTCTAGGTCCGCATTTAAACAAAGTATTTGGAGCAGCTGCTGTTTCGTCCTCCTTCCCTGATGAAATGTTGGAAGCTTTGATTGTTACAAGACCCAAAGCGGGGAAACCTCCAGATAAACCCCCAAATTTTCATCCTATATCACTGTTGAACCATGATGTCAAGATATACGCCAAACTTATAGCCAATCGCTTAGCAGAGTACATACCCTTCCTGACTGACCTGGACCAGTCTGGATTTGTTAGAGGTAGACAGTCTTCCGATGCCACAAGGAGGCTAGTGGACGTTATCCATACGCTGAGACAGACAAAGACGCCTTCTCTGCTCCTAGCTTTGGATGCAGAGAAAGCATTTGATCGTATTCACTGGGGTCATCTCAAAGACACCCTCTCGAAATTCGGCTTTACAGGCCATATTTTTTCTGCAATTATAGCCTTGTACTCCTCCCTATCGGCCAAAGTATACACCACGGGCATGCTGTCTCAGCCCTTCCATATTAGGAATGGCACCAGACAGGGGTGCCCACTGTCACCCCTGATGTTTAACCTCCTAATGGAACCGTTTGCTTCCCTTATCAGGCAACATCCACACATATATGGGGCATCCTTGGAGCGTCGGAAACAAGTCATTAGTCTCTTTGCTGATGACATTATCTTAATACTAACCAATCCAACGGACTCGTTAGCCGCAGTATACCAGTCCCTGCAACTTTTCAATAACATCTCTTACTATAAAGTGAAGTCGAAGTCGCATATTTTAGACTTGGGGATAGACTACCGGACCAGGAAACACTTACAAAAAACATACCCATTCTTCTGGAAAGACGAGGGAATACCATATTTGGGTATACCTGACTAAATCCACAACAGCACTATACACTGCTAACTTTCTCCCCTGGCTACAGAAAATCACAGGACTTCCCTTCAAGTTGGCCCAACAGGAACTGTCCTGGTTCGGCCACCTTGCGGCATTTAAAATGCAAATACTCCCACAAATTTTTTATATTTTTAGAACAGTCCCAATTCCAGCTCCAAGGTCATACTTCAAAACCTTACAGGCCAAGATAAACTCTTTTGTGGTATGGGAGGAAGGCACGCTGTGCATTTAACAAACTGATCAAGCATAGAATGGCAGGAGGTATAGGACAAGTGAGCATATACGATTACTACTTAGCTGCAAATTTGGCTCAGAGTAAACATTGGTTTACTCAACCATACACTACACTATGGGGGGAATTAGAAAGTGAGATGATACCCCATCCCAACCTAACCGCGTTGATACATGCCTATCTGATTAGCCCAACGCTACCCGAAACCATACCTCCAACAGTTAGGGCAACAATATTTACATGGGCAGAGTTCCTATCCATGACAAAAGGGCAGGATTTTCTTACTGAAATCCCTATCCCCCTGACAACTTTGTACAATCCTATGCTTGACCTACCTCTATCTTGCTGGCATCAACAAGGCATCCAAAATATATCAGACCTATTCAACAATAAAAGCCTCAAACCCTTCTCCTCTTAAAGCGCAGAGTACAACTTGCCATGCACAGAACAGTTCACCTAATTTCGTATAGTGTCCCTTCTAGGCAAAACTCCTAATATCGAATGCAAAGTCCCCCCACTGATAGCATGCTATTTAAGACCTAGTGCACACATTAGGGGAGGTATCTCAAAATTCTACATTTGCCTAAACGATAAATCAAACTTTACCAAGTCCACTTCTCACCTAGCATGGGAAAAAGACTTAGGAGCATCCTTCTCAGAGGATCAATGGAGGATAGCTATAAATACGAATTACTCAGCTACCAAATGTGTAGGACTGCGGGAATTGTCCATCAAGATTATGCTCCGCTGGTACCTTATGCCCCATCGAGTCTCCAAATGTCACCCTAATACTTCCCCCCTATGCTGGAGACAATTTGGCCAAGTAGGAAGTTTATTCCATATCTTCTGGTCATGTAGCAAACGCTCAAACTTTTGACCCACAATCTTTCACCTAATAGCTAAAATTGCCAGCTTGGATATACCCTTTCACCTGCATTAGCACTCCTAAATATTGGGATAGCAGATATTCCATACAACATAAAAACGATAACTCACATACTTTTAGCCGCTAGAAACTCCATAGCCAAACTGTGGAAATCCTCTAGTGTTCCTTCAATGACTGAAATAATAGACCTTGTCCAAACTAATTCCTCATATGAACTTAGCTTTGCTTGAACTCAGGGCAGGTACGAAGAGCTTCTCCAACTCTGGTCTCCATGGTCAACCTGGTATGCATCCACCTATCCTAGATACTAAAGATGTTTTTGTGATACTTTTGTTCCTTTCACTGCTTGTGATAGACATTTGAGACAACAATTGACTTTTTATTTTACATTACTGAAACAAAATTAATTCAGGGACTTCTACCTTCGCCCTTGGGCACAAATTAGATCCCAGTGGGGTGCTGGGTGAGGGCGGGCTTCCCAATTCTATGTCTTGCAACATACTTATGGTAGTCTATAAGAAGATCTTTTTTTCTATGTATAAGCACTCTATGTTTGTTGTAAATTCATGTGCCCCTTACAACACTCACACTGTTTATGATGTCTTTGTTCCTATATAATGTTTGATACTCTTGTATACTATTATATACCAATAAAAACTATTGAAACATAAAAAAGATATTTATTCAAGTCCATTCAAATTGTATATCGTTCTGTGCAAAAAGAGGGGATACACATCATGGGTAAAAGGTTGAGCTCAGATCCAAATTGGAAAATGTAAGAACATCAGGCATCGGCCACCATGTGAAAGGCCCACATATGTTGTCCAGGATGGAGATTGAATGATGCCCGGGCGATCCTGATATTATTGAAAACATATATCATAATTACTATTGTATCAACACACTCAAATAACTTCTTTAACACTTATTTCAAATATTTCAGTTGTTCAAACTCATTGTGTGCATCAAAATATATACATAAAAAATAGGGTGGATTAAGTTCTGACATCAAATTTTCAGATGTATGATAATGTCAGAACTTTATCCACCCTATTTTTTTATGTATATATTTTGATGCATACAATGAGTTTGAACAACTGGAATATTTGAAATAAGCGTTAAAGAAGTTATTTGAGTGTGTTGATACAATAGTAATTATGATATACTTTTTCAATATCAGGATCGCCCGAGGAAGCTATTAAGCGAAACGTGTTGCGATCCTTTACATTGACATCGACCCATCCGGCCGTTTGGCCTACTCAGATTCCAGGGCATCATTCAACCTCCATCTTGGACAACATATGTGGGCCTTTCACATGGTGGCAGATGCCTGATGTTCTTACATTTGGATCTGAGCTCAACCTTTTACCCATGATGTGTATGCCCTCTTTTTGCACAGAAAGATATACAATTTTAATGGACTTGAATAAACATGTTTTTTAACTAATGCTGTAGCATGGTTGTTATCCTTTCTCGTTTGGGTTTAAGTGGCAGCCTTAAAAGTCTGCCTTTTTTTCTTTTTCTTTTTTGTCTTTGTATACAGAATAGGATGTGGTGCCACATTCTGCAGTGCATGTCTCAAATTTATGATATTGTTTAACTATTCCTCCAACTGACACCAACGACGGGGCACTATTCCTCACACTGATACCAAGAATGAGGTACTATTCCCCCCACTGACACCAACAATGGGGCACTATTTAACAGCCTAATATCATAAATGGAGCCTTGTTTACTCCCACTGGGCACAGTCCACCCCCCTAATGTCTGAAAGACAGTAAATTGACCCCTTGTTTAGAAGGTTCAGAGACCCCTGTCTTAACAGGAAGCAATCTAAAATTTTAGAACAGAAATTCTTCCAGTTTACAATCTTTTTTTAAATTAGTATATTTGTATTATTGATTGAACAAAAGGAACAGTATAGTGAATGTATACAATTGTATACATGTTTAGATGCAAAATAATGTGACCCTTGCAGTACAAGAACACCATAGAAAGGGGAAAGGAATATAAAGAGAATTCAGACGTATACTTGATAATGTTTATAAACGATTGAAGAAAAAAAAGACAAATCTATTAAGTATAAATTGATTATATGCATAATAATGTAATACCAAATGTTTCTGATGCTTCAACATCCACTGAATATTGATCTTCAACTTCCAGAATTTTCAGATTTTTAAGTGAGGGTAATACAGAAGTTGAAAAAATACAATAAACACAAAAGAAAAAATAATGATGTGAAGTTAATGACCAATGTATGATGTCAGATGACACCCCATGCTATGTTTTCAAACTCATAGTAAATGTCTAGAGGTATAAGAATAATGTACATTTGGGTGAATTACTGTGGAGTTTCTTAAAGCTGAACTCCAGGAAAAGGAAAAGTCCTCCTTTGCCATGGGGCTTCTTCACATTGAAAGAGTTAATTGCTTGTTTGTCTAGGGGGACTGGGAAAAGCACTTTTGCCAACCTAATATTCCACTCCTGCAGGCTCCTCTGCACTGCTAGATTGGCCCCTGCAGCCTCCTCCTAGACAGTGGTCTAATACCCTCTATCATCATCAAGACCAATGCAGGGACCATAGCCCTGCACTGGACCTAAGGATGCTGAGGGACAGTTCACTATCAGAATGTAGGGAAGCACCGTTTGCCAGGGGAGTGGATGATATGAGAAATAAAATGTTTTTCCCATTTCCTAGACAGAAACAATCAGTTAACCCTTTCAGTGTGGGAGGTCTTTTAGCTTTCCTTGAGTTGGTTTGTAATAGCTGTGTCTAAATTAGCAAGGTGAAGTCTTTTTCTCAGTTGTCATTATTATGTACTGCACTGTAGGAACAATTGCTGAAATATATCACCCTATATGATACTATTAAGGTTGAGAAGACCAATATCAGTCCTCCCTCTGTACAGCAGTATACATAATATTTGACAGAACAAGTAAAGCCCCCAATCAACACATATGGGCCTATAAAAAAAAAGATATTAATACTGAAAATATTGTATATATAGAGCAAGTAAAAATAAGTATTGCGCACGTCACCATTTTTCTAGGTAAATATATTTCTAAAAGTGCTATCGACATGAAATTTTCACCACATGTCGGTAACAACCCATGCAATCCATATATACAAAGACACCAAATCAAATATGTTCAGAAATTAAGTTATGTGTAATAAAATGGAATGACACAGGGAAAAGTATTGAATACCCTAAATGAAATGTATTTAATACTTCGTAAAAAGTCCTGTGTTGGTAATGGCAGGAGACAAGACGTCTCCTGTATGGAGAATTTAGTCACATGCATTGCTTGGTGTGAGCAGCTCTAAAAACAGCAAGAGCCTATCTGTCGCATGGCATCAAGAAGGCAAAACAACAATATGCTCAAAAAATCAATAAAAACTTTAGCAGCAGCAAAGATGCACAGGCCCTGTGGCAAGCCATCCAGACTATCACTGAATACAAGCCCCTGCAACAGGTCAATGACAATGACATTTCCCTCCCAGATGCACTCAACCACTTTTATGCATGTTTGAGATGCAGAAACAAATACCTGCACAAAAACTACCCACATCCCCAAACGACCGTTTTTTCTTCAGGCAACGCAAGGAAGACCCTGTCCTTGATCAACCTAGGGTAGGCTGCTGGCCCTGATGACATTCCTGGACGTGTACTGAGAGACTGTGCTACACAGCCAACAGATGTCCGAAGAGATATCTTCAATATTTCGCTGAGCCAGGTGGTTGTCCCTATATGTTTTAAATCCACCACCATAATTCCAGTGCCAAAGAAGACACCTGTGTCCTGTTTGAATGGCCATCGTCCCATAGCACTAACTCCAATAATGATGAAGTGCTTTGAGAGGTTAGTCATGCATCACATTATGTCCAGTCTTCCATACACGATGGACCCATACCAGTTTGCATACCATCCAAATCGTTCCACGGATGATGCAGTATCCCATACCCTCCACCAGTGTTGCCAACCGTCCGTTAATTCACGGACAGCCAGTAAATCCCAGTCTATTTTCCGGCTGTCCGTGAATGTCCGTTATGGACAGCGGTGCCCGTAAAAAGGATGGCTGCGGGCCGACAGTGCAACTGCGCATGCGCCATTCCGAAGCCTGCCGAGCTCGGGAGAACTCGTACACGCTCGGTCGGGCAGGCGCATGCGCAGTGATGTGATGGTGCCGCCTGGCGCCATTTTTGAATGGTTGAACTCTGCGGCGCGGCGCCTCTCCAGTTGCAGGATGGCATCTAAGGAGAGGCTCTATGAACTGTGGCTGCTCTACTTCACCAAGGTAAGTGACTGTGGCCCCCGGGGGTCCCGCTTTGTACGCAGACAGGACTCAGAGCCGTCTGACATCCCAGGTACACAGCTGCCCACATCCAGGAGGGGCTCCCCCCATGGCAGGGGGTGGGGGTGTCTGCAAGTTTCATAGTAGGGGAGCCCCCCCATGTACAGGAAGTGCAAGGGACCCCGAGCAACCGCCGGAGGAGCTGTGGCTGGGAATGGTTGGACAATCGAGGAAAACCTGTTCTTTCAAGCTCTGGGAATTGGATTAGTCTGGGGGTTGTTTTAAATACAGGACCTGATTGTAAACCTGCTGATTAAGGTGCTAAATTAGCATTTTGTCATGCTGATCGGAGTGAAACCCACTTCACAAAGGCTGCTACACGAAACCAAGTTACCCAACGCCACCCCACCCACCCCTGCAGTGATTTGTGTTACCTGACTACAGGTAGAGTTCTCATCCCACTCCTTCCCACAGGGGGCCTTCCCATCAGGGTTGTCAACCGCCAGTAAATTTACTGACAGTTTGTCTATAAATATCAGGGTCTGATAATTTGTCATGCTGTGCTGATTTTTTAAGTGTAAACCAGACAAATTACTTGATATGGGTATTGTCAGTGTTTCCATGTTGTGTTTAAATATCAATTGTCTTCGTTTTTCAGAGTTCTGTTCTTTTTCAAGGTGCCAGTAAAAAATGTGCTCTGCCAGTAAATTTCCCATGTTTTGCCAGTAAAAAATGCTGCGGGAGGTTGGCAACACTGCCCTCCACCTGGCCCTTACCCACTTAGAACAGAAAGACTCTTATGTTAGAATGCGGTTCATCAACTTTATCTCAGCATTTAATACAATAATTCCTCAGCAACTTTTCACTAAATTGAACTCGCTGGGCCTTAACATGCCCCTCTGTAATTGGATCCTGGACTTTTTAACCGGAAGACCTCAGTCAGGCCGTGTCGGCTGCAGCACCTTGAGCACTATCACACTGAGCACGGGTGCCCCACAGGGAAGTGTGCTAAGCCCGCTGCTCTTCACACTGCTGATCCATGACTGTACTGCCAAGTTCAGCTCCAACCATATCATCAAGTTTGAGGATGAGACAACTGTGGTAGGTCTCATCAGCAACAATGATGAAACACTCTACAGAGAGGAAGTGGCACAACTGGTTAAATGGTATTGAACAAACAACCTGTCCCTTAATGTAAGCAAAACAAAGGAGGTTGTGATGTGTTTCAGGAGAAACTCTGTTGATCACCCCCCCACTGACCATCGACAGTTCAACTGTGGAGAGAGTCAGCAGTACTAAATTCTTGGGAGTCCGCATCTCAGAGTATCTCATCTGGACAACCAACATCCCGTCACTCACCAAGAAGGCACAACAGCGCCTATATTTTCTCCACCGCCGCCTAAAAAAAGCCAATCTCCCTCCACCCATCCTTACAACATTTTATAGGGGAACCATTGAGAGTGTGCTGACCAGCTGCATCATTGTCTGGTATGGGAACTGCAGTTCTGCTGACCGCAAGACCCTGCAGTGGCTAGTGAAGACAGCCAAAAAGATTATTGGTGTCCCTCTCCCCTCCATCCTGCACATTTTCCATACACGATGCTCCAGCAAAGCTACTAGTATTGTGAATGATCCTACCCATCCTTCCCACAGTCTCCTTCCAGCTCTTGCCATCAGGTAGAATGTACCGGAGTATCAAAACCCAGACTGTCAGACAGTTTTTTCCCTCAGGCTGTGAGAGCCCTCAACTCCAATCCCCTTTGACACCTCTTGTATAACTTACATACCGTGATCAGGAACATCTCACTTCCTCTCCTTTTTATTCTTGAATATGCACTAGACACCTTTACAAACACTTGCTGCTACAAAGACTTTTAGAAATACGTAGTGTATGTACAGTTACATGGTTTCCAGATGTGTACAGGTTTATAATTTTTTATTTTAAGTTTTTCGCTGTGTTTTATTTTTGTATATTTATAATTATGTTTAATTAGTATGTAACACAATGGTCCTGTGAGATACGACATTTCGTTCTACCGTATGTCCTCATGTGTAGTAGAATGACAATAGAACTTGACTTGACTTGATTTTGGCCCATTCTTCCACACAAATCTTGAAGGTTCCGTGGGCCTCTTCTATGAACTCTGATCTTTAGTTTTTTCCATAGATTTTCTATTGGATTGGTGATTGGCTGGGCCATTCTAGCAGCTTTATTTTCTTTCTTTAAAACCAATTGGGTGTTTCCTTGGCTTTGTGTTTGGGATCATTGTCTTGCTTAAATGTCCACCCTCGTTTCATCTTTATCATCCTGGTAGATGGCAGCAGATTTTTATCAAGAATGTCTTGATACCTGAACAGTACTTCAAAACTCTCCAGATCACATTGAACAAATTCATCTGGCAGGGGAAAAAACCCTGCTGTGCCCATTCGCACCTTATTAAACACAGGTCAGCAGGAGGCACAGGATACATCGACTTTGAAGACTATTACCTAGCCTCAATTGTAGCCTAGATGTGCAACTGGTTCCAAACTATCCCTAGAACTCTCTGGGGTCACATTGAATCCTCCATAATTCCCGATCTGACCTAAAGTCGTGGATTCTAGGAATCCCACTTGAATTCCCGAATCCTATAGCCTTCCCTCCAACAATGAGAGCCTCAGCTCTGGCATGGCATAGACTGGCCAAATCAACAATACCCTCACAAGACTATCTCCCCACCTATCCCCCTAGAGGCCATAAATCAACTAACACCAGACTTTGGCATAACCCACTGGCAAAAAAAGGCATTAAATTCATTCAGGACCTATACTTGGGAAAGGCAATTAAACCCTTTAATCAATTGTGTCAAGATTATCACCTCCCATCCTCTGAATATTTTAATCACTTCCAAATATCTCACTGCTTATGACAACTAAATAAAGCACTATATAGCCTCCCTATAAACTCCTGGTATTACTTCACCTATCCAACCACAAAACAAAAGGGTATATCTCTGTTCTACAATGCACTCCAGAAAAAAAGGAGAATTCACTATACTTAAACCCCATCTACAATGGGAATCTGATTTAGGCAAATGTTACCAACAATGGACAGAAGCATTTAGGTCAATATTCAAACACACTCGCTACTCTGCTCTTTGGGAGATGTATCAAAAAATCTCACTAAGGTGGTACTTGACCCCTGACAAGCTAGCTACTTTTGGACCTCAACATTCCGATTCCCGCTGGAGATGCCAAGGGGCAAGAGGAGATATGTTCCATATTTTCTGGACATGAACTGTACTACAACCCTTTTGGGCACACATCTTCAGAATATTGGGAGACATCACATAAAGTAACAACACTAGCCTTATTAAACCTCTCGATAGGAAGTAATCCACACCTATTCAGAATAATTACAACCCATGTCCTCTTAGCAGCAAACGTAAGCCTAACAAAACTATGGAAATCAAGCAAGACCTCTAATACCCAATATCAAAGATACACTAGAACTTGTGAACACACACTGTTCCTACGAAATATCCCTGGCCTTCAGTAGAGGTACCCACACCAAAACAATATCCCTCTGGCAACCATGGTTGAACTGGCTTAAAATAGCAAAACTACCATAACCCCTAAATATCTAGGGATAGAAGCTCTAAAACTGTCTATTATGTTTTCAGTGATATAACCTAAGCATACTTTAGGTCTTACTCAATAAGAAAGCTTACAGGTAACACCACAACAAATACAAATGTATTCATCTCTTTATTGCTGTTTTAAACCTTTTATCACAATCTACCAAAGCGAGGAACTGGCGGGTAGGTCTCCCTCTAGACACAGTTTGCTCCCATATGGGGTGTCCTGAGAGGAAGGCACTATACACTACCTTGTTTGCTGATCAAGAAAATAATCTGCTGTGTAATGCTGAATATGTATGTTCTGTTGTTGTTCTTTGGATGTTGCCATTATCACTTTATAGATGATTTTTGTTAACATTATTCAAAGCGCAATAGACAATGTTTATCATCTATTTTATTTGATTGTATGCTTATGCTTTATGTTTTCTTTTTTTCTGAAAAAAATCAATAAAATACTAATGTTTAAAAAAAATTAATGTCTTCATACATTTTTCCATTCATCCTTCTTTCAATGATATGAAGTTTGCCAGTACAGTATCCTGGCAAACATGGTGTGTATTATGGCATCCAAAGACTTCAGTTTTGGTATCATCTGACCAGACTATATTCTCCCAGTATTTCACAGGCTTGTCTAAATGTATTGCAGCAAACTTTAAACAAGCTTTAACATGCTTTTTCTTCAGCAATGGAGTCTTGCACGGTGAGCATATATACAGGCCATGGCGGTTGAGTGCATTACTTATTGTTTTCTTTGAAATGTTTGTACCTGCTAATTCTAGGTCTGAAGCTCTTTACAAATGGTCCTTGGCGCTTCGACAACTCTTCTGATAGTTCTTTTCACTCCTCTGTCAGAAATCTTATGAGAAGCAATTGGGCATGGCCGGTTTATGGTGAAATTATTTTCTTTCCACTTTCGAATTATGGCCCCAACAGTGCTCCCTGGAACATTCAGAAGTTTAGAAATCCTTCTGTAACCAATGCAATCAGTATGTTTTGCAACAATAAGGTTGCAAAGGTCTTGAGAGAGCTCTTTCCTTTTACCAATCACGAGATGTTTCTTGTGTGACACCTTGGTAATGAGACACCTTTTTATAGGCCATCAGTTGAGACTGAACTAGCTCATATTAATTTGCGCTGACAAGGGCAGGATTGCTTTCTAATTACTGATAGATATCAGCTGATGTGTTGCCTTTCCATGCCTTTTTGCACCTCCCTTCCTTCATGTGTTCAATACTTTTTCCCTGTGTCATTCCATTTTATTACACATAACTTAATTTCTGTACTTATTTATTTTGGTTTCTTTGTATGTATGGATTGTATAGGTTGTTACCGACATGTGGTGAAAATTTCATGTCAATAGCACCTTTAGAAATATATGTACCTAGAAAAATGTTCAATACTTATTTTACCCGCTGTATATAAAATGCATATACAAAATTATACTTTAACCACTTCCCTACCGCCGTATTTAGAATGACGGCCGGGAAGTGGTTGAGTTATCCTGACTGGGCGTCATATGACGTCCTCAGGATAACATGCCGGCGCGCACCCAGGGGGGTGCGCATCGCGGCGATCGGTGTGTGGGAGGTCAGTCTGACCCCCTGCATTATCGATCTCGGTAAAGCACTTCCATCGGAAGCACTTTACCATGTGATCAGCCATGACCAATCACGGCTGGTCACAGTGTAAACAGGAAAGACGTTTATCGGCTTTTCCCGTACTCGAGTCTGCAGACCTGAGCAGTGGAGAGCTGATTGGCTGCTCTCCTGACAGGGGGGGTCTGTGCTGATGGTTTATCAGTGCAGCCCACCCTCGGATAGCCACCCTAGACCACCAGGGAGCCTGCCAGGGACCACCAGGGATGTGTCCACCCAGGACCACCAGGGAGCCGACCAGGGACCACCAGGGAGCCGATCAGGACCACCAGGGAGACCACCCTAGACCACCAGGTAAAGGGCACAGTGTCCAATCTGGATGGTACTCAGTGCAACTTTCAGATGCCACCCTATACCACAAGGAAAATGGCCCCTATCAGTGCCCACTAGTGCCCCTATCAGTGCCCACCAATGCCACCTATCAGTGCCCATTGCCGCCTATGAGTGCCCATCAATGCCGCTTATCAGTGTCTGACAGTGCTGCATGTCAGTCAGTGCTGTATATCAGTGCCACCTATCAGTGCCTGTCAGTGCTGCTTATCAGTGCCCATCATTGCTGCATATAAGTGCCTCATCATCAGTGCCCGTCAGTGCCGCCTCACCAGTGCCTGTCAATGTAGCCTCATCAGTGAAGGAGAAAATGTACTTATTTAAAAAGTTTTGTGACAGAAACAAAGAAAATTTTTTGTCTTTTTTCAAAATTTTCGGTCTTTTTTTATTTGTAGCGCAAAAAATAAAAACCGCAGAGGTGATCAAATGCCACCAAAAGAAAGCTCCATTTGTGGGAACAAAATGATAAAAAAAATTGTTTGGGTACAGTGTAGCATGACCGCACAATTGTCATTCAAAGCGCAGCAGCACTGAAAGCTGAAAATTCGTCTGGTAGGAAAGTGTTCTAAGTGCGTAGTATTGAAGTGATTAAAGAGCAGCATTGATATGGGATAAGGAGAAAAAAAACATTATAATATATCAGAGCCAATCCTCAATGGATATGATTTTGGTAATGTGTGATTGGCTGATCTGGCTTATTGCAAAACATTATTACTCTTTGCAGTGTTTTATGAAATGTGTGCACATAATAATTATACATTATTATTACTAGAAAATAAATCATTGACTCACCCAAATGGATTAGTTCCCTGTTTATTATTGGTTTCTTAATACAGAGAGTTTCCATTTTTGTTTTCTGACATAAAGAAGCGATAACCTTCTCAAAATCAGGACAATGATAACATTGTATCGTGA
The DNA here is from genome assembly GCA_018402905.1 of Glandirana rugosa. Lineage (NCBI taxonomy): Eukaryota > Metazoa > Chordata > Amphibia > Anura > Ranidae > Glandirana > Glandirana rugosa. Next base: position 129,617 of record BLSH010356625.1, on the reverse strand, counting down.
AAGAGTTCAGATTGGGAAAGTGGTCAATCATCTTTGCTGCAAAGTAAGGTACACATTCATTGTGATTCAACTGACAGCAATGACACATATTAGTACATCAACAAATACACATAGCTTCTCTTAATGCAGTGGTTCTCAATTCCGGTCCTCGGGACCCCCCAACAGGCCAGGTTTGCAGGATAACTGAAATACATCCCAGGTGATATCATTTGTGGCTCAGTGATTGCAGTGTTCTAGTCTGCATCTCCCCAAGGTAATACTTAAAATCTGGCCTGTTGGTGGGTCCCGAGGACCGGAGTTGAGAACCACTGTCTTAATGAGATGTAAAAGAGGGACACTTTTTAGTAAAATGTATGTGGGGAAAAAGGACCCATCCATTTATTTCCACACTGAATTTCAATTTTTGGTTCTCGCCTACTTCTATTACGGAATGATCTTGAAGTTTGGAAAACATACTTTTTGAAGAATCCCACACATTTACTTCCTTGGATGCAGGAACAGATATTCACAATGTCTCACTGCTGTATTACTGTTTGAACTACAACTGTATATCTAGAGGAGGTTTTTTTAGGAGACAGTCAGTACAGGTAATATACCACATCTGAGATCACTGCTAGCAGGCAGCAAGGTACCTTACCTTAGAGATCAATTGAGAAATGCTGCCTATCATTGGTGGTCAGTGGAGAAGGGCTCCAACAAAAGCCCCTTTGTGGAAGATCGGATCAGGTCCGCTTGTCGTTTGTTTCAGGTGGATCTAATCAGATGGTTCGTGTATCCCTATGGACCGTCAGGTGTAAACAGACTCGTGTCCTTTAACACCTGCCTACCTTCAATACAATCCAGGCTGGTAAAAAAAATAGAAGGAGATCTGTCCCCTTCCATCGAGGTGGGCAGAGGGGTGTAAACAGACAGCTCTGCAGAAACTGAGTGGAGATGGACCTGTCATCTGCCTGCTCAGATCAGCAGGAGATCAGTGTACAGATCCCCTACTGATCAAAACGAAGTCTGCCCTGTCTGAAAGGGGCCTTACATTGGTGGTCAGTGTGAATAAAAATGCCTATTACATTATAAATTAGTGATGGGCAGGAAGAATGTACCATTGGTGGTCAGTGGAAAGATTAGTATAATGATTGCCGTGCCAAATCTTCACAATATAGACCTACTAAAAATAAGCTGCCAGCACAATGCACAGTTGAACAGAATGCACTTCACAGAGATAAAATGATAAAAGGTGTGGCGCTAATATAATGTTCACATATATTAAACACTTGAATGTTCAAACACCATATAAATGGCTCTTAACTCGGATCCTAGTCCCAGACATAAAGATTCCAAAGTGAGGGAAGAAGAAACAGTTCATTTGGATAGGAGTGAAGATGGGTGTTGAGCCATAACATCCACCAAGATAAAAAAAAAACCTCCTCCAAAGGCAGAGACCACCACCAGCACTGAACACACTGACTCTTACCCCCAGGAGTGGACCCCTGTCACGTAGGTCAGATGGACATATGATCAAATCAGCCACCACAGCAATACACCTCCCGGACCAGCTGTCACTCCCTCAGTCTCTTCCCTCAGTAGCTCCATTCTCCCGCACACTCCAATGCTTTAAATCCTCCCAGACAGTAGATTCACCATATATGGGGAAATAAGCATCTCATAGTGCAGTATGTATCGTAAAACATTTATTGAAAGGTAAAAAGATGCTCTCACATATGTAAAAGGAATGTTCGCATTGGTTGTATAGAGTTAAACACTCTCCATACAGTATCTCAATCCAGATGGTAAGCACGTCCTCCCAGAGTCCTCGTCCTGTCCGTAAGCTCCTCCCCAAGAATGTCTCTTACATTGAGGGGCAAGTTGGGTGAATAGAATACCACCCTTACATACTGCTAAAAGATTATTGGTATCAGATGAGAGGAGAGGCTCCACTAGGGGCAGGAAAGAAACAAACAGAAGGCGCCACTAAGTGCAGAAACACAAAGACTTTTAATGGTAGTATAGAGTTACACACTCTGCATACAGTATCTCAATCCAGATGGTAAGCACATCCTCCCAGAGTCCTCGTCCTGTCCGTAAGCTCCTCCCCAAGAATGTCTCTTACATTGAAGGGCAAGTTGGGAGAATAGAATACCACCCTTACATACTGCTAAAAGATTATTAGTATCAGGTGACAGATGAGAGGAGAGGCTCCACTAGGGGCAGGAAAGAAACAAACAGAAGGCGCCACTAAGTGCAGAAACACAAAGACTTTTAATGCCAAAAGGATTAAAAACACTTACTAGCTAAAAGGTGAAAAAGGCTCATCATATGGAGAAGTCCAAAAAGTCCAGCAGTGGTAGTCCCAGGGGTGGTGCAGTCTGCAGTTAGATGGCAAAAATCCCAATTGTCCAGCAGAGGGAAGCCACAGAGAAAGGAACCAAGGACAAACTGCCCTGTGGGGACCAGCATGGAACGCTGCACCTGGGTGTGACGTCAGTGGAAGAGTGCCCGATGTACTGTCCAAATGCCAAACTCCGCAGAATTCCAAACCCGCCTCACTTCCAGTTGTTTAAACCATGATAACTTGGTAATGCTGACAATTTTCTGTTTATACACAACACCGGCAACAGACTACAGTCCGTTACCGGGAGATGTTGGTGTGTTAAGAACACAGTGGATAACAGGGACAAACTTGTCCCTGCCTTGGAGGCGGACATTTTCTTGGTTAGTATGTCAGTGGAGTATAAATCTCGCCTCATATAATGTGCACCAGACTCTAGACCATTGCCGCTGTTTTTGAAAAACACCAATTGTTAAACATTATCAGAAATTCGTCAGAATTTGGACTTAATCGTGGATTAAAGCAACCGGAAGTGACGCAGGTTTGGTAGAGGTTTCTGCAGAGTTTGGCATTTGGGCAAAGCGTAGTGTAAAGCGCAGATGCCGGGAACTGACGTCAAAGGGGCAGGACACATTTCAGAGCATCTGATAGGCTCCTTCTTCATGCCAACGACAGGGGACCGATGTCCATAGCTAGATATTGTGACTTGGGGCATTGGGGCATGCTCTGGGGCAGGAGAATGGGCGGAGGCACTGACATCAGTGGCCACAGTATGGGAAAAGTGAAATGCAAACACAGTGCTATACAAACAATTCAGGGGGAGATATGGAGAGCTGAATGCTGCAGGATGGGGTAAAACGAGGGGGGTGATAAAAAATATATTAAAATTTGGAAAAGGCAAAATGTATATAAAACTCGGAGAACAAAAAACAGAACACAGAATAACAATCACAGCTCAGGCAGCAGCATGAGAGTGGAGAGGGATCAGTAGGGCTACAAGTGCCAGTGCGGGGACAAAAGGCAAAATGGAATACCATCTTGGAAGTACATGTGGTATCTATAAAAGCAAACAAAGGTAAAAGAAAACATAGGTATATATAAAGGATGCATATAGGATGCACACATATAAACATACATGTGAACAAAGGTAACAAGGGAGGGACACATGTAATAACATGGAAACCCAGACCGCTTATAGATGACCAATTTAGCCAGATTTGTGGGGGTCAGTGAATATTTGGATATTATAGGCATCTGAATGTGTATACATATGTACCTATAAGGACTGAAAGATCCACAGATGTGGTAGCATGTTGATGGAGAACCCCACTATATGAAGATGGAAAGAGGTACACAAATGGACTGTATGGGAATGACCACTATAGCAGCGTTTTGAAGTCCAACTCCTCATTTAACCCACCGGGAAATAGAACATCCAAGGAATAAATCCAGTAGGTTTCCCTATGGCACAACTTATGAAAAGGTTCAGCCAAGGGGAGATCTCTGGATATGGCCTCAATCACCCAAACCTCAAGCCTGCAGTGGACTTGGCATGATGTTGCAAAAAAATGTCTGGGCACACTGTGTATGTCTCAGCCCTCAATAATGAAACAGCAATGCTTGCTGAAGCATTTACGTAGTGTCCTTATGGTCCAAGCTACATAGAACAGGCCATATGGACATGTAAGGCAATAGACTACATAGTCGCATGAGCATGTGTGAAATTCCTTGATAGGGTAAGTTTCGCCCTTAACTTGGAATTCCTTTTGTCCACGCTTGACAGGAGCTTCCGCCATTTAAACATTCCAGTGATGGCCAGAAAATGTCCAAGAGGTGGAGGCTTACTTTTTAGTTTACTTGGTGCCAGCTTACTTTTAATGCTCGGATATATTTTGTAAACAAACTTGGGTTTGTCCGACAGGACTGGGAGGAGATCTTGGCCCTGTTTAAGTAATGTTTTCTTATAATTTGTTCCATCTGCCTATGGCTAGAATGGAACTGGGTAATGAACCGCATCTCATTAATATCAGTCTGGGTGGTGCGATGTGAGACAGTACTAATTTCTCTATATTAGGAGCATACTGCTCCGACAATATCAGTGGGGAAGCCTCTGTTGTAGAATTTTGCTTTGGGTATCATAGTCCAATGCTCTTGTGCAGTTACTCTTAAGTCTACAAAATTGACTCTTAAGGATGTTATTGAGACACCAGGGGTGACAACTATAATAGTGGAGGAACGAGTTCCCTTCTGTCAGTTTCATGTAGTTTCTGGCATGAATTTGGTTACCTATGTGATACAGTTCCAAGTCTAAAAAGGCTAGACTTTCTTTATCAATAACAGAGGTAAAAGAAAGGCACATGCTGTTATTATTGCAGCGCATGAAAAAATCCTGCACCAAAGATTCACTGCCATCCCAGATGAGAGCATCATCAACATACGTCCCATAAAACACGATGTTGGAAGAAAAAGGGTTGTTGTGTCAAATGTAGGAGGATTCTCACAGGCCCATGGTGAGATTGGCGTAGAAGGGGGCAAAATTGGCTCCCATGGCTATCCCGGTCACCTATAAAAAGAACTCACCATCGAATTTGAAATAATTGTGTTTGAGGCAGAACGACGTGGCCTCCAAAATTAAGGAGGCATATATGGGGTTCAGCATGGGATCCTCACATAAAAAAGATTATATGGCACATAATCCAACTTCCTGAAGTATGGAGGTACGTCAAGGGATACCCAAAGGTAGGATTCTTCCCATGTGTATGGTAAGAGGAGTTCCAGTAAGTGTATGCCATCTCTGATGTAGGATTGTAGAGACTGCAAGTGGTTGGAAAAACTGGGCAACATATAACAAAAAGCCACTAGTGATGCTCTCCATGGCCGCCACAATGGGATGGCCTCGGGGATTAGTGAGGTTTTTGTGCACCTTGGGTAGGTGATAGAAGTATGGGGTATGGTGAAATTCCCTGACCAAAAATGAGGCTTCATGTGGGGTGATGATGTGATCCTTTAAGGCATCAGTAATAAGAGCAGTGGCCTCTTGTGTAAATCTGGGTAATTGATCAGTACTTAGTTTCATATAGGTGCTGATGTTTGACAGAAGTCTGAGTGCTTCTGAGACATAATCAATTCTATCCTGCACCACAATGCCCCCTCCTTTATCCGCTGATTTTATGACCAGTCATAATTATTGGTGAGAGCCTCATGTGATCTATTTTCGGCTATAGTAAGGTTGTGTATGCTCTTGTGTTTGGCTGAGGTGCACATATTGAGAAGCTCGGCATAGACCATGCAATAAAAGGCATCAATACATGAGCCTTTTGATTGAGTAGGTTAAAAAAAGGATTTTGGTCTCAACTTGGTATGTTGGACAGGTGGTGAACTCATAAGGTGCTGGATATATAGGATATTAAGATCATCGGGGTCACCAAGTGAGGGAGAATTAAATTTGTGATCCCCATTCTCATGGTGAAGTTCCTCCAGCAAAGCTAAGTAGATGGAGTCATTGTGGGTATTGTTGGGATGGGCATCTGATGGAAGATCAGCTGGGGTTCCAAGAACCTTGTTTTTAGTGGACGATATATTATAAAATCTTTTCAAGGTAAGAAGGCGGATAAACTTGTTTAGATCCTTAAAAAGAAGGAAGGGGTTAGGTGGAACAGGGGGTGCAAAATTAAGGCCACAGCTAAGCTTGGAAATCTCATTAGCTGTGAGAGTGTGGGAGGACAAGTTGAAGATTTTTACTGTACACTTTTCTTTCTGGGCCCCGGACTGAGATCGACCAGGTGGTTACCATCCCCTACATCCTCTGCCAAATGTTTTCTTGTTTGTGGCTTTGTCCAGAGAAGGTCTAGCACTAAAAAAGAGACCACAAATGGGTCTATTGGGTAAATCATTGGTGTGGGCAAATCAGAGAGAATATCGGATCTGAAAGAAATGAGTAAGTTGGGTGGTAGATCCTGTTTATTGATGGAGGGCATTGGTATGATATTATTAACAGCCTTGTTGGTGGAATTGGGACAGGATGGTTGTGACATGGCGATAGTGGATGTAGATTCCTGAACTGGCTTTATGGAACTGGGTTCATTATAAGCCAAGGGGGCTAAGAGTGGTAATTTCTGTTTAGATGGGATATGGCATGGCTCCTTTTTTCTATGCTTAGAGGTAGGGATGGGCAGTGGATTGGAGGCTGGTCCTCTTTTGGAGGGTGCAGTTGGTCTCCGAGACCCATGGGATGGTGAACGTGGTGTCACTGGGCCCTGATGGGTATCAGCAGAGGAGGCACATGGCTCTACTTGCATGAGTGATGGAATGTGATTATGTATGGTGCGTTTTCATGAAAAGACTTTGGTTTTTATTGTAATCCACCAGATCACGGCAAAACTTTCCTAGCTTTGTCCTGATTAAGAGGTCCTCTTTCCTTTTTGTTTGCCCCCTTACTGTTAATAACCAGGTGGCTGGTAACTGGGAAGTCAGTTCACTGATATGGGTATACAGGATTGTATCTGGTGCACCAATTTCTCATATTTATTGCGCCTTTGGAGGACCTTTTTTTTTGTTGTACTGGATCTAGAAAGGAGTAGGTTTTTAGAATTCTTTGGGGGTGATGTGGGAGATCAGGTATTTATTTAGAAAAAAACTCATCCCACCATTGCTGGTTGGCGGAGATGATCATTTTCATGAGGCCTGGGATCTTCAGATGAGAGTTGATTCCTTAATTGTTCAATGCTCAATGAACTTCCAGCAACTTCTGAAAGAATTTTAAGGTTCCAGGGAACTGTGGTTGAGAAAGGGTTTTCCATGAATTTACTGGCACCTTATGCTGTCATTTTTCTTTTACAGGCACCAGAAGCTATAATACATTTACTGTCAATAGGAGATATAGGAGAATAAAATACTAATCATTACATTTTACACACCCAGTTGTTCACACTGTGTTTCCATATTCTCATTCTTGAATACAATCTTTTCAATTCTTTGAAGGCTTTTAAATTCCTCTGGCAAAACCCCAATGATGTCCCATTTACCAGTTGGGCATTCCACCTCTAGTTCCTTCAGCTCTTTGAAATTGTGAATGTTTGAAAGGATGTACTCTGTAGAAGACAAAACCAAGAGCTACAGTGACCAAACCAAAAGCTACATCTAAAAGACCAAAAAGGGTAAAAAAACATTTTGTGTATAGGAAACTATGCAAGGTATGCTACTGGCCACGGGTTTCAGGAGTCCTACACTCACTCCTGTTAACATAATGTCGATGTGTGTACTATAAGCCTTACCCAGGTTCCCAAAGACACTGCTGGTTTTGCAGGGCTAGTTTTACTTCTGATATAATAAAGCTTCAAACTTTGGTTGTAATTAATCTTCTAGCGGGCTACAAAGTCTCTAACTGTCAATTAACAGAGCTAAACACAGTTAAAATGTGTAAAATATACAGGTAATATGTAGCGCCAATATTAAATAAAGTGCAAAAAGTCCATTGATAATAATAAATAAGTAAAATCCCAAACTAAATTCATTTCACAGTGATCCTGAAAGGTGAAAAGTGAAATCAGCAATCCATTGCCATAACACATGTGTTGATTCTTCTAAAAGTGCTCAGAAGACCAGCCACCAGCTCTTAGGTGTTAATGCTGTTGTAGTTGCAGCCATTATTTCTGGTGAGTGTTGAATTTACTAAGAGCTGGTTGATCTTCTGAGCACATTTAGAAGAATCAAAGCATGTGTTATGGTGATGGATTGCTGATTTCACTATTCATTGAAACAAATTTACTTTGGGACTTTTACTTTTTTTATTATTATTAACAGACTTTTTTCACTCTATTTGATATTGGCACTACACATTATTTGTATATATTTCATCTGGATTGATGCACTCTCTCTATGTGTTAGCAGCCTTGCATATTTTATTCTGATCTCAGGGCAGAATGACTTTACTGCAAATAATTTGTCACTGTAACAGTTTTCTAATTTAGACACCTAAGCCACACAATGCAGAATATACTATTCTAACCATCTGCTTTTCTCCACTGCTGTCATAACAGTACAGCTGGGTGAAGATTATGATTTAATATTGAAGAGAGTATGTGTTTGGAGAACTAAAAGTGAAATGTTTCACAGAAAGTTTGCTTATTAGTACTAGTGATCTACCAAGACCACATTGTGACTTTAAGAAGAAAGCCAACCTTAATGTGTTTTTAGTTAGATGTAGCCAAGTGATCTTATATCTTAGTGATTACTAATATTATTATGATTAATAATATTATTTTGACATTAGTTTGGCATCAAAGGCTTTGATAATTAGTTAAATAGTTAGTCTGGTTGAAATAAGACACAAGTCTATACAGTTCAACCAATAAGGGGGGGGGGGGATTCTACAATCCTAAATATACAATCCTATACTCAAAGTTCATCCAGATGAAGGAAAAAATCCCCAATAAACCATAATTCAATTTGTTCCAGCAGGGGGGAAAAAATTCCTTCCTGATCCCCTGAGAGGCAATCGGATATACCTTGGTTCAACTTTGCCTATAAAAGTTAGTATTCATTTATATTATGTACATTTAGGAAAGAATCCAGGCCTTTTTTCAAACAATCTACAGACTTTGCCAGAATCAGCTCTTGAGGAAATCTATTCCACATTTTCACAGCTCTTACTGTGAAGAAACCTTTCTGTATTTGGATATTAAATATCTTTTCCTCCAGACATAAAGAGTGCCCCCTTGTCCTCTGTGATGACCTTAAAGTGAATAACTCAACACCAAGTTCACTATATGGATCACTTAGGTATTTAAACATGTTGATCCTATCCTCCTTAATCTCCTCTTCAATAATATTGAATTGCTTACTTTATATCTGTGGTCTACATATATACTTTGCTGTTTACCTGGTGGTGGTATTTCCTTTATTTGCAGGATTTCCAGTGAAGTCAAATGTGTAAATAGTTCTTCTTCCTCTCTGGAAATCTCTGTAGCCTTTAGACTTAATTTAATAATGAAAGCCTTGTACAGGTCAATAACAGGCCAGATGAAATTCAGAAATCCGGTGCAGTTAGTTAAGTCTAGTTCAATGCGATTAGCTAGACTGCAGAAGACCAGAAGGTTACCTAGGATGTTTTCATCCTCCATGGCACCACCCAGAGCACTAATTCTTAGCACAGAAATTTTGTGTTGATCAGGGTCAAAACCAAGCTTGGACAGATCGGGAACCTTTAAACTGTCAACATATTTAAACTCTGGCTTGGTCAGAACGTCTGAAGTATACCGGAATGCATTGGAATAGTCTTCTTCAACTGTTGGCACGGTCCAAATAGATTTAAATCCTTCGGAATTCCAAAACGCAGGAATTGGATTGTTCATACCATGAGGTAAATGTATCACCAAGCTCTTCATTAACATCAGTCCTTCAGGATATTCGTGCAGGAATTTCAGCAGCCAAAGGTCTGGTTGTCCCCAAATTACAATGTCTTTGTCTTTGATAAAATGCAAAATAATTGGAGCACAGTCATTCAAATATTTACTCTTATTAGCTATGTCAATGGCAAACTCAAGCAACATCCTGACTACAAGATGCTTAGAATGCTCTGGTTTAATGATGCTGAGAATAGAATCCATGATGCCCACATCGAGAAGAGAATGGACATTTGTAGTGCCTTCATGTGCAAATGCCTTTGGATTACTCATCAAGCTGAAAAGATGAGAGATGATCGATATAGCGGTTTTAGGAGAATGCATGCATGAGTTCTTCAAGAAAGAATTATAGCGATTCTGGACACCTAAGAAAGTATTAATTTTCTGCAGATAAGATAAGCCACTTTCATTTTCTGCAACATCTTCTGACTGCAGAAGTTCATTCATCTTCCTACCAGCTAAGTACTCCTGGAATAAAGGATGGAAGAATTTGAAGATGGGCTTAAGTCTCTGTGACGTGAACCTACTCAACAGGCCAAACCGAAGAGCATCATCGCTTTTTACACCAGCGTTATCTAGATTCTCCTGAGTGAATTCAAATTGTGATTGGAAGATACCATCAAGTGCAAGCTGTCCACATGACAACACCACAGCTTCTATTTTGTCTTTTTCTGTGCCGTATTTTAAGATTTTGTGCATCAAGTAAGTCGTACAAATGAAAAAGTCCTCTGATTTGTTTTCAGCAAAATTTTGTACCCAAAAAACACAAAGAGCAAAAGCAAATAGAGGAGTTGTTAAAGCTGCCTGGAGCATAGCAGATTCAGGTAGCAGCAAGTAAAAGCCGAAGATTTCCAAAAATATTGTATCATGGGAAAAAAGCTGTTTCAAAATGTATGATGAACTATAGATAGGGAAGTCCTCAATGCTTAGTATGTTCTTTGCATATTGTCGCACCTTGCATGAAGCATTGGTGTCCACTGTGACTGCTAGAGTCGTTCTGTTCCAGGGGCTCTTTGATACAAGTTCTTCTATGGCTCCAGATGCAGAGTCCACCAAGCCATAATCATCCAGCAGGAACAGCACTTTTTCTTTTAAGTGCTGTATCATTTCTTCCAGAGACTCCTCAGTAAGAGATGCGGTGGATCCCTTCAGTTGCTGGCAGATGATATCACACAGGGATTGATGCCTCTGAGTGGAGGATACAGAGATATAAAACACAAGGTTGAATCTGTTGAGAATAGGACACTTTCCTGAGGCCCAAAGAATGGCAATCTTCTTGAGCAGAGCTGTCTTCCCACTGCCAGCTTCTCCTTCTATCATAGTGATGTCCCCCAGCTCTGACAGGACATCTGGTAATGTAAGCTGCCTCAATGGGCGATTTCTAGTGTCCTTCAACAATATGGAAATATCAGCAAAGAGTGACCTCAGATCTACTGAAATATGAGAGAATTCTGGAAATGGTAACATGTTACTGAAGGTAGAATTATTATAGACATTCGTCAGACACCGTCTTAATTCCCTTGTTTTATCAGGCCAATGTACATTGGGTTTTTTTAAACCTGGCAACACAAAAAAGGATAAATATAATAGGGCACATATGTACAAACCTTTACATTTTTTAACAGCTTACTGCTCAAATACAGACTTACAGCTCTCTATGTTGTGAAGCTCTTTCCTCTCCACATTTTGATCAGGCTGGAGAGAGAAGAAGAACATGAAACAATTTTGGATAGGTTGTCACGTGGCACAGTCTGTGTAATGCAAATGGTACTAAGCACTGGTGTTGTATATCACAACTAATAAGAATGTGAGTGTGTAAACGCAAGGAGAAAACTGGCATTCCATTTAAAAGTGTCACATTTTAGTCTACTTTTATGGAGTAAGGCTAGGTTTACACTAGTGTTACTTTTCCTGCGACTTGGGACTGCAAAGTCGCATGACAAGTCGTACCCCATGATTTCCAATGAGTACTGTTCATATCTATGCGACTTCAATTTGCAGCGACTTCAAAGTAAGTCCCTGCACTACTTTGATCTGACTATGATGAGACTTGAGGTCCATAGGCCTCAAAAATAAACAGGCATTGCTTCAAGTGTATAGAAAAGTGTGGTGTGGCGCTGCCAAACAACCCTGCTGTAAATCTGATAAATATAATAGTAAAAACCCGAGACTGCTGCCCTCACTAAGACACCCTTGGGTGTCAGATATGTAAATAATGTGATGGAAAAAAAGTGAGTATGGCGCTGTCCGTATTCGTGTGTTTAAAAAGAGATATGTGTATATAAAATTAATGAGTGCTATAGCTGAGATAATATACTTTAAAAACAAGGGGAACCGATAATATAAATAGTCTAAATGTCGTCCCAACAAACCGTCGCGGTGTGGTGTGAAAAGATATGTGAACTTCGTTACGGACAAATAAAAACTCCGGATACCTGGAGTTCAGAGTAGTATCAGTCTAGTTTCATCACGTCCCTGAATGAAACTTCAGCGACGTTTAACTTCAGCGTATCTATACTTGTCATGAGTAACCTTTAGTACCCCATGCTGAACAGTACGCTGAAACGTCAGGGTTCAGCGTCCTTTTCATTGTGATCACATTTGGATCGGAATGAGGTATTTTCATCTGATTTTACACTGTGAAAATTTACCTTACGGTCAAAAGAGGAACGCAAATGTGTG
>BLSH010356625.1:79052-94697 GCA_018402905.1 Glandirana rugosa | reverse complement strand
ATATATATATATATATATATATTTTTTTTTTTTTTTTAAATCGTAGTTCTGACACCCCCTTCTCATGCTGCATGCACAAGGATCAGACTGTGCTCACCAGTGCCTCGTGCCTGCTTTATCCCTTCCTGATGTTGAGCCTTTTGAATGTGACAGAGGGGTTGTGTGTCTGCAGCCAGCTCCCTCCCTTTTCAGTATAAAATACTCCCACACTCCTGCTCTCCCCTTCTCTCCTGGCAGAGTGGATCACATCCAATCAGAGGGTAGGGGAGCCAAGAGCCAATGGGAGCTTCAGAGTGGACTCGTTGTGCAGGCGTATGGGCTCTGGAAATTGTAGTTCTTAAAGGGGCACTACACCTTCCTTGTTTATGGAGACAATGACTACTGGACTTTAATTCCCACAAATTCCTGCTGTTGGAGGAGGAGAGCTTCACCTTGTTCCTAGGCAAATCTGCCCAGAGCAAGTCAGTACAAGGAGGAGAGCAATGAGAATGTACCAGCTGTAAGGATCTGTGCCTCAAACCTGAGGAACCAGAGCAATGAACAAGGCGCTAAGAGAACTTTTTGCTGTGCCTGTTCCCCCACATTAAGGAGAGACAACAGACCTGCACCCGAGCCAGCTGGAGTTGCCTTCAGAGAATGAGTTGAGAGAGTGTAGATGTGTCTTCATGGTCTGAGCTGAGAGACTGCATGCAGCCTCTGTGAGGGTCCGGGACCTGAACATTGGGAACTGCATGTCGCCAAGCCATTGGAACCAGATTGTGCGACCCGCCAGGAAGTGGTGAGCTGAACTACATGCCCTAACCGAGTGATAGGTATTATCTAAACTAATTTAAACCAAAGTATTACCTTGAGAATGATTGACAGCATACATTCCATAAACCATAACAAAGTGCTTGGTGCTCTAAATTATTAAATAGCTATTAAATTCATGAATACTTAAAGTGCTTAACCACTTGCCGACCGCCGATCGGCATCTGACGGCGGCAAAGTGGCTCGTTCCCGCAAATCGCCGTCATACGACGGCGGCTGCGGGAACGAGTTTAGTGAGCACACGCGCGCCGCCGGAGGCGCGCCCACTGTGTCCAGGGGGGGCCAGGGAGCAGGTGCGGCGGCTTCGATTGCCGCCGGCTACCCGCGATGGCCCCCCCGGAGCGAGTGAGCGGAGGTGCGTGTATGTAAACACGGACCTCCGCTCTGTGTGAGGGGGAAGGGCTGTGATCACAGCCTTCCTTTACGTGAAGGCTGTGACCACTTCCCTTCCCCAGCTAGGCAGTGCCCCATACAGTTAGAACACGCCCAGGGAACATAGTTAACCCTTAGCGCGCCCCCTGCAGGTTAACCCCTTCACTGCCAATGGCATTTACACAGTAATCAGTGCATTTTTATAGCACTGATCGCTGTATAAATGCCAATGGTCCCAAAAAAGTGTCAAAATGGTCCGACATGTCCGCTAAAATATCGCAATACCGCAAAAAATCGCAGATCGCCGCCATTTTTAGTAAAAAAAAAAAATAAATAAAAACCACAAAAATGAATTCTCATCATCCGTAAACGCGACCACTTTTGCGCAAACCAATCAATAAACGCTGATTGCGATTTTTTTATCGCAAATATGAGGAAGAATATAAATCGGCCAAAAACGGTGAAAAAAAATGTTTTTTTATATTTTTTTTTTTGGATTTGGATTTGGATTTTAGGAAAAAGTAAGAAATTTGGGTTTTTTTGCAAAATTGTCGCTCTTCTTTTGTTTATAGCGGCGATCAGAAATGACGCAGCGGTGATCAAATACCACCAAAAGAAAGCTCTATTTGTGGGAAAAAAAGGACGCAAATTTAGTTTGGGTACAACGTCACACGACCGCGCAATTGTCAGTTAAAGCGACGCAGCGCCGAATCGCAAAAAGGGCTCCGGTCCTAAAGCTGGAAATCCTTCCGGGGCTGAAGTGGTTAAATACAACAACTGTGAAATAACTTCATAAGTGCAGAAACAAAGTCCCTTTGGAATAAAGTGCAGGTGTTCAAATAATCCTTGTGCTGTGACTAATGTGCTCTCCCTCCGTGGGTATATTGCACTCACCAGAAACATAGGATCACTTTAGAAGGTTTAATAACACTTTATACTTACTCAGAGCTGTTTTTCACATGTTCAGTCATTGGGTCTTCCCCAGGTTGAAATGAATGAATGCAGATACCGCATGTGTAGCACTTCACTGCATCTTCTTTTCCTAAAATTATACAGATAGCTCACTTGGATTTATTATTTTTTCCAGAGAAAATTGAGTGCTGTCCATAATACATTTTTTATTTGCACTAACATAAAATTTTTCATGACAAGCTTTCGGGGTATCTCCCCTTCTTCAAGGTCCAAGCAGTACTCATTTTTTCCACAATTTTGAACTCCAAGCACAAAACTCTGATTTACATATATTCCTTCATAGCCACAAATGATATAAATCCACTTTGCACTAAATTCCTTTGCAAAGCCAGTTATTACCATGTAAAAGTAGCAATTACTTCATTACCATGCTGCAAAGAGCAGAGCTGTGGGGGTGACCCAACAGGCCGCATCTACTACAGGCTGCCTAAAGAAAACTACAAGAGGGATGGGACAAGATCAGTCACCTTGGTGCTAAAGGGGTGTGACCACATATTAACACTACAAATTCTGGATGAACCCACTGCTATATACCCTTTCCAGCAAACTATGCAATCAAAAACAGGGATCTTTAGTTCAAACATACTGCAATAAATGCTTAAACTGGCCAACTCAAAGTAATCCCTCGTATGGCCAGTCCTACACTGCCTTGCCACTCTCTGTTGTAACTCAGGTCAGTGACCAGACCTAAAACTAGTAGCTCTCCCCCGCCTTGTGTCTTTTTGCCCCAGGTTGGCATGGTGTGCACCATAGCATTTGCAGTAGCAAAGTAGTGTAGGACTAGCCAGAAGAGGGATTATTTTGATACAGTTGGTCAGCTTAAACATGTATTGCAATATATGTGAACTAAAATCCCTGTTTTTCATTGTAATCTTTGCTGGAAAAGGTCTATAGTAGTGTGCAGAGGGTCCATCCAAAATTTGTCATGCTAGATTAATTCACCATTTTATAGAAAGATGAAAAGGATATACATTTTTCCTTTTGCCAGACTCCCCTTATTAGACATCATGGTACATTACTGCTATGCAACATTCCTGATTTCCCATACCACCCTCACATTTCATTATTATGCCCCCTGACAATAAAGTGCAACTACCTAAGGATATCAATAGTTAAAATCCTGGGTCAACTTTGCCAGCCTTTATACCTTGGAGGAACTTTTGAAATAATTAAAGGGCCTCAGGGAATCCCTGCAAAAACCTATTAGGCTTGGTTCACACTAGTCGACTCCAAAGTAGTGTGATTTTCAGTACAACTTCGGAGTCCGACTTTGATGTGCCTTTGAAAGGACTTTTACACCGTGTGGCACTGAAGCTGCATCAAAGTTGTGTCACAGTAGTGCAGGAACCTTTTCTGAAGTCACAGTGACTTCAGTAGTGTCAATTGGAACTGTTCTCATAGAGACACATGGCACTCCTAAGTTGCAGGATTGTGAACCAAGCGATAGATTATACAGTAGTATATTTGACACCCAGATTGGATAATTTTTAGCACCCCCCCCTCCCCCCTCCACTACACAAAAACTTTCAGGATTAAGCTTTAAATCGAACAAATATTAATAATATCCACAAAGGAAATGCAGACAGTGAAAGCTGTGGTGTCCCTTTACAGCAATGGTTAGTGGAAAAAGTACCTATTACATTGATGGTGAGTATAAAAGTGTGCTTCTGCATTGGAAATCATTAAAAAAAGTCACTTTACAATAGTGGTCAGTAAGATAGGTGCCCTCTTACATCGGTGGTTACTGGGAGAGACAAATATGGAGGTAAATAGAAGGTATGTTTAGTTATACTGCTCAAGGAACCCCTAGCAACCACTGCAGGAGCCTTGGGGTTACAAAGAACCCTGGATGAGAAAGACTTTAGCTATTAAGCTAGTGGATGGCAATCTTTGCTGGTACCTTTAATTCACCAATTGTACAGAAATACTTTTAGTCTTTATTATTCATTCATTAAGCACGATCTACGGATCAGCCAACCCAAGTGTAAGTGAGTTTTAGGTGGTGTCTGATGGACTTTTACCCACTAGCTTCTTATATCTCTTGGAAACTGCACTAATGAGATCCCCCAAGGAAAATGAGGTGTTCCTACTCCTGGTATACTATATATGCAGCGCGCTCCCTAAGCAGCCACAAGTGAAATGGGACCCCCACCCTGTACAGCCAAACACACCGCATGTTCACACACACACTTGGGTCAGGAAACAGTCCAGTGCTTTGTTTTTGTTAGTTATTGAGGGATTACAACTTAGATAGGGATTGGGAAACTATGAGAGGCCCACTTGACTTCAGAACAAACTTCAGGGACAACTACTATATACAGTCTATATAAACTCCTGCTCTTCTCCAGTACTAACTTACTTACAGAACTCCAGCTGGCACATTGTTTGGTGGATCTGACAAAAAGGAAATTGGTGAGATCTAAAGAAGAAATATCCCTTTACAGGCAGGAACCCCCGGGCCCCTTTGTTTGTGTAGCGTTGGTGGGTTCAATGTCCAGCTTACACCCCTGTGGCTACTGATCCCAGCACCACCTATTCAGGCACTGCCAACCCGCCTGGCTGCAGCTGACCCTTTCACTAGCCCCCTGGCTACTTCTCAATAGTCCTCCCAGACTGCACACTCACCAGCCCACCTGGCTGACTTCTCCTGGACGTGCTGACTCTCTCCTGCTGTCCTTGCTCCTGCTCCTGTACATCCAGGACAGGGCTCCTCCATGTAGAGGATCACTCCAGCACCCAAGCCCCTGGCCCGAGGTCACCCCCCACCCCAGAATAGGGGGCGCCCTCAAGGGTCACTGACAGCAACCTCAGCATTCCATCTCCATCTTCCACCTGACTGCCCCTTGCTGACATGACCCCAGAGTATTTAGAAAGTGGCCTACCCCTTGCCAAACCATTTTGCTGAGGACTGGCTAGGGCCCTCAGCAATACTCCAAGCTGCTCCTCCCAACCTCCCTCCCATTCTTCTGGAAGCTTCTCCAAGGTTCCAGTAAGTAGGGGGAGGTACCAGAGGTCCCACTTGCCGAGTCATCCAGCCTCCCTGAGTCACTCAGCCCTGACCGAGTTTCACCCAGGTCTGCCTCTCAGCCAAGCCAAAATTGACCTACTCTAACCACTATGTACAACCTATTCTAGCACACTAGAGGGTGCATTAGGGGGAACTACCTTCACTTTCAGTAGACACACAGGAAAGTAAGAGGAAATATTTTCAAAATAAAGGAAATCCCTTCTAGACCGCTGTCACAGAACAAGCATATGCATTCAAAGATTTTCCCCTCCCCCCTGGTGGCAACTCAAAAGTTTGGATTTTACCTCACTTTTTGTCCCAGTGAAAATGATCACCAGAGTTGACAAACAATATGAATCTGAAACCTTTGGTGACAGAGAGCAATAAAACCTAACAGGGGTTCTAACCCTTACCTACTCTTCCCAAAATGAAAAAAAAGTTTGGGCTTTGGGTTGACTAAGTTAAATTAGTTCCCCCAAACATGCAAGTAAAATGCTTGTAAGAACAGGTAACATACTGTGAAATATATACTGTCTCGCTTTCAAAAATAGCATAATAAGAAGAGTTCCTTAGCAACATTTCCTCAACAGTTTAGGAGGGCAGAGAGCCCCTGCTTTAGAAGGTGTGCAATATTATGCCCATTAAAGATGTGAGAGAGCAAGTCTCCATGCACAGCATGCGTTTGACGTTGGGGATCTTTCCCTGGTTGCATACTGCCCTATACAGAAGTACCAATAGATGCACCACCCAGCCCGGTCCAGCTACAGCAGCTGTCAGAGTCTCATAGAACTTGACAGGCTGCCAAGCAGCAGGGCTAGACGGCACATTTGTGCCCTCCACTTGTGACTTAACGACAGAGCCCCATGCACTGGGGTAAATGCCCAGTGAGCATGGGGCCCAACACATGAACTGGCAAAGGAAGAAAAAACAAAAAAGAAATGGCACTCAAAAATCAGCTTTACCTGTATAGAAAAATCCCCATCTGGCAAGTGAAGCAGGATCTACATTGGCATTTGCAGGCCACTTTTTAAACGACTCCAGGCGAACATTCTCATTTTCAAAGACGTTCAGGTTAGCAGCACCTGGGAAACAAGGGACATATGCCTTTAGAGATGTATGACCCAAATGCAGAAATTCTATGTTCAGGGCACACATCCCTGAACGAATACGGCCATGAACATATTTTAGCCAGCCAGTGATGTTGAAAGGACTGCTGATAGCAGGCTGTATGCTACACCTGAGGCTCCTGGGTGCTGGAATACACCCTTTTTTACATTATACGAGCAAAGGTGCCAGTGTGCATAAGCTCCAAAACATTAGCAGGCATTAGTTAATACCCTGAGCTTAGGAAAAACCTGGAGAATGCAAAAAAGAAAAACAAATGCATTAGTTGGCTACAACCTAGCTGCAAAAGTAAATACAGAAAAACTAACTAAGTATACTTCAGTTTAGGACAGTGTCCCTACAAATAAATCTGCTTTAATAGTGAAATCCACACATCACGGTGCAAACAAAAGAAACCCATTCTTCTGCTAAGACACTGGCATTGTAATGTGTTATCGACCCACCTTGCAATTTTTATTTAAACCAGAGGTGTGTTTATGTAACACCCTGGTTTTTAGCGGGGGTGCTCTTAAATTTAGTTTGCTGGGCGGTAAATGGCCTGGCCAAATTGTTAGGGAATCTCCTGATTCTTTTCCTACTCTGGGTTTGGTTATCTCTCTCCTCTGCCATTGGGTGGCACTGTTGCTGATGGCATTGGAATGATAAGGTGTACATGAACTTGGAATATGAATAATAGACTGTTCCAGCCAATGGGCAGGGGTTTTCTTGGGCCCCATGGCCTGCTGGTTGAGCCTATATATTTGGAAGGAGTCAGGTAATCGGGGTTCTGTGCCATCTGGACGGCTGTCTGGGTGGACGTGCGTTAAAGCTCCTGGCTGCTAGGCCAGAAGCCTGAGGCCTATCTGGGAGTTCCTGGTTGCTAGGCAGTCTGAGGCCTACCCAGGACCAGCAGCGGCAGCGGAGGGTTGGGGCTTCATGTCAGAAGCCTAACCGAGTTGCAGGGGTTCTACCGGCTGGAGAACCCCTCTATGTTGGAGGTGAAGGAACAGAGTTCTCACGGAAGACAATTGTTCCTGTCGCCAGAGGCAGAGTGTGGTAAAGGGGAAACTGTCACCTACGAGGGACAACACTCCTGTTATCAGAGGCCAGAGTTGAAGTCTGAGAGAGTACCAGGGTAGCCTTTTTCACTCATCGGGGGCCAGTGGAAAAGTGGGAAAATCTCAGCAGAAGTCAAGCTAGGAACCCCGTGAGATAGTGGGGGTGACATTTGCAAGAGAGTTTAGCAGTTGGGCTGAAGAGCCGAGGAAGGTACCCAGCAGGTTGGCGTGGAGACACGCGGGAGATACAGCAGTTGGCTGTGTGAAGCACAAGGGACCCAGTGGCAGTGGGAGTCCAAGAAGTCTTGTTGGGAGACTGTGAGTGTAAACTTGTGAAGCTACAGTGGGAGGCTGTGGGATGGAGGCCAGATCTGCACAACGGGGATACCAAGCTGGTATGTGCATCAATCTGTGTTGAAGTCCAAAGTTCAAGTTCAGAGTACAAGGAAGCAGTTCTAGTCAGGCAAAGTCAGTTGTAAGGCCTGTGGGACTTTATCACTACATTAGGAGTCATGTTCAAAGAGTCTCGGAGTCTGCGAAGTGTTGTTGCACCCATCCAAGGGGTGTCCTGGCCCTAACCCTCTCTCTCCAGTTCTTGAAGAGAAAAATAAATCTCTTTTCTTTTGCATCATCAAAGTGTCTGGCGCCCAACTCAATTCTTCTATCTGTACCCACTATGCCTAGTAACCCACACTGTGAGGATGGATGTCAGTCCTTCCTGACTCTAAGGGTCACCATCAGGCCTGTGGAGGTCAGGGCCCAGGCTACATTTAAAATACCCCCCAGACACACAGTCTTTGTAAGTGACTACTTGTGTTGCTGTATTAGCTATACTGGAAAATGGCTAATGCAAACCTACATACTGGAGAATGTCTAATACAAAGGAAATAGGAAAAGGGAGGGATTTTTATGGCGCATAAAAAATAAAAATATAAACAAGATACATAAAAAATATAGAAAATTTATATTGTATACTTTTTATACTATATTTTCTATAATTTCTATATTTTTTATGTATCTTGTTTAAAAACATTTTTGACACTTCCTTTTTCCTTTGTATTTAATATGAATGATGATGAAGGTGCCCTTTGCATTGTTGAATTAGCACAATTTTCATACTGGTGAATGGCTGATGAGAGGGCGGGGGGGCATTTATTAGTGTCACCTGCTGGGTGCTGCTGCCATTGCCACCCCCTGCCCCCTACATCTGGATCCTACAAAAATCAAAGAGCTGTTTCCCTTTATTAGAGACCTTGCCATGCAGAGTTACAGTCTACAAGCAGGTATACCCTATTTGGTGATGTGTATACCCTATCTGGTGCTGTGTATACCCGATCTACTGTTGTGTATACCCTATCTGGTGATGTGTATATCCTATCGTCTGCTGTGTATACCCTCTCTGGTATGCTATATACCCTATCTGCGATGCTGTATACCCTATCTGGTGATGTGTATACCCTATCTGGTGATGCTGTATATACCCTATCTGGTGATGCTGTATAACCTATCTTGTGATGCTGTATACCCTATCTTGTGATGCTGTATACCCTATCTTGTGATGCTGTATACCCTATCTTGTGATGCTGTTTACCCTATCTTGTGATGCTGTATACCCGATCTGTGATGCTGTATACCCTATCTGTGATGCTGTATACCCTATCTGGTGTGCTGGGCTGTATACTCCTGACACAATGGGTGGAATCTACAAGGGGTATTGCTTATGAGAAGTGGGAGGGGTCAAAAAGTAAGGGTGGAGTCTCGCACCCCCCATCCCAAAATTTCACCAGCCGCCACTGGCCTGGAGAAATCTGGACTGAAAGCTATTTGCTAGAGGACACTACCCTAGGAATCTGGGCTAGAGAAGCACCCCTTTTCACTCCAGGTGTGCCTTGGGGGTTGGATAGATAGCTACAAGAACTGTGACTGCTTTTGTACATTCTCAGATGGACTGGCTGTTCACGCTACCTCCAGAAATACTTAATAGCTGCTGCTGATGGGTTTTTGCTTGTGAATCTGTCCTCCTGTATCTGCTATTTTTGAGTATCCTGCACCCTCACCCCTCTCTCTTGTTCAAGTACTACAAGAAAAAGTACAAAAATACACCTAGACATAGCCTGTGTTAGTTGGTGTGATCTGGAACTGGTATCTAGGCTGGCAGCGGCCCCTCTGGGGGTGAGCGCCACAAATGCATAGCAACATTCCCTATAAAAATAGTCTGTTTAAAATGTATACAGTGACTTACATGGTTGGATGGCCAGAGTCCAGTCAATGTTATTATGAACAAAATCTTCTCCCTGTAATGAAAAACAAATGGTTAGGACATCAACAATTAATTAAAGTGGTTGTCAACTTGTGACATCCACTTTAACCTACAGGTAAGCCTATGACAAGGCTTACCTGTAGGTGTCCTGCATATCTCCTAAACCTGTATGGTTCAGGAGATATGCAGTGTATTTGCTGTGCCGACGTCATGTCGGCACATGCGCAGTGAAGAAATGGCCTCCGTGCCGTTCCTCCACTGCGACCGTGACTGGCGGCTCCCACGCGCATGCGCAGGAGTGACGTCACACGAGTCCGGCCAGTAACAGCGCCGGAGTCGCGGCCCCCGGAAGGAAGAGGGGCAGAAGATGGACGCCGCCAGCACAGGAGACAGCGCAGGCTTCGTTTGCAGGTAAGTGGCACATAAAGGGCTGCTATGCGATGCATAATAGCCCATTATGTTTCTACTTTGCAGGGGCATTTAGAGGAAAGTAAACTCCATCTGGGTTTACTTCCTCTTTAATAAGCCAAGTTCTATTATTCACTTTACAGACAGAAATGTATATACAGTATATTTCCTAAACTGATACCATAAAATCACAGCCCTTAATGGGTTAGTTCTAGGCGTAACTAGAACCTTTAAGGTCCCGCCACAAGAAACCATGAAGGGTCCCCCTGACCCTGTTCCGGGGGCCCTTTCTATCAGTCCCGGGTAATTTCCCTCTGAGTCCAGGACCCCCTTCACATTGATCCTGGGACCCTTTATTATGGTCCTGCGGTGGGACCCTTTCACATGTTCTGCAGCAGGCTCCCCTTCCTGCCATCTTGGGCCCCCCCCCCCATGGTGGCACAATGCCAGGGCCCAGTCATAAGTGCGACCTTTGCAACCCTGGTAAGTTCCCCCACTGGCCTTACTATTACTAGGGTGGCATTTTGGGGGATGTAAGGGGGTACTCTGGAAGACGTAAAGGGACACTCTGGAGCATATAAGGTGGCACTCTGGAGGTATTAAAATAGTACCTTCAGAGTGCTCCCTTTCATACTCCTCCAGAGTGACCCCTTAATGCCTCCAGAGTGCTCCTTACATCTTCCAGAGTGCCCTCCCTAGTATCCCCTTGGAGCCACCAGAGTGCTCCTTACATCCTCTAAAGTGCATCTAAAGTGCCCCCTTTCATCCTCCATAGTGCCACCCAAGTGCCCCCTTAATTCAGTAGTACTAAAGGGGCACTCTGGAGGATGTAAGGAAGCACTCTGGAGGAAGATGTAAGGGGGTGCTCTGGAGGAGGATGTAAGGGGGCACTCTGGAAGTACTACGATAGTACCTCTAGAGTGCCCCTTACATCCTCCAGAGTGTCACTTACAAATGCTAAGGGAGCACTCTGGAGGATGTAAGAGGGCACTCTGGAGGTACTACCTTAGAACCCATTTACATCCTCCAGAGTGCTCCCTTACATCCTACTCCAGAGTTCAAAAAGAGAATTTAGAATTTGTGCTGTGAGAAATGTTAGTGGCTATATAACCAAAAGTCCAGTCACTCACCAGTCACCTCCTTTTTCATTGTGGGCTTTGGCTTCCAGGGAAGCAAGTGGAGAGAATGGGTACGGTGAGACACCTGCAACTTGCAAGCAGCCAGACTGACAGTAAAACACTTTATAAAAATTCCTTGAATTCAGCCTATTATTGTACTGCTGAGCTTGGTTCCTACTCATGCAGAAGGTAATGTATAAGCCACACCTTGCTGCCCAGCAGTTCTCTAATCAAATGCTTCTAGCACTTTGCATGAGCAGGAGAAAAGTGACTGTTAACACTGCCCCAGACACAAGGCCGTCTTGGACCTCCTTCCACAGTAGCAGAGCGCCAGGGCCCGATTGCAAGTGTGATCTTTGCAACCCTGGTAGTTCCACCACTGCGCTGAGCTTAGAGCTACTGTGACGGGAGAGAGACTCCATGCAAGGGGCTTTAAAGTAGCTGGGAGTGTCACAATGTTCTAACACCAAGGCAGAATGGATGCAATCTGTGGGAATTTTTTGACCAGGCTTTGGGAGGTACATAAATAGTCTACACCTATAGCAGTGGCAATTTTTAACTTTGTTCAAGCTACGCAGCTTGTTTTTATCTAAAGTATATGTAGCCATATGCTGGCCAACTTGCCTGTGTCATAGGGGGACTTTATGTAACAATGCTGCAGTGAGCTTGTTTCCCTCTAGTGTTCAGCCTAGTCATTGTGTCATCATCTCCTGAATACAGAGCAAGAGGGACCACTACAGAAAGCAGGGGATCATGGGATATGTGGTCCAGAGAGCTGGGACTTACATTGGAGTAAAGCTGCTGCAGAATACAAGTTACAGCCGGAAGAGAGAGGAATGTTGGGTGAAGCTTCCCCTTTTGTAAAATATTCATCTTTTTAAGTAAAATATTTTTTGACTTTGCTACAGTCTGGTGCCTGTGTAACTGCATTATGTCCGAACCCGGGGTGTCAGAAGTGTCGGGTGGCTTGCAAGAGCAGGACAACCTTTGGAGACAGTCATCTTCCAGCAGCCCTTACAGGGATGGCGCTACATATAGGCACCCCTTACCTGCCCAGGCAGTTTTATGGTAAAGAAATCTAATTTGAAAGCAATAAAAATAAATATTTTACGCTGATACATGAATTTACAGCCATATTAGAGTTCAAGATCTGACTCAAACCAAAACCATATCTACTTACTCTAAGTTCTTCAAATCCACTGTAGGAATCAATGTACTCTGTAATTTCTTTGTGAGTTTTCATTCTTTTTAGAAAATCACACCTGTGACAGTCACCAAAATATAATGTAAGTACAAATATATTCTTCCACCTTCCAGCATTGTACTGACAAAACAAAACTTATTTTCCCCTACAAAAATATATATTGTATATGTGAGGGGAGGGGCTTAAAGTGTATATATATATATATATATATATATATATATATATATATATATATATATATATATAGATATATATTCCAACTTTTTTATGTTTTAGATGTATGTAGTTAGGAGGTTAGAAGGTATCAGGGCTCTATTTGCCCTGATGATTGTAGTCACTAAAATGAAAGTAATGCAAATACAATGTTTTCTAGTTGCAGAACAGAATCAGAGGAAACATCTTTCAATAGGGAGATCTGTTCCAGTCAGATAAAATTTATTCAGTAATAGTGTAATATTCGCCTTCTATAATGTGTGTAGCACGCTCTAGGTTGCTAGATGGATGTAAATGGGTTTTTTGATAGAGTAGGTACATTTAGGCAGGCCTAGCTATCGTGTTTCCCCAAAAATAAGACCTACCCCGAAGAGAATACCTACTGTGATTTTTGGGATGGTCTGCAATATAAGCCCTACCCCGAAAATAAGCCCTAGTTTAAAGTGCTGGTAAAGTGCTGGAATCCACTCTGTTGCAGTAGTGTATAGTGTAGACTCTGTGTGTTTGTGCGACCTAACTGTACCAAGTACCTTCGGAATAGTGCCGCTCGGCGCTCAGCTGATCTCCCGCTGCTCTCCTCCTCTCCTCCCAGCTGTCAGCGGGGAATTTCGACCCCCCTCTGCAGTGCTCAGAGCGGGGAGGAGAGGTCTGACAGGCTTGGGAAGCTGCGAGCAGTGCTCAGCTGATCTCCCATTTACCAAGCTGTCAGCGGGGGATCCCGGGTCCCCCTCCCTCTGCAGAGATCCAGCGGGCCATGGAAGTGCCAAGCGGCAATCAGCTGATCTCCCCTTCTCCAAGCTGTCAGCGGGGGATCTCGGGCCCCCCTCCCTCTGCAGAGCACCGGCGGTTCACGGAGGCGCCCAGCGGTGCTATAACAAGGTATGTGGCATGGTTGGATTGCAGAAACATGGAGTGGATTCTAAGATTTTACAAGCACTTTTACACAGGGGATTCCTGACAGGCTGGGAGGGAGAGGGGGAGAGAAGACAGCACATGGCATGATAAGACCTACCCCAAAAATAAGCTGTATTGTGTTTTTTGTTGCCAAAATGAATATAAGACCCAGGCTTATTTTCGGGGAAACATGGTAGTAGCTAGGCCTGTTTGTTTTGACCTGGGTGGGGAGTGACTCAGAGTTGGTGACTCACAGGCAGCATCACAGAGACCTCCCACTTCTTTCCAGAATCTGCTAGAATTCTCTGGAAAGGAAGGAGAAGAGGAGAGGTGGAGCTGTCTTGGGTATTCTAAGGAGCCCTGACCAATCCCTAACTTGGATTGGCAGGGGGCAGGCTTCTTTAAATACCTAGGGTCAGCCCAGCTGGTAGACGAGTTGTTCGGGAAGGAAGCTGGAGATGGAGTGCTAAGCTGTCAGGTCCTTTGAGGTCGCTCTCCAGTCGGGGGGAAGTGACCTCGGTCCTGGGCTCGGGTGTGGATGGGATCCTCGAAGAACACGTGGAGGTGTCCTGGACTGGAGGCATGGAAGCAAGGAGAGGACAGCAGGAGAGAGCACTGCCAGGCAAGTCTCCAGGGAGGAACAACAGCTTGCAGCTTGGAGGGCTGGTGAGTGATGCACAGTCAAAAGGACTGGGGAGACACGCCTGAGAAGACTGGGAAAGTGCAGTCTGGGATGGGTGCAGAACCAGAAGAGAGGACTGTGAAAGCATGGGCAGTGGAGAGAGGCAGCTGCAACCAGGAGAGCTGGCAGGGCCTGAAGAGGTAGTACTGGGGTCTCCATAGAGAGAACCTGTCACCTATATGCTATCACATAGGGGCTATTGGTTCCCTATGTGATAAAAGTTATGTAGAAATAAATAAATTTAAATTAAGCCAAAAATGTCTTAAGCATATAAGGAGACATTTAAAAAATGCAGAAAAAAATTCTAGAGTCACACACACACACACACACACCTACACCTAAAAAAATGCGTGCATTGGGGGCACCTTCATATGAAAATGGCGATTGTCCTACACATGTTATATATGTACGCGCATGCCAGAGTGGGAATAATAATTTTAGCACCACTGCTCCTGCGTAACTCTAAACCGATGACCTGTAGGGGATATTAAAACATTGTAGGCACATGCAATTTTAATGTTTGACATGGGTATCTATTTACTTGGCACAACCTCATATTTTACATTTTACCAAAAAAAAAAAAATAGGTCATAAAGTGTATTTATGTGTCCAGAAATGAACTTTAATGTATTTCTTTACAGAATTTGTTTCATAAACAGTTGCGCTAATGTCGTGTAACATAAAAAAATAGAACTACCAACATTTTATTCCCTACGTGTCCACTTTTAAAAAAATAAAAATAATATTTTGGGGGGTTTAAGTAATCTTTAGATCTAAAATGATTTTTAAAACATGTGTAGCCAATGGCCCCCTTAGGGGTGGCTGGTAGTTGTGGTTCACCTGTCTCTCTGCCCTCAATCACACACTTTTCCGTTCATCCGTAGTAACTGAACAGACCGGTACTTTGTTGTTTTATTGAGGGGTTAAACTTGGATAGGGCAGGGATGACTGTGGAATGCCCAAAGATCAAGAAACAGGACCATGTTATATACACCCCTTCTTCCTCCAGCACTAATACTTGCTGACTGTTACACTCTTTCACTTTTCTCTTGCACAACATTTGCTTCCTTACTGTTAGGCCTGAAGGGAGATTTATCAAGCCTCCATTACATCTTCCTCCACCCCTGCTAGTAAGTGGTGAGGCATGCACTTCCTTGTCAGCAGGACCTCCGGACCACCCATCACAGGCAAGGGCCAGGGGTCCTCAATTGTAAGACCACAGGCCCTCAGAGTGTAGCTAGGTACAATTGTGCTAGCCAGGTATTGATGGACTACTGCTCCCAGCCCATCCTCTTCCAGGCCACGCCGGCCTACCTCACTGTCCAGTGACATTGCTCCCCTGATTGGCTCCTTCACCTTCCACAGATCATCCACTGTCTCCCCCCAGCCTGCTCAAGTCCTCTTCTCCAGCTCCCAGTGTCTGTCCCTCACCGCACCGGTGGATCTTTAAAGAGCCTTTCCTGTAGCCTCTCTGTTGCTCTCCTGTGCTACCTCCGGGATCTCTCTCCATTCCTGGCTGCACCCGAGCCACCAGGCCTTAAGG
>BLSH010356625.1:55194-79042 GCA_018402905.1 Glandirana rugosa | reverse complement strand
GGTCACCCCCCCCCCCCCCCCCAGACTGGCTTCCTCCCAGGTGAGGCCTCAGCAACCTTTGCTACATCTCCATTCTTCCACCCGACACTCTCCTCCCCCCAGCTGGGCAGACCACAGTATTTAAGGAGACCTGCCCCCTGCCAATCCAGGTTGGGGATTGATCAGGGCTCCTTAACATACTTCAGAAAGTCATACCTCCCCTTCCATCCCCTTTTCAAAAGCCTTCTGGAAATAAAGGGGAGGAGTAACCAATGGGTTTTCCTTCCTGCAATCTCCAGCTCTTCCTGGGCCACTTCCCTGCCCAAATCAAAACATTCAGGCCTGCACAACAGCCAGGCATAAGTAAATTTGCCTCTCCTAGCAAAAATCTATCACAAAAAGCACCTATCACTATGGGGGTGCTACACATGTAAACCAAGTATTTAAAAAATTAAAAAATTGCTCCAGGACTCAAGTGGACCCCTTCATTACACACTGCCATTGCGGAGGGGGTGACAGGAGAACGGGCGGTGAGGGGCAAAATGCACCTTTGCCTGAGTAGACAAAAATCCTTGCAGCAGCCCTGTACAGACGGACTAGAAATGGTTGGTTTGGCAGTTACTGGCCGACTTTCGGCATGTATGAACAGCACCTCGTCTGAAAGAAGCCGGGCTCTTGACCAGCTTCAGTAGAATAATGAGAGCATGCTGAAAAATCAGCAGATGATCGGCATCTGATCAGCGCTCACAGCCAATGGCGGGGGGGGGGGGGGGCCTCTGTCAGAACACAATAGCACGCACAGCAGGGAGATTGATGTACTAAAATCGCATAGTTAGTACGGAGAGTTTTTTTTTTGCGTCGGCCCACTGGATTGAATGAAAAAAGAAAGCCTGTGCACACCATGCTTTGCCACCTGCACTGTCAATCACAGCTGATGTGTTTTTTGCAGTGCATACAACTTCCACAGAGCCAGTTTTACTTGGATGAGAAAGAATACATCATCTCTATTTGCACACTGAAGGAACTATTGTGAAACTGACAGTATACAGTGAGTCGTGTTACTCACTATGTGTAAATGAAGCATTGTTTCACAGTGAGCACAATTGCCGCGCTGTGTTCCTCATTTTATTAGGCAATAAGATGTTCAGGAACACTTATCCAGGAGCAGTAAGGCATTTATAGGGGGAGCTCAGATTAGTGTCTTAGGCTGTACAGTGCAAATACATGTAACACACATGATCTGGTTTACAGTTTTTTTACTGTGCACATTTAGGTAAAGCTATGTGTGTAAGTTTAGAAAGGCATGGCGTTTGCTAAATGTCAGTCACTGCTGAGTGTCCATTGCTACAGTACTGTACCGGCTCCACCTGACTCGTCCCAAAGGCCAGTATAGAGCAAGGTGAAAGGCCTAGCATGGTCGTGTGACCTCTTTTTTCTCTCTGGTGTTTATGTAGAAAACTTCAGATACATGTTAATTATAAGGACAAAAAGTTTTACAGAGGACACAACTGAAGAATTAAAATATAGATTGCTGCAAACGAGTTCAGCTTTCAACTCACTCAGGGAACCACTTGGCATGTTCCTTCCATGGATCATCATTTTCTTGCCAGTTGCCAAGACAGCCACCGCAACTGAAACACTGTACTGTGTCTCTTCTACCTGGAAGGTACAGCAAAAGAAATGAATAATAATAATCACCATAATAACACACTACACTAATTACAGGTGGTTGTAGAAAATATCATACCATGGCATAGGATATAATGCAAAATCAATTAGTACATATAATGGGGTTCAGAGAGAAGGTGCATTTGAACCTCACCAGACTCTATATGTATCACATAATAATCATTCATCCAAGAAATATTTCTTCTACAGAGTAGTTTCAGAGATTAGATCTGCAACATATTACCTACAAAATAGACTGTTTAAAATAAATAAATAATATGTGTGCTCAATCTTTTCCATAGCAGTGTTCTAAAGCAAAAAAAAAAATGTTTATTCTATGTGCCTCTAAATCAGTGTTTCCCAACCCAGTCCTCAAGGCACACCAACAGGTCATGTCTTCAGGATTTCCATTATTTTGCACAGGTGATTTGATCAGTTTCACTGCCTTAGTAATTACCACAGCTGTTTCATCTGAGGGAAATCCTGAAAACATGACCTGTTGGTGTGCCTTGAGGACTGGGTTGGGAAACACTGCTTAAATAACTGCATCTGGTGGACGCACAAAGTAAAAATCATAGTTACAAATTCAACTTGTCCTGTTGGCAGTGTCCAATTTGGACTTGGGGACTGTGTGATCATTTTTTATCACTCACATTTTTTTAAAGCTAAAATCATTTCAAACATAACAAGATAAAAAATTAAGCAGCATAAATATGCTTTTTTTTTTTTTTTTTGCAATATTCACTCTCAATAAAGTGTGCTGCCTTACAGTACATCTTTTCTGCCACAAGATGCCCTCAGACTGGTTGGGCAAGCATCATTCAAATCACTTCTGAGCCTAGATGGTCCTGGACCCACTCCAGCCTGTTACTGGACAGGTTAAGTAGAAGTAGCACAGTGATGAGATCACCTCTCTGTCACTCTGCTCTCCCTGCCTATCAGCATGCTTCTTGTCAGCACATGAACTAACAGGCTTCTTGTAAGGGTTCTTTCTCTCAAAATCCAGCCCAGCTTTATAGGGACTTCAAGAGAGCGATGCCAGGTAAAAATCTGATACTTACACTGCTTGCATGTAAAGTGCAATTCCAGACTTTAACTAAGCCTAAAACCGCTCCCACCTCTTTTCTAACTTCTACTCTAAATAGCCTGTAAAATGAAGATGCATATACTGTACAATTCTAGTCTAGTTACCTGATCTCCCCAGCAGCTTTCTTCAGGGAAGAGGAGAGAGCTCAGACAACGAATAGAATGCCTGGGCGGTGGCGTCATCCATACGCTTGCTATGGGGCTTCGGTTGGCGGCACGCACTCCTCTCCCCTGAAATCGCCGATGAGAGCCGATCATGTGACCAGACCAGAGCACCCTGAGAATAGGTAAATATATGCATCTTCCTTCTACAAGGTTGGTGGGAGTCATTTTAAGTTCAATTAGTTAGATCCTGGAATTCCACTTTAAAAAATGCTATTTAATGATTTATTACTGATTACTGAGCTGCGTTATATTATGAACAGAACTTGGGAGGTAATAAGCTCTCCAAGAAAGCAAATTCCCATTTAAGAAAAATCTGCTCAAACGGAAAAAAAATATTCACAAAAATAAACTCTTCATTATGTGTCTTCAACCGTCCCTGGTTGACAGTCAGGGATGATTGGTTCGGCGGTGGGGGCAGTTACAAGCACCAATCTCCCTGTATGGGTTTCAATGAAGCACCTGACAGCCGCTTCTCCTCCTCTCCCTCCCGCGGCTTTCAGCTGCTTCATTGAAGGCTATACAGGGAGATCAGTGCTTGTAACTCCCCCACCGCCGAACCAATCATCCCGGACTGTCCTCCTGTGTGCTCCTCCGGCCTGTGTGTCTTCCCCCTGTCCTCCTGTGTCCCATTACGGCTCCCCTGTATGCTCCTCTGCCCCCCCCCCCTCGTTCCTCCCTGCCACGTTGCCAGCTTCCCTCCCCTCCCATCGGATGCTGCATGGGATGTGTCAGTATGGAGAGAGGAGGAAGGGACAGGTAAACAAGTAATTTACCGGCCCCTTCCTTTTCTGAATGAGCAGAGTCAGTGATCACTGACTGTCCATTCATAACTGAAACATCGTAACCTGTGCTTACTCTGCGTCAGTTTATGAATGAACAGGAGCCTCTGTCTCCTCCTCATTGTATCTTCAGTGCAGCGAAGGCTGTTGAGAAAGGGATTGGGGAATCTCTGTCCTTGGTCCCTTTCTCTGTCTCAAAGGGGAGATGTCAGGGGCCTGTTTAGACTCCTGATATCTCACCAAAACCCCCCAATAGGGCTGATAAAAAAAAGCATTACAATAAATAGTAATTACCCACTTCAAGACTGCGCGCCGTCATTATACGGCAGCCGCTTGAAGTGGAATACCATCGCCATGGTAGCAGATAGCTACCATAACCCCGGTATCTTTTTTTCTGCCGGCGATTCTGCACAAGATAAAAGTGGTCTCACTGACGGATTCGCCACGAGATCACTTTTATCAGCGGCGGAAGGTGTGCTCCCGCTGGTCATTTCCGCCACTTACCGGACCCACCGAGAGCGGCGGAGATGATCGGTTTCTCTCTCTCTAGTGTCCGTGAGCCGAGTGGAAGCTGCTCACTCGGCTCCATAATATGGCAGGGCGGAAGCGACGTCACAAGTCACTTCCGCCCAATGCTCTTAAAGGGCCCCTTTTTTTATGCACTGTCATTTTTTTCAAATTATTTATTTATTTATTTTTTGCGTTTTACTGTAAGTATGAGATCTGAGGCCTTTTTGACCTCAGATCTCATATTTAAGAGGTCCTGTCATGTTTTTTTCTATTACAAGGAATGTTTACATTTCTTGTAATAGGAACAAAAGTGATCACATTTTTTAAAAAAAAAGAACAGTGTAAAAATAAAAAGTAAAATAAATATAATTTAAAAAAATAATAATAATTTAAAGCTCCCCGTCCCCGCGTGCTTGCGTACAGAATTGAACGCATACTTAAGTCCCACCCACATATGAAAACAGTGTTCAAACCACACATGCGAGGTATCGCCGCGGTCCAGAGCAATAATTTTAAAGCTAGAGCTCCTCTGTAACTCAAAACTGGTAGCCTGTAGAATTTTTTAAACGTCGCCAATGGAGATTTTTAAGTTGCAAAGTTTGTCGCCATTTTTGAAACATGACATGTTGGGTATCATTTTACTCAGCGTAACATTATCTTTCACAATATGGAAAAAAATTGGCCTAACTTTACTGTTGTCTTATTTTTTTAACTCAAAAAACAGAGTTTAAAAAAAAATCATGCTTGAAAGACCACTGCGCAAATACGGTGTGATATAAAGTTTTGCAATGACCGCCATTTTATTCTCTAGAATGTTAGAAAAAAATGTATAATGTTTGGGGGTTCTAAGTAATTTTATGGCAAAAAACCCTGGTTTTAACTTGTAAACACCGAACTCCAAAAGGAGGCTCGGTCTAAAAGTGGTTAAAAAATTAAATAAAAAAAAAAAAAGAATAAAAAAAATTAAATTGTAAAAAATAATATAAAATACAACTACTGACACTGTCCAATGCCCTACCGACACCGTCCGGTGCCCCAACCCACTCCCCCCACCCCGAAAAAGCAATGTGAAAAAAAATGCTCTGCTTACACTGTCCACTGAACTACTGACACTGTTTATAACAATACCCACCAGAATGCACGCCATACTCCCTCCATTCTCCTCTTCTGCACATACTACCCACTGCCATACACTTCGCCCTCCTCTCCTGCACATACTACCCACTGCCGTACATTCCGCACTCCTCTCCTGCACATAACACCTACTGACATACACTCCACATTCCTCTGCTGCACATAATACCCACCACCACACATTACGCACTGTACATTCTCTATTTAACATTACCACATTCTGGATAAAAGTAATCTCAGACTCTATTTAACGGCACCCCCTTTAAGCCATGCCCAATATTTAGCGCAATTTAAACCATGCCCACATTTTGCCATGGCATGTTACGCCCTTTTCTTGTTTTGGTTTATGGATGCCTAGGGCCCACTTTTGATCATGCACACGGGCCCACTGATTTCATGATATGCCCCTGGCTATAGGTTTCTATTGATGCACACAGGGTAGGGGGACACAACTCTAGTCCCTGCATGCAAGGATGGCTCCACAGGATGCCACCAAGAAAAGGAGCCACCTTGAAAAAGGAGACTTGGGGCAGTGATCATGGCTCCAACTTATATAAAAACATGAAGGATTAAAGATAAACAATTAGTGCACTCATTTAGACCTGGTTCACACTGATGCAGGTTGCAGTTGATGCATTTTCCCAGTGCATTTTGCGTTTCTTTCACACATGCTTTTAGCACGTTTTTAATGCAATTTTGATGTGCTTTGCGTTTTTGGGAGGTGACTGCTGTCTTGCAGGAAAAACCAGTAAAAACACAGCAGAGATGCAGCAAAAACGCAAGCACTGTATTTTTTATGCATTTCCATTGAAGTCTGTGAAACCAAAAATGCAACCTGCTGTGGGAAAAAAGTCCCTGACCCTTTCCAAAAAACACACTGGTGGAAAATGCACTGATGTGGAAATGACCCTTTGGAAACCATGTTAAATTGACTGTAGTTCATTTCTGCAAAAGTAAAAAAAGCACTGAAAAACACAAAGGTGTGAACCAGGCCTAAGTGATTAAATCAGCTGCTGAAATTCCCTAAAACAATTAGGGTTTAATATCACTTTTTTATTTTAACAAACACTTGCCATTGTTTACTGACCAGTAAAGAAGAATCCAGCACTGACAAGTTGATCTGGTTGAATCGTGGCATAGGAAGGCCAATTTGTGAAGGACTTGTGTCGGGCTTCCTCGGTTGTATATGCTCCTAGAGACACATGGTCAATATCCGGGGGCTGAACACGGACCTCGAACATAGAAATATTACCAACGTCTTCTCCTTTCATGAAAGGACAGGTTGGGCTTTCTATAACATGCAGTCTCTTTGGTGGATATGTCAAAGGGCTTTTGTTGATAACAACCCCACAGCAAAAGCACTGAAGACTATTACTGACACCAGTATGATATAACCCAGCATTAGCCATTTCTGATGGAGACCACCATAAAAACTTCTCAAAACTGGAATCTCCTAAAGCTTGGAAAGATTGTAATCTCCTGGCTTCACACCTCATTTCCGCCTTTTTATTAGTTTCCAGCTGCTTATGTATGGCAGCGTTTTGTTCTGCAAATTCAGTGGTAAATTTTTCCCAGTCTACATTAAAAATTGAATTCAATAGAGACTTTACTGGGTGAGGCTGATTCGCGTTCTCCTCTATGCCGTCCTTATGGTCTCCAGAAGCCATTTTCCTTCCTAAAATTCAATTTTACAAAAGCAAGTTAAGCAACATCCAATAATATGAAAGGTTTTCGGAACTGAGTTTTCTTTCATTGAAGCCTAAGGTTAGCCATATACATTAAGATCTTTCTGATTTAAGCAAGAGAAAGCATTTGATTGCCCCATCTATGCTAAACATCAGGCAATATACCTGAACAGTGACCACTTATGATTAGGTGCATTCACTGTTCAGCCAACAACTTTCCAACTGTTCATTTTTCAGGGTGGATAAATCAGATTTTTTTGGTTGTTACTACCAGCAAAACCAAGCTCTATTTGTGGGGAAAAAAGGACATACATGCACGACCGCGGAATTGTCAGTTAACTACTTACCGACCAGCCACCCGTCATTATACTGCGGCAAGGTGGCTCATTCCTGCAAAACACCTTAGGTGTACGTCGGCCCGTGCACCCGCTCTTGTGGGCGCGCGCGCACTCCCATTGGCCAGTGGGGGAGCTGATCAGCAGGTCCGGCGGACTTGATGTCCGCCCCCCACCCACGATTGTTCTCTGTAGTGACAAAACGGGGATCTGCCTGTGTAAACAAGGCAGATCTCCCTTCTGACGGGAGATCACACCGATCCTGTCTTTCTGCTATGCAGGAAGACAGATCTATATGTTTCCCCAGTCGCACAGTCCCCCATACAGTTAGTAAACACACACAGGGAACACATTTAACCCTTTGATTGCCCCTGATGTTAACCCCTTCCCTGCCCATGTCATTAGTACAATAACAGTGCATATTTTTAGCACTGATCACTATAATAATAATGTCACTGGTTCCCAAAAAAGGTCAAAAATGGCAGTTAGGTGTCCGATCTGTCCGCACACAATGTCGCAGTCCCACTAAAAATCGCAAACTGCTGCCATTACTAGTAAAAAACAAAAAAATGTAAAAAATGCCATAACTCTATTCCCTATTTTGTATACACGATAACTTTTGCGCAAACCAATCAATATATGCTTATTGCGATTTTTATTTCCAAAAATATGTAGCAGCATATATATAGGCCTAAACGGATGAATGAATTTGTTTTTTTACATTTTTTTGTAAATGTTTTCCAGCAGAAAGTAAAAAAAATTTTTTTCCCCATAATTGTCGCTTTTTTTTTGTTTATAGTGCAAAAAATAAAAACCGCAGTGATGATCAAATACCGCCAAAAGAAAGCTCTATTTGTGGGGAAAAAAAGGACACGCGATTGTCAGTTAGAGTGACACATCACAGTGCCGTATCACAAAAAGTGGCCTGGTCAGGAAGTGGGTAAATTCTTCCGGGGCTGAAGTGGCTAAAGTAACACAGTGCTGCATCGCAAAAAATGGCCTGATCAAGAAGTGGGTAAATCTTTTGGAGGTCATGTGGTTAACACACACACACAGTAAAGTTCCACTGTAAAGACACACTGAGCACTGGTTCACACTCATGCGATCTCAGCCATCGCATGTGATTCGCACCCGCACCGCAGGTGCCGATCACATGCGATGTCTGAGCAGTGGGAGTTCAGCCATACAGTTGTATGGCTGAACTCACTTAGGATTCGCACTAAAAAAGGTGCAGGGACCTTTTTTCCCGCTGTGGAATCGGATCGCATGGGTGTTCTCACCCATGCGATCCAATTCATGTGCGAGTTCACAGTTCGCACTGCGCTTCCGCTCTGCAATGCTATGGAGCCGAGCTGGAGCCATCTTCCCCTCAGTTGGCATCTAGGCATTGAGGGGACAGGATCGGATCATCTCCGATGCTACCGGCGGGTCTGGTAAGTGGTGGAGATGACCGTAGTGCGCCCTTCTCCCGCCCCGATAAAAGTTATCTCACAGCAAATCAACTGCAGAGACCACTTTTATCTGAAAGCCAACTGCCCACCGTTTCAAAAATACTGGGGTTATGGTAGCTATCTGCTACCATAGCAGCGGTATTCAACTGCGAAGTACCGCCGCATAATGACGGCGGGCGGTTGTGAAGTGGTTAAAGTGAACGTTATTAACATATAATATTTCTGTGTCTGTTGTACCATGTACTTATGTTAAAAAGTATCCTGTTGCCTCTCCCATCCCCCCCCCCCCCCTCATTCCCCACCATACCTTATATCCTGGATGATGGATTACCCACAGTTCTATATCTTTGATCGGCTGGGTTATTCTACCATCCTGTACATGTCACCCAGATGTTTAATATTGTCTGTTTTGTAAGGTTCTTAGGGAATGCTTGTATTTCTTTCCTTTGTTTGCTATAAATGCAAAAATAAAGATTTAAAAAAGAAAAAAGTATCCTGTTCTCTTTGCATTGCCTCCTGTGTGTGATATACTGCTTTTTCTTGGGCTCTTGCTGACACCGCCCCCCTGCAGTCCAGTCTACAGCCACCTCTCCAAGCCCATGCAGTTGAGAACAGGTCATATGATCATTAATAAAAATAAGAAAGAAAAGTATTTATGATTCTTTACAAATCTATACACAAACAATTTGCCTTTGATTTCTATTTTAAACTGAATGGAATGTTTTTTCAAGGTAAGGGTTCACATATCCTTTAGGTATACAATGGGTATAGAAAAGAATCACCCTCCTTTGAAATAAACACATTTTGTTGCTTTGCAACCTTAAATGAAGACGGCACAGTTTTCATTTTATCCTGCTGTATTTACTCTTAACTTATCAATGCATAGAAGCACAGCGAAGTATATAATTAAGAAGTGGAAGGTATTTGATACAACAAAGACCCTCCCTGGATCAGGACATCGCTCCAAACTGGAGAAAGAGCCAGGGGAAAACTGGTCAGACAGGCTACCAAGAGACTTAGAGCAACTCTGAAGCAGTTGCAGGAAGTTATGACAAAGTGTGGTCATTGTGTGCATGTGACAACAATATCACAAATTCTCCACAAATGTGACTTGTATGGGAGGGTTGTAAGAAAAAAGCCACTCCTCAAGGCCACACGCAGTCATGATTGAGCTTTGCCAAAACGCACTTTGAAGATTCTGAGGCCACATGGAAAAAGGTGTTATGGTCTGATGAGACTAAAATTTAATTACTTGGCCTCAACATCAAACGATATGTCTGGCCAAAATACGATACAGGTCACCATCCAAATAACATCATTCCTACAGTAAAGCATGGAGGTGGTAATATCCTGCTATGGCGGTTGTGACGGAACCGCTGGGGCACCCCAACTAGGTGCTTCCTTCCGCCAGCCAGTGCCTCCTGCCCTTCAAACCATTCCAAGCAGACCAAGAGTTAATACCAGCCCTTTTTACCCCAAACATTGTACACAGACAAGATGTGAGGTAAGCTCCAAAGGAATGACTTTTATTGAAACTCAGACACATACATTATACCCTACAGTAGGACATCCCCTCTAGATCATATTACCCAAAAATACAAACGTACACAGGAATATAATTACCATAGCTAAACAACAACCAACATATACTATAAATAGTAAGTTAATTAAACAACTAGCCACCTGGACAATATTGTGCTTAATCAGAGATCTCATTCCAGGTCAGACTTTCGAGCCCCAAGGTCAGAACAAAGTACATTACACATCACATAATAGTTTGCTAGCAGGCAGACAAACAATAGGTGAGTTAATTAGTACAATTAAACAGATCACATTAACCAGCTTTCTTTTCACATACATCTGTTTACGGAGTTTCAGGTTGGCAGAGACCACCATGGCTTCCTTGATAGTTAAATGTAATAATGTCTTTTTGCATTATATAACAGAACATCTTCCTAAATGCTTGTAGCTCCCTCAAATGCCAGGGCCCATAGTCAGTAGGGAAGAGGCTAGCCTTCAGTCCCCTCCAAAAGCCTTTGTCCCAGGTGAGCCTGTCACATTTCTTCCCCATCAAAAGTGAACTAACAAGGTCCCAGACTTCCACCTGATCTGGACCTGCGATATCCAGGTAGAGTGCACCCACATAGTCAGTCCATATGATCTCCATTCTTGGCTGCAGGAAATAGTTGTCATCAGTAGGTGTGGGGCAGAAGTGGTTGACTCTCTCTCCGGCTGCCAGTCCTTCAGCTGGGTGTATAAGCTTCACTACATCAGTTTGCCGCTGGGGAGAGGGCCAGACTGCTCCGGCTCCCTGGAGCTCTGCAGTTGTTGCAGGTGCAGGTGCTGGGCAGAGGTTGGTAGAACTCTGCCCTGTTGCCCGCACATAATCCGCTCTGGCTAACTGTTGGGGAGGGAGGCCGGTTTCCTCTACTCCCAGACTGTGGATGTGCCCTTGGGGAGGAAGGATAGCCACATTCTCTCCCAAACTGTGTATCTGCTGTTGGGGAGATGAGCTGGCTGCTCCTTCTCTCATACCCTCATCTAGCTGCTGGGACGACCTTTCTGTGGTACTGTCTCCCAGGTGCATGGATCCTTGTTGGGGAGGGTAGACAATTTCTTCCACCCTGGCTGACTGTTGATCAGGGACCGCCACCTTCTCCCCCTGGGCCTCTTGAACTACTGCGGGTGTGGGACAGAGGTCTTGGACCCTCTGTCCAGTTGCCAGCACTTCAGCTGGAGAAGTTTGTTGTAACTTGTAACCTTACAGATGCTGCTGGCAGAAAATCTAATGTCCCTGTCAGTGGTGTGGGAGAAAGGCCTGCTGCCTCTTCTCTCAGTAAGGCTTAAGCTGCTGTTTACGTGGGGCAGAACTCAGTGATGTTCTGCCCTGACATCAGCTGTTCTGCTGGGAAGTACACTGAAAAGTCGGTGGCCTTGCACAAATCCTCCACTGTTTATTGTATTCAGAGGTCAACAGCGCCATGCCTTGATGCCAACCCTTCTGCTAGAGCAGGGATATGCAATTAGCGGACCTCCAGCTGTTGCAGAACTACAAGTCCCATGAGGCATAGCAAGACTCTGACAGCCACAAGCATGACACCCAGAGGCAGAGGCATGATGGGACTTGTAGTTTTGCAACATCTGGAGGTCCGCTAATTGCTTATCCCTGTGCTAGAGGCTCACCGTGTTTTTCCTCCTCAGCAGAAATCCCCAGTCTCTGGAATTGCTGAAAATCCAGGGCACGGGCTGGCGGCACTTGGACCCAGTGCCAGAACTTCGACAGGTGCCTCATAATCCATAACACCCTCAGAGCTGTAGGCTGGTACCTCCTAATAGTCCCAGGCAAAGGGAGCCCAGACCTGCTGCTGAGTAGAGTCTAGTAGCCTGAATGGCTAGAAACTCCAAATCTTCCAGTGCCCAGAGCACTCCAGAGACATTCAGCATCCGGTCTCTGTACTCCAAGATTTCCTCCAAACACCTCTCAAATAGCTCCCAAAGTCAGGGTCCTTGGACAGCCTCTCGAATAACAGCCCCAGGCCGTTGTTGCCAAAACCTTCCATCGGGCTGTCACCTGCTGTCCACGGGCACACTTGGGCTACATGCCAGCGGACAGCCCTGTAGCTCTCGTCCAACTGCATTTCCTTCCAGAGTTCCCAGCGGACAGAATCATACCATCACAGCAGGACCTACACTGGTCATCTGTGCTGTATTCGCATCTCTGGCAACCATCTTCCAAATCCCTCTTCCGTGGCAGCTGGTATCTGTACCTCTCCTGTTCTGCTATCCGGACCTTGGATCCCTTCTGACGTCATTCGTTTTCAGATGGGGCGGATCAACCATTTACGTCACTGTGTGGCTCCGCCCATTGTTATAAAAGAAATGTCAAACTGAAGACCGCCCATTCTGGAAGACGCCTCTGGACAGCATGGCTGCGGCAGTGGGAGGGGGGTAGTGAAAAAAGGAAGAAGATGAAGATCGAAGACGAAGAGAGGAAGGAAGAAGACCGAAAGAAGAAGCAGAAGACCAGAAGAAGGACCGGGCAGTTAAAGATGGAGGAAGAAAGAAGAAAGAAGAAGAGTTATTTTACACAATAAAGGACTTGTCAAAAACTGCCTCTTGTTTTTTGTACCACTTTACTACTTTTTTGGTGAAAAGGTAGGGGTACAATGTACCCCAATACCTATTCACATGGGGGTCAGGATCTGGGGGCCCCTTTATTAAAGGGGGCTTCCAGATTCTGATAAGCCCCCCTCCCGCAGACCCCACAACCACTGGCAAGGGTTTTGGGGAAGAGGCCCTTCTCCCCATCAACATGGGGACAAGGTGCTTTGGGGATGACCTCAAAAGCATCCTCCCCATGTTGAGGGCATGTGGCCTGGTATAGTTCGAAGGGGGGGGGCGGCTCGCTCGTCCCCACCTCCTCCTGCCATGCCAGGGCTGCGTGCGTGGATAAGTGTCTGGTTTGGATTTTGGAGGGGCCCTTACGCCATTCTTTTTTTATTTTTAAAATCCATACCAGATCTGAAGGGCCCGGTTTGGATTTTGGGGGACCCCCACATAATTTTTTTTTAAATTTTGCCGCAGGTTTCCCCTTAAAATCCATACCAGACCTGAAGGGCCTGGTTTGGATTTTGGAGGGACCCCTACGTCATATATACACATATATATATATATATATATATATATACATATACATACATATATATACATATACACACACACACACTAGGAAGGTATATATATATATATATATATTCTTGCACTGCCTGCACTACAGATCACCCTATATAGCTATCTATCATATATTTCACTCTACAGTAAACTGCCTGCACGTCACTACCTAAGCTCACTATCTCCATGTTTAAAACACTACATAGAGCGGCTGTACAAGCGGCTTTATATAGTGTGGGGCGTGGCTTGAGGCTGCTGAGCAGTGATTGGCTAAAAGCACCCTGCCTTTAGCCAAACATATCTCTCACAGCAGAGTGCTCTGTGATTGGCCAAAGCATGCAGGTCATGTGCATGCCTTGGCCAATCAGCATGCCGCATTTCCCCCGCCATTGGAATGCATTATGGGGTGCTCGAAGTTCCCGCAAATGCCCCATAATGTTCTAATTTTGACGAAAGGACGAACGCCCGATGTAAGAGTCGAACTTACGTTCGACTCGAACAGCGGGCCCGTCCCTATAGGCGCGTTAACTTGCATAATTAACATTACAAACAGTGATGTCACCCCACCTCAGACTAGTAGGCAACAGAATAACCAGGGCTTTCCAGATTTCATTAACCAGCTTTGTTTTCACATACATCTGTTTACTGAGTTTCAGGTTGGCAGAGACCATCATGACTTCCTTGATTGATTTGGAAAGTAGACACTCCAAGCTATGTGCCCCGAGAGGCACGTTGAGTATTTTGCAGGTCTCGCTTTTTGTCACAAAGTTTTGAAATTTGAAAAAAGAAAAAAAAATACATTTTCCGTTTGTTTCTTCATTTTCCAAAACAAATGAGAGCTGCAAAATATGCACCATGCCTCTTAGCAAATACCTTGGGGTGTCTACTTTCCAAAATGGGGTCATTTGGGGGGGTTTTGTGCTACCTTGATATTTCAGGGCCTCCAAAACTGTGATCGGGAGTGAGGAGTAAAATCAGCTTTTCACACCCTTAGAAAGCCTGAAGGCGGTGATTGGTTTTTGGGGTCCCGTACACGACTAGGCTGCCAAAAAGTCTCACATATGTGGTATCTCTATATTCAGAAGAAGCAGTAGAATGTATTTTGGGGTGTAATTTCGCATATACCCATGGCATGTTCAAGCAACTTATCATTAAGTTTCAACTTTGTGAAAAAAAAATTGTCATTTCCCCGAAATTTGTGGCAAAATATAAAATATTCCATGGACTCAACATGCCCCTCAGCAAATAGCTTGGGGTGTCTACCTTCCAAAATGGGGTTATTTGGGGAGGGGGGGGTTTGCTATCTGGGCATTTCATGGGCTCCGCAACTGAGATAGGTAGTATGGGGTGAAGGCATTCATTTTTGCCCTTAGAAATCCTGAAGGCGGTGATTATTTTTCGGGGTCCCGTACGCGGTTCCCAAACAGTCTCACACATGGGGTGTCCCTGTAATCAGGAGAAGCAGCAGAATGTATTTTGGGGTGTAATTCCACATATACCCACGCCATGTGTGAGCAATATATCATTTTAGTGACAACTTTGTGTAATTTTTTTTTTGTCATTTTTCAATTACTTGCGACAAAAAAATAAAATATTCCATGGGCTCACCATGCCTCTCAGCTAATTTCTTGGGATGTCTACTTTTCAAAATGCGGTCATTTGGGGGGTTTGTACTGCCCCTCCATTATAGCACCTCAGGAAATAAGATAGGCAGTCATAAAATAAAAGCTGCGTAAATTACAGAAAATGTACCCTAGTTTGTAGACGCTATAACTTTTGCGCAAACCAATAAATATATGCTAATTTACTTTTTTTTTTTACTCAAGAAATGTGCCTGAATGCATTTTGGCAAAAATGTATGACTAAAATTTAGTTTATTGTATTTTTCTAATAACAAAAAGTAGAAAATATAATTTTTTTCAAAATGTTTGTTCTTTTTACGTTTTTATCGCAAAAAATAAAAAGCACAGAGGTGAAAAATACCACCAAAAGAAAGCTCTATTTGTGGGGAAAAAAGGACGCAAATTTTGTTTGGGTACAGCATTGCATGACCGCGCAATTACCAGTTAAAGCGGCACAGTGCCAAATTGAAAAAGGTGCTCTGGTACTACAGTGGGAAATCCTTACGGGGGTTGAAGTGGTTAAAGGGGGTGATTCTTTTCTATACCCCCTGTATTTGTGTTTGTCTCACACATAGCATAATAATTATAAATAGGGGTGTGCAAGGACTGAGGAGCTGATTTTTTTCTGCACATACAAAGTGTATGCAGTTTTCTGCACGGGAAAAAACGTACACGACATCCACATTTGTGTGAACAGGGCACATAATGGATGCACATTTAAACTGATGTGAAATCTGCGTGGTTTTCCCATCAGTTTTCATGCACCATGGTGTGAACGAGCCCTTTCTCAAGTTCCAGGGTCAGGAGGTATTAAACTTCAGGTTACCTCTGTCCCCCAAGGCTGGGTTCACAGTGATGCCGGATGTGGCTTGCAACAGGGGTCCGGTGCGTCCCTGTTCTCCGTCTCAGGGAAAAATCAAGGGCCAAATTTTTGGTTGAATTTGGGCCTGAAACTGAGCCAAAGATGCACAGGACTCCTGTGCAAGCCGCTCTACACTCCCGGCTGATGCCATTTCAGCTTAAGAGGGATCAGTTAGGGGGGTGGTAAAAATGCAGCCCATCCATGTATTTATCTCCCCTTCAACTACAAGAGTAAGCAAGCCCTAAGGGTTCTTTCACACAGTCCTCTGAAAAGCAACCTGCAGTGAATAGCTTTTCAGAGAGCAGTAGAGCAGTGCCTTTCAAGAGGTGATCTTGCCTCCTGAATGTCTATTTTTCCAAGGACTGACTGTCAAACTCTGCAAGCCGAGTTAAAATTGCCACATAGAAAAGTAGCGCAGTCGTGGCATGAGTACAGTCTTGTCTGGCAGCAATTGTAGAGTTTTAGCTCAAGGGGGAAGGACGGTGGATGGTGGTAGGTTGGAGACGCTGCTCAACTGCCCGG
This sequence comes from Glandirana rugosa, assembly GCA_018402905.1. Classification (NCBI taxonomy): domain Eukaryota; kingdom Metazoa; phylum Chordata; class Amphibia; order Anura; family Ranidae; genus Glandirana; species Glandirana rugosa. Next base: position 62,573 of record BLSH010356625.1, on the reverse strand, counting down.
TTTTATTGCCTTCTGGCCACCTATGGGAAAAATAATGATTGCGCAGCCTGCTATAAGAGAAATCCCTTGGTCCCACAAATCTGTGTACAAAGCAATACCATACAAGGCTGGAAGATTGAGAAAATCACATTTAAATCATGAAAACTTAACAAAATCCTAAAGTATGTACTCACCGAAAATACACAGTGGTGCTCCTTTAAACAGGTTTTGTTCTCTGAAGCTGCAAATGTCGCCTTTATTGCAGGAAGAACAGACACTAATGAATGCGCAAGTTTTCTTTAGTCTTTCGTAGACGCCTAACAAGAAAATAAGCAAACCATCAGGGAGGAAACTAAAGTATAAATATTAATGTGTTTGTCCTTTATATTTACCTTGAATTGTCAGTGGAATGTTTTTCTGGTTTGCAGACTTATAGGAAGGGCAAAGAGAAAATGGTTCTCTTTGAAATCAGTAAGCCACGTCTACAGAAAATATGTGCATGCTTTACATAACTCACCATGTAGAAGGATCCTTGTTGTCAAAAAGTGTCAGCTTAGATAAAATGGCCACGGCATGTACACATTCAGGTCTACAAGAAAATGGCTGTCGTTCCATGCAATTACATACAGCTATTTAAGGACAACACATATGCCCGCCCCTATCCCCTGAAGAAGTCATGATTCTGTGACGTAATGCGTATGGGGTGATCAGAGGCATACCGGAAGTATGAGTCTCGGGCTCGTGGTCGTCATGCAATTTCCAATTGTTTGTAATGTGAGTGAAGCTATTAGTCTTAATAAATTCCCTATACAAAATGTTATTACACTATTGGAAGTTCTTTTCCACACTTTTATATACCCAGAGCGAGGTTGAGCACCATAATAGAGGTGTACCATAGAGGAGACCTTACCCACCAAACAGACCCGGAAGTCGGAAGAGAACCACTAGGTGGCCTCTATTGGAAAGAGGAGATAGGAGGACCAACCCATTGGGAGATTATCCCTACATGCCTAAACTCAACTAGTAAGACGGTGAGAGTACAGAGAGCACAGTGGTGTCACAGTATTATTATAGAGAAGACACAGATTTATTTATATCACACAGAGGTGATGGGATACATACACTTACCAGCCACTTTATTAGGTACACCTTGCTAGTACCGGGTTGGACCCACTTTTGCCTTCAGAACTGCCTTAATTCTTTGTGGCATACATTCAGCAAGGTGTTGGAAACATTCCTCAGAGATTTTGGTCCATAGTGACATGATAGCATCACGCAGTTGTTGCAGATTTGTCAGCTGCATATCCATGATGCAAATCTCCCGTTCCTCCACATCCCAAAGGTGCTCTATTGGATGAGATCTGGTGACTTTGGAGGCCATTGGAGTACAATAAACTCATTGCCATGTTCAAGAAACCAGTGGTGAGATGATTGGAGCTTTGTGACATGGTGCATTATCCTGCTGGAAGGAGCCATCATATGATGGGTACACTGTAATCATAAAGGCATGGACATGGCCAGCAGCGATAGTCAGGTAGGCAGTGGTGTTTAAAGGATGCTCAATTGGTATTAAGGGGCCCAAAGTGTGCCAAGAAAATATCCCCCCCCCCCCCCCACCATTACACCACCAGCCTGAACCGTTGATACAAGGCAGGATGGATCCATGCTTTCATGTTGTTTACACCAAATTCTGACCCTACCATCTGAATGTCCCAGCTGAAATCAAGACTCCTCAGACAAGGCAACTTTTTCCTAGTCTTCTATTGTCCAATTTTAGTGAGCCTGTGCAAATTGTAGCCTCAGTTTCCTGTTCTTAGCTGACAGGAGTGACACCTTGTGTGGTCATCTGCTGCTGTAGCCCATCTGCTTCAAGGTTCGATGTGTTTTGCATTCAAAGATGGTATTCTGCATACCTGGGTTGTAACGAGTGGTTATTTGAGTTACTGTTGCCTTTCTATCATCTCAAACCAGTCTTCCAATTCTCCTCTGACATCAACTAAGCATTTTCCTCCACACAATTGCCATTCACAGGCTATTTTCTCTTTTTCTGACCATTCTCTGTAAACCCGAGAGATGGTTGTGCGGGAAAATTCCAGTAGATCAGCAAGTTTTGAAATACTCAGACAATCCCAACTGGCACCAACAATCATGCCACGTTCAAAGTCCATTAAATCCCCTCCCTTCCCCATTCTATTGCTCAGTGTGAACTTCAGGAAGTCGTCTTCACCATGTCTAGATGCCTAAATGCATTGAATTGCAGCTATGTGATTGGCTGATTAGCAATTTGCGTTACCAAGCAATTGAACAGGTGCACCTAATAAAGTGGCCAGTGAGTGTATATTAAAAGAGACTATTTCTAAGGTACATAGACTACCTTAACCACTTAACAACCGGCCCATAGCCAAATGGCGGCTACAGGGTGGTTGTTTAATTCTGGGAGGGCATCTATTGACGTCCTCCCAGAATCGTGCTTCCCGCGCACCCCCTAGGCACACGGGAACATTCGTGACTGCCTGGACCAGGGGACCTGGCGCATCACAGATCACGGTGAATGGCCGCTGTGAGCAGCCTTTCACCACGTGATCACTCCGTCAAATGACGTAGCGATCACATGTAAACAAGCCGGAGCTTCCGCCAGCTTTTCTCTCCTCTCCGCACCGATCGGTGCAGTGTGAGAGGAGAGAGGGGGGCGAGAGGACGTGCTGCAGCGCTGTGGGCGATGTGTAGTACCCACAGCACTGCTAAGTGACAGTGGGGGACAGGCTGCACCCCCCACCATCCATCCACACCCACCCAGCCATCCTCATCCCATCCATGCTCTCCCACCCAGCCATCCTCATGCAGCCAATCCACCCACCCAGCCATCCTCACCTCACACATGCTCATCCATCCATGCTCACCCAGCCGTGCTCAGTCATCCCCATCCGTGCTCTTCCATCCTCATTCGTGCTCAGTCATCCGTGCTCATCCATCCCCATCCATGCTCAGTCATCCCCATCCGTGGTCATCCATCCTCATTCGTGCTCAGTCATCCCATCTGTGCTCATCCATCCCCATCCATGCTCAGTCATCACCATCCGTGCTCATCCATCCTTATTCGTGCTCAGTCATCCCATCCGTGCTCATCCATCCCCATCCATGCTCAGTCATCCCCATCCATGCTCATCTATCCCCATCCACGGCTCATCCATCCCCATCCATGGCTCATTTGTGCCTCATTCATGCTCATCCATACCACATCAGTTCTCATCCGTGCCACTACAGTGCCCATCTGTGCTACTACACTGCCCATCCGTGCCACTACAGTACCCATCCGTGCCACTACAGTACCCATCCGTGCCACTACACTGCCCATCCGTGACACCACAGTGCCTCACAATAGTGTAAAAGGTATTCAAATTCGATTTGAAGTGTATGCCCCTAGAACACCTGACGGTGGCCCCTACATGTTGGCCCCCTGTATGTGGTCAGGCTGTGTAAAAGTGTCACACATGTGGTATTGCCATACTCGGGAGGGGTTGCAGAATATTTTATGGCGTGTAATTTTTGCTAGGTACATGCTGTGTGTTAGAAATATTGTATAAATGGACAACTTTGTGAAAAAAAAAAAAAAAGCGTTTTCATTTTCTTTCCACATTTTCCAAAAACTTGTGGAAAAAATGACATGTTCAAAAGACTCATTATGCCTCATAGAATATACGTTGGGGTGTTTACTTTCCAAAATGGGGTCATTGTTTGGGCGTTTCTATTGTCCTGGTGCTCCAGGACCTTCAAAAGTGCAAAAGGTAGTCAAGAAATTATGTGTGTAACTCATGCTCCTAGAACGCTTGATGGTGCTCCCTGCATCTTGGGCCTCTGTACGTGGCCAGGCTGTGTAAAAGTCTCACACGTGTGATATCGCCATACTCAGGAGGAGTAGTAGAATGTGTTTTGGGGTGTAATTTGTGGTATTCATATGCTGGGTGTGAAAAATAACCTGTTAACCTATGACAATTTTGTGGAAAAAAAAAATTCATATTGCAAAAAATTGTGGGAAAAAATTACAACTTCAAAAAATTCACCATGCCTCTTACTAAATTCCTTGGAATATCTACTTTGGGGGTCATTTGGGGGTATTTGTACTTTCCTGGCTTTTTAGGGTCTTGTTAGGATCTCAAGAAATGAGATAGGTCGTCAGTACATCAGGTGTGATCAATATTCAGTGATTGGCACCATAACTTGTAGACTCTATAACCGTCACAAAGACCAAATAATATCCACTAATTTGTTTTTATTTTTTTTACCAAAGATATGTAGCAGTAAAAATGTTGGCCAAAATTTATGAAGAAAAATTACTATACTAATTTGCAAAATTTTATAACGGAAACTAAGAAAAATTATTTTTTTTACATTATAGCTTTTATATTCTTTTTTTAATTATAGCGCAAAAAATAAAAAACCCAGCGGTGAATAAATACCACCAAAAGAAAGCTCCATTTGTGTGAAAAAAAGGACGCAAATTTCATATGGGTACAGTTTTGCATGACTGAGTAATTGTCATTCAAAATGTGAGAGCACTGAAAGCTGAAAATTGGTCTGGTTGTTAAGGGGGTTTAAGTGCCCAGTGGTCAAGTGGTTAAGTGGAGCATTGGAGAGACAAAGTACATTACATGTTTATTTATTCCCATTCACTGTCTTCACTATACAGCATTTGTGATTAGATGTACATGCTTGACTAGTATTACCAACTTAATTTAGTAATTACCGACAATCATGTATTTATTAGAGGAGAATATTCATTTGTGATAGAGTTGCAGTATTAATTGCTTGGTTTGCACAATACTTATAGTGCCTTTGCAAATATACTGCTTGGATTGCACAGTACCTATAGGGTTTTTGCACATACTTAAATACTTAGTTTCACACAATGCTTACAGCGTTTTTTTGCAAAAATACAAACAGCACAACACCACCTGTTTTTTATACTTTATGCACTTTGTAGCCGTGGGATAGATATTAGGTGCTTGCAGCAGTTCACTTTGTCAGATTTTTTTTTGTTTTATAGATTTATTAATTACTGTATACAGTAGATGTGCGGGAGTACACCAGAAACATTTATTATCATTACATTTATTAACCAGATACAGTTATCAGAATACAGTTTTCTGCAGTCTTAGCTCCTTTTGGACTATATTATTGTCTGTGTATATACCTTGCTTTTGAATCATTTTGTATCAGTAGCTTTGGAACATTCAGCAATAAAGACAATATACGCTTATACCTCTGGATTTGGATTTGTTCCTCATTCCTAACACACCTCAAACTCTGACAGCATACTGTAATAAAATGTCAAACGAAACAAAAACTCAGTAAGGTTCTTTCACAATGTATGACTACAAGCTTTTGCTGGTACAAAATTTCAAATATTTCCTAAAATATCCTATAAATGGCTGCACATTTGGCCTCTTTCAGACAGGCAACCAGATGGCAGTAAAAACAGGTGGTTGAGCCAGAAATTTTACCATGAGCGCTCATCTTAAAACTCCCATACAGCTGGAGGGGGTTTTACACATGCCCTGACTGCAATGCTCTATTTTGCGGCTGCAGCAAATTTAATGTGGCTTGTCTAGCTGTCAGGCCTGTTAAACTCGTCCATTCAAGTCAATGGGGCCATACAGCTATACTCTTGGCTCATGGTTGGGGTTCATTAATTCCACTAAAAATTGCTGATCGGAAAAATACCCCCAAAAAACAGGCATTCTGGAGGCAGCAGTATTGCCTCCTGAATGTCTAAAGGCACTTTCTTAGACTCTAAGGCTCAGCTCACACTAGCCTGACTCCAAAGTCATGCGACTTTGTTGTGACTTTTTACACTCTGTGGCATTGAAGTCGTATCAAAGTCGGACCAAAGTAGTGCAGGAATCTTTTTTCTAAAGGCAGACAGACTTGTGTTATATCAGTTAAAACAGCTCTTGTAGGGAAACATTGAATTTTACGTCATCCGACTTAGGTTATTAAGTCAGATCCCAGCCATGTCACATCAGTGTGAGCCGAGCCTAACTGATAAAATCCAGTTATTAACAAGCAGTATTTAGCCTTTTCCATGGAATGTGAAGAGGTTCGGGTGTTACACAATGATACACAAATACTTATTTGCTGTATAGGTTTATTTGTTGGTTTAAAACTGAACTACAGTACATGTATGCAAACACTTTCATCCTGACAAAAGGATTTTTACGTTTATTTGGTTAGTTTTTACATTTACTCAAACAGTACAGCAGTTGGTGACCTGACTTTTCTTAACTGCAGTGAAGCAATACAGCCTGGTCACCTTTCTGACCCAGCCTGTGACTGGATAGTGAAGGAACGTCAGCGGCATGATGAATTCATCTGTTTCTTCATTGATTTTGTTAGCATGTTCTTTTTTAGCACATAAATGAAGCAGACTGGGTTGGTTTAAAGCTAGCACCACCTATCAGTCTGAGATCTACTCTAAATAATTACAAAAGGCTGTCAGGACCCAGGTCTGAACCTGCAACCTCTGCCATGGCTTTTCTTGCTGAGCCACCTGAGATGCTGGACAGTGCTGTGTCTGATCCATTTGACTGCCTTTTTTCTGCTGAACCATGCACTCCTTGCTCCTCCCATGAACTTCCTATTTAAGCCATGCCTTGCACTTCCTGTTTGCTAGTATATTGTGCTATCTCCAGCCAATATCTCATTCATGTCACTCCTGCTGCCTTCTGTATCTCTGCTACCAGCTTGTTTACGTACTAAGCAGTGGCGGCTGGTGAAATTTTTGGATGGGGGGGGGCGCCAGGCCCCGCCCCTTCCTTTTGACCCCTCCTACTTCTAATAAGCCCCTCCCCTTATAGAATCCACCCACTCCGTCCCCTGTATTCCACATATTGTGTCAGGAGGATACAGCTCAGCATCACAGGACACAGTATACAGCTCAGCATCACAGGGCACAGTATACAGCTCAGCATCACAGGGCACAGTATACAGCTCAGCATCACAGGACACAGTATACAGCTCAGCATCACAGGGCACAGTATACAGCTCAGCATCACAGGACACAGTATACACCTCAGCATCACAGGACACAGCATAAAGCTCAGCATCACAGGACACAGTATACAGCTCAGCATCACAGGACACAGTATACAGCTCAGCATGGACACAGTATACAGCTCAGCATCACAGGACACAGTATACAGCTCAGCTCGACATATGACACAGGACACTACGACTCGACATATGACACAGGACACTACGACTCGACATATGTCACAGGACACTACGACCCCGACATATGACACAGGACACTACGACTCGACATATGACACGGGACACTACGACTCGACATATGACACGGGACACTACGACTCGACATATGACACAGGACACTACGACTCGAC
>BLSH010356625.1:23730-42151 GCA_018402905.1 Glandirana rugosa | reverse complement strand
TTTTTTTTTTTTTTTTTTTTTTTTTTATTCAGCCCACTGGGTTGAATGCAAAAAAAAAAAAACAGTATGTACCGAGCCTCAGGTTGGAGATTGGAAGGAATTTTGTGATCTCCTCTGCAAACCTAGTTTTTTTTTTTTAGAAAGGCATGGAATTTTTTTGACACAAAATCCACAATGATAACACTCTGGACCAATCACTTGGTCGGATTCCTAAAACAGGAATGGGATTTAATTTACATCCTTAGTCCCCCACCCCCAACGTCCCCTGCTTATTTATCCTTGAATTCTTTTGTGTGCTTCCTATATTGATAGATATCACTCAACAAAGTCACAGAGCACCAGCAGAGTGTGAGTTCTGACCTGCCGTTCCCCAATGCATGCTAAAGGAGGCCCTCTGTCATTGTACCTAAAGACCTTAGTAATGTTCAGAAACTGAAAACTGTGAAAGAAGAAATGGCAGCCAGCTAAGGTGCACTTGGCAATTATTTATTATTTTTTAAGAAACATTTTAAACAAATTTTTACAATCTGTACAACTAAAAATATGTTGAAAAGTATGTATACATGCCATTGTTGCAGCTTCTTGGAAAATTCCATTTTACGAAAAGGTCAGTCTGCCGAAAACTTTTCACGCTTTTTCTTTTTGTGACAGCGGGTGCAGGGAGAGGATCCTTAATCCGCTGTCACAATGGGGGATTGGAGGGAGGCTGCAGCTTTAGTAACATGTTACACCCTCAATAAGGATTTAACATGTAACGTGTTACTAAAGGTGAACTTTTAGGTGATCCTTTAAAACAGTGTCCATTTATATTTATTACGGCCTTGACAGAAATCAGCAGAGATCACATATTTCTTTTCTTTAACAGCAGTCATTTAAACCATAGAGGTGGTGCTGTCATACTACAGAGGGGTTTGGCTGTGCGTGAGTGCATCCAGGACAACAATGCAGAGAATCATGAATAAACAGGTCACAGTCAACACAGAAGACACACTGACACACTGTGCAAATGTAAACCTGTAAAAGATAAAGAGAAAAGTTAACATATACATTTAAGAGGTAACAAATTAGAATAGCAGCAGATTGGAAATTAAGCTACAGCTGGTCACACCTTATTCTAAATGCAAGCATCCACAGGCATTAGATCTAGAGAACAACAGCCCAACGAATATTTTAAATTACTCATCCAGCAGTATATTCTGTTCCCAAAATTACTACTTAAAAGGTATTATATAATATTATTGAAGCATGATTTTTTTTGTCTGTAGCCTTGAAACTGTCCAAGCTACTACCATTCAGATCGGTCTCATCAGTAAATTGCAGAGTGTGTGCCTTTTTAAATACCAGCTTCATAGAGCTCATTGAGAACAAACATACAGTTAAAGGGAAAAAAAACAAAACAAATTCTTCCCATCCACATATTCGATGTGGATGGGGGAAATCACTCCCACTGAGCTATTGTATTTTTCCGGCGGGGAGCCTACCCCACTGGCAGAATACAATGATCAGTGTGTCCAGCTATAGCCGGCAGCACTGATCATTCAAGAAAAACGCAACAGGCTGGTTGTAGACAAGAACAAAAGAAGTCATTACCTAGAGCAGGGATGCCCAACCACTGGCCCTGATGTGGCCCGCCACCTCCTGCTTTGGGATGGAGGGTTGGCAAGCCCAGATCGCGGGTTCCTGACCCGCCATCCCCAAGCATCAGTGTGAAGAACGGAACCAGTGCTAGAGGAAGCAGATGCTTTCTGTATAGTGCAGACTCCTGTCACAGGCAGAGGGATACCAAATGTTCTCTGTCTGTGACAAGAGCAATACAGGAAGCATTGGCTCTGCTCTCTACTGCAGCTGTATGCTTCCTCTAGCGCTGGCCAGCCAGCCAGCAGTACCCAGCAACAGTACCCACGAGCAGTACCCAGCAACAGTACAAACCAGCAGGACCCGCTAGCAGGACCCGCCAGCAGTACCCACAAGCAGGACCTGCCAGCAGGACCCGCCAGCATGACCAGCTCTGGAGGACAGCTAGCAGACGCCACTAGCCATACCTGCCTGGGGAACAGCAGCAGCCAACAATACTTGCAGGCATCCTGGAGGAAGAAGTGAAGATTGAGGTCAATTGAGGTGAATGTAAACCACAGTACATCAGTATGAAAGCAGCCTTAGGCCCCTTTCACGCGATCGGTCCGTTCGGGTCCGCCTGTCTGTTTTTCAGGTGGACGCAATCGGACCCTCCATTAACCTCTATAGAGAGACAGATGTAAACGGACTTGTGTCCATTTACAATCTCCAATCCGACTTAAAAAAACAAAAGGGGATCTGTCCCCTTCTGTCTGGGTGGATCGGATCAGAGGGCCCATAGAGTAGAGCGGGCTCGGTCCATGTCTGCTCTGCATAGAGTGGACACTGACCTGTCATCTGCCCTCTCTGCTCATTGTGGCACGCGACCGCTTACCAAGTCACTAAAGTGGCCCTCACTCTTCATAAGGTTGGGCACCCCTGACCTAGAGTATTAGGCATGAAAACGTGACTACAGCTGGAACCTTTATAACTATTAGAATAGACCATTTTAGAAAAATCTACTGGTAAGGAAGAAAGTGTATAACAGCTTCCTTGTTCTGATAATTGTCTTTAAAGCGGAAGTGCACCTGAAAAAATAAGCACATACTGTAAGCTGCTAAGTTTTAATAATAGGACACTTACCTGTCCTGGAGTCCAGCGAGTCGGCACCCGCCGCCGATCTTCGGATCGGGTGCAGCCGCGTCCATTGCGGGTAAGGGAACTCAGATGTGTAGTATTACAGCTTCACACCGGACACCTTACGGCGCATTAGCGAGGCTCCTCTGCGCTCTGCTATTGGCCAGGCTGGCGTAAGCCGACCCGGCTGCTGGCCCGAGCTCCCAGATTTGTGGAAAAGGACAGATGCCAAATGTGACACCTGGGGGGGGGGGGGAAGCAGGAGGAATCCAACCACCAGAAGTTCCACTTTTGGGTGGAACTCCACTTTAAGCCCCAGATGCTGATGCCCTGCAGGTCTCCTGCAGATATGTCAGTGTACCGGCTTGCTCATACCTCATATGAGCAAGCCGATACATTCTGGCAGGAAGACTAAATGAACTACCACAACGCTCACAGTGCCATGGTAGTTCATTGAAAACTACAAGCCGACATCCGCAAAGGCTGCCGGACCTTGTAGTTTTCCATTTACAGAGGACTTATTTGAATTGTGGCAGCAGACACGGGAGAAAGATCACCCGGTCTGCTGTCACAGTGGGGATCGCAGGGTCCAGTGCATTCATAACATGTCACACCCTGAATATGGATGTAACATGTTATGAAAGATGAGCTTAGTCCCCTTTCACACCAAGGCGTTTTTCAGGCGTTTTTGCTCTAAAATTAGCACATAAAAAGCGCACCAAAAACTCTCCCATGCATCTCAATGGATGCTTTCACACCGAGGCGTTGTGCTTGCTAGGCGTTGCTAAAAGTCCTGCAAGCAGCATCTTTTCAGCTTTTGTGCGCTCAAAATAGAGCTTCAAAAACGCCCATGTCCATTGAAAATAATGGTTAAGTGCTTGAAAAAAAGCTTGAAAAGAGCTTGAAATGCGCAGGAGGCTGTGGAAAGGTCACATGGTTGAAACACAAACGCTTGAAAAGCGCTTAAAAAACGCCATTAGAGGGGTGCCATTTATAGCGCTAGCGCGGCAAAAACACACTAAAATCATGGTGTTTTACAGGATTTTACAGGCTTTTTTCCAACGCCTTAGTGTGAAAGGAGCCTTAAAGATAGAGGACAGTTGTTTCAAAGAAAACACAGTAACTAAGAGTCCCATTCTGAGCATTATCAGTATAGGTATGATGTTTGTCATCTAGTCTCAGGAATCCACATTCATAGTGAAGCATCAGCTGCCCTCTAAAGTTGCTATAGGATATTATTTAATATGTAAAAAGCAGAAAGAGTAATTGAAGAGAGATCACAGAGTAAGGAGCTCATCCTGAAAGAACACTTCTCCAAATCTGCCCTTTACCTATATTTAAAGAAACTCCGGAGACTTCCATTGCTGACTTTTGTCAATTCCCTGGCTGTGATGCTGATCTGCTAAGTAATGAACAAAGAACAAGTATGAAGACCATGGCCTCTGACTTCAAAACCTGCTTTCCCGATTTGCATACTTGTTCTAGGTCAGCGACTCAGGGACCGGCCAACTTTTGATCCATGGATAGGTAGGGTGGCTGCAGATATTTGCAGCTCGATCAGCGCCACCAGTTATAACCAGCAGCACTGATCAGTGTATTCTGACAGCAGGGAACTCTTCCCGTTGGCAGAATACAATAGTGCAGCAGGGAGGATTCTCCCATCCTTAACAAATGTGTGGATGAGGCCATCAACTCTTTTTTTTCATTCAAACCAACTGACTGAACAAAAAAAAAAAAAATGACCCATCTATGGTCAGCCTTAAGAGCAAGCCAATAAGCATTGTCAGAATGAGGTCAGCAACTTTTTCATTGGGCTACAAAAAGAGCCAGACAAGGAAAGAAGTAAAAGAATAAAAACTTCACTTTAAAATGATGGCACTTACTTGTAGATCTTTTATATCTCCATCACAACCTCGACAATACCTAAAGTAGGTGAAATTAAACATATGCTGCATAAGTATTTTATTAATATATAGATATTTCACCATAATCATAAAAAGCAAATGGCAATGCACCAACAAAATGTGCTATAACTTAAAGCTGAACTCCAGGCAATTTTTTTTCCCATGCAGTGAGGTTGTGACCGCACTGCATGGGTTACAGGCAGTCCCCTAGTTATGAACATCCGACTTATGAACGACTCCTACTTACAAACGGAGGGAGACAACAGGAAGGGAGAGGAAATCTCCCCCTAGGAAGGGAAATTCACTCCTGTAAGAGTTATTATGAGAAATAGATGTCTCCACTGATGCTTTATCACCAAGGTTTGTTTCCACAACAACCCAAAATTTTCAAAATCCAATTATCATTGGGACAGGAAGTGAGGTGAAATCTTCTGAACAGAAACATAGACAGCAAAACAAACATTACAGGGGTGTTACCCCTTCCCTATGCCATCCAAAAAGCTTAAAAATATTTGTTTTGGCTGAAGCTACACTTAAAAAATGTACCTGTTCCGACTTACAAACAAATTCGACTTATGAACAAACCTACAGTCCCTATCTTGTTTGTAACCCGGGGACCGCCTGTAATTGCTCATTTTTGTCTAGGGGATTGGAGAGTGGAGATATAGATACATTAACGAGCATATTTTAGTAGCGGGACTTTAAATATGCCTCAGGAGAGTCAACACATGTAAATATTATAAAAATATCACATTTTATTTGTAGATAGATTCAAAAATATAATTATATAGCAAGGTGACAGTAATAAAATCATGAACATTACATATCATATATATAGCTTTGAGGTTCATACAACAAATTGTCCAAGCTAGGGTCTATGCGTTTCACGGGGACACCCGCTTCTTTGGGACTCTAGGACTTTTATAATATGAGAAACTCTAGCCATATATGAGGGTAAATACTGACATGTGGGAGAGGACGCTATTGGCAAGAGCGAGACCAGCATCTGTGAGGGTCTTTTTGAGACGTGGGCTTTCTTCACCTGTGCTTCTAGACCGGCCCCCGTTGGGGCTTATTTTTGGTCCCCTTGAATTTTGGATCAAATAGGACTTATCTCTATATGCACAGAAGTGGGTTCACTGACCCATGGGCGGTAGGCACATTTTCGACGTGGACCTGGTGGACACCTCCCCCGTTTTTGTTTCAGCTATTGCTTGAATCTATTTACGCTCCTATACGGCTAGAGTTTCCCATATAATAAAAGTCCTAGAGTCCCGAAGAAGCGAGTGTAACCGCAAAACGCGTAGACCCTAGCTTGGACAATTTGTTGTATGAACCTCAAAGGTATGTATATATGTAATGTTCATGATTTTATTACTGTCACATTGCTATATAATTATATTTTTAATCTATCTGCAAATAAAATTTGATATTTTTATATTTACATGTGTTGACTCTCCTGGGGCATATTTAAAATCCCGCTACTAAAATATGCTCGTTAACGTATCCATTGAACCTGGGATGATGCCTAGGAGAGCCTGCCAAACATTCTGAATGGCACTCCTCCTTTCCCTCAAACCTTTTAATTGCAGATTGGAGATATACTTACCAAATCCTCCAATCCTGCCAGCACAAGAGCAGTGTTGTTGCAGTAGTGTAGCGGAGTAATAGTCATGTAGATTTGGTACTCCTATGCTGCCCACCCTTCTATGTTTCCTTAAGATATCATGGGTATATCTAGCCTTACCCTTGGCCCATAGGAATTTGAAGAAAGTTTTCTGCTTAGCTTCAAAGAAAGCAGGTGGAATCTGAATCGGGAGGGTTCTAAAGATGGATAAAATCTTGGGGAGGATTGACATTTTAAGCGCTGCCACTCTACCTGCCCAGGATAGGTAGAATTTACCAATTTTAGTGGGGTCTTTTCAAATCTCTGCTATGAATGGAAAAAGGTTATCTTTATGTAAATTGGAGAGAGGGGATGTTAATGTAATTCCCAGGTTTGGTAATGAATTAGAAACCCAAGGGTATGAAAACTGGGATTGTAAGGTTTGTTTTAAGGTATTGTTAAGGTTTATGGCCAAAATGCTAGATTTAGATTCATTCACTTATATGACCGTGCTGGGCCTGTCAGGGTCAAAATAATGTTCTCCCCCAGTGGATTTGCCTTTGATGGTATTGTGGGATCCAATTTTCTCCGCTAAGGGCTCCATTATCAAGGCAAAGATGAGTGGAGGCAAGGGGCAGCCCTGTCTCGTTCCATTTGAGATTGAAAAGTTCTTAGAGCACAAGCCCTCTGAGTTATACATGTGCAGATGGAACTGTATATAAAGCGGTAATGGCTGAAAAGATTTTGCTTTGAATCCCAAATTTTTCCAGGACTCGGAACAGGTACTCCCAATGCACCCCATCGAAGGCCTTCTCGGCGTCCAAAGTTAGCAGCAGGGAAGGCCCTCAAGAGGCCTCAGCATGGTATATGAGATTTATGACCTGCCTGGTAGCATCCGGAGCCTGGCGCCCCGGCACAAATCCCACCTGGTCTGACTTCACAAGGGCAGGTAGAAAGCACTCAAGTCTAGGGGAAAGGAGTGTTGCATATATCCTGGTCTATATTGAGGAGCGAGATAGGCCTAAAGTTCTGTACATATGGCAGGTCCTGGTTTGGGTAAAGTAATGATATTTGCAATTAGCATTTCTGGTGGGAAAGAAGCCTTGGACACAGCGGCGTTGAACATCTCCATGTATGGGCATAGCGTGAAATAATTGATAGTATTCTGATGAAAATCCATCAGGGCCAGGTGCCTTGTTGTGTAGGAGTATTTGTATAACCTTAAGGATCTCTTTATGTGTGAAGGGTTGGTTGAGGGTTGACCTATCCTCTGGAGATAGAGCAGGCAATGAGAGTCTAGAAACTCCTCCATTAAATCTGGAGTGGGTTGAGGGGTGTTCATGTCCTGTTGTAAATTGTATAGGGAGCTATAATAAGCGCTGAATGTGTCAGCCATATCTTGGGGTTCAGTAATTTCTTACCAGACTGTGGATAGTAGAGGTAAGGTAATTTTTGCTTAATTGTTTTGTCTTTAAGATGTTGCGCTAACAATTTACCAGCCTTAATGGCATGAGAGTAAAAGTTTGCTTTCAAGGATTTTGTCTGTGGTGTTGAAATTTCCTATGGTCAAACCTCGCCTGATTTAGCTGATCTAAAATGTGAGGCTGGGGATTTTTTTTGTGGGAGCATTCTAAGTTTTTTTTTTGTTATAGAGACTAGGATGGCATTCAGCCACTGTGTCCTATGGTTCTTAGCAATAAAGCTTTGCTTCATAAAGATACCTCGGATAAAGGCCTTGTAAGAATTCCACAATGTGAAGGGCAGGGCCGTAGATAATTTTTTGTCCTGGGGGGGGGTTCAGCAGCAGGTACCAAGTAGTGAACCGGGGGGTTGGGGGGGGGGGGAACCAAGCAGCGCTGTGTGTCCCACACAGCACAGGAGCGAGCATGCACTGTGTGCCCCGTAGCAAGCAGGGTTGTCATTAAGATTTCACTGACACCCACTGTAGATTGCAAGGGCACTGTAATTTGAATGTGGTGCACGATCAGGGCCACCTTTCATATTGATTGGACCCTGGGCAAACATTTTCTTCGCCCCCCCACCCCCAAATTCAAATCATGACTGCTCACCGATTGGTTGCTGGAGGTTAAAGCACATCATTACCACTCACTGATTGGTTGCTGGAGGTTACAGCACATCATCTCACTGCCTGCACACCATGGACTGGGGAGGTGGGGGACTCACCAATAGACAGAAAACTCCTAGAACGCGTTATTAGCAATGAGGAGAGCACAAACCTCTATGAAAGTAGGGACTGCAGTGTGTGTGAAAGAGGCCTTCATGGTGAAAGGTCTACTTTAAAACAGAGCAGCTTGTTCTGACTCTCACTCCTTTTGTTGTGTGGATGTATAGAAACATAGAAAACATAGAAAAGTGACGGCAGAAAAAGACTGAGTAGTCCATCAATCTGTCCCTTTTTATTTATTTATTTTTAATTTTTTTTTTTTTACATTAACCTTGCTGTCTGACTATAGATTTATGTTTATCCCAAGCATGTTTGAAGCCATTTACTGTTGACTGTCCCACAACCTCTGTTGGTATTTTATTCCAATCATCAACCACCCTTTCAGTAAAATAATACTTTCTAAGATTAGTTTTAAACTTCCCCCCAGTTAGTTTGAGGTCCCCGTGTTCTTGATTTTGGTTTCATATTGAAAAGACTGCCCCCCTGAACCTTATTCACCCCCTTGATGTATTTAAAGGTTTCAATCATGTCTCCCCTCTCCCTTCTTTCCTCCAGACTGTACATATTAAGTTCCTGAAGTCGCTCTTGATATGTTTTATCCCCCAGACCTTTCACCATTTTTGTTACTCGTCTCTGAACTCGTTCTATCTTATCAATATCTTTTTGTAAGTGTGGTCTCCAGAACTGGACACAGTATTCTAAGTGAGGTCTCACTAAAGATCTATATAGAGGAATCAGAACCTCTTTCCTCCTGCTGGTGATCCCTCTACTGATACATCCCAGAATTCTATTTGCTTTTCCCACTGCCTGGTCACACTGTTTGCTCATTTTGCAATCATCTGAAATAAGCACCCCCAAATCTTTTTCTTCTGTAGTGCTGGCTAACACTGTACCCCCAATGCTGTACTCTCTAAGCGGATTCTTTTTCCCTAGATTAATTATTTTACATTTAGAAATATTGAACTGCAGTCTCCACTTATTTGACCAATCTTCCAGCAATGCCAAATCATGTTCCATGTTACAGACACCTCCAGGGATATCAACCCTATTACACACCTTTGTATCATCAGCAAAGAGACATACATTGCCCAACAAACCTTTAGTTATATCACTTACATATAGGTTAAATAGAACAGGACCCAGTACAGAGCCTTGTGGTACCCCAATAGTGACTGGTCTCTGTTCTGAGTGAACCCCATTTACAACCACACTCTGGGATCTATCCTTTAACCAACTGCATATCCACTGAACCACCCAAGGGTTAAGCACAACTTTTGTATCAGATCATTATGTGGAACTGTATCAAATGCCTTGCTGAAATCAAGATATGCTATGTCCACAGCACCACCCTGGTCCAAAACACTGGTAATATAGTCAAAGAATTCAATAAGATTTGTCTGGCACGATCTGCCCTCAGTAAAGCCATGTTGCTTTGGGTCCAGCAAGCTGTGTGGTTCTGGCGAGCTGTCTGTGTATGGAGCAGTCTTCTCAAGTAGCCAGCTTCTGTGCTAGCCGGCCACGCCCCCTTTTTTGTGCACTTTAAGTGATTGCTATGAGCATTTGTGTGAAGCTAATGCAGGATTTACCGTTTCAGGAAAAAATAACACTGTGATTTTCAAATTTAAGTAAGGTGGGAAAAGGTAGTGGAGGCATTTTTTTTTCCTAAAGTTTTGACTTTTTTCGGTCTGTCTGCACATTCTTTCTCCTGCTACCTCGTATATTCTTTTAATGTAACCATGAATGATCCTATCCATTATGAAACTTGTGGGGCTTGAAATCATGGCTGAACCACTCTTGAGTGCTTGAATGTAAGATGTAATCCCTCTGTTAAATGTCTTTAGGAGACACATCTGACAGGATACAGGAAGGTTACTGGCACTTAAAAAACATGGGTATCCAAGGCATATCATGGTACGCATACAATCCCAATTGAAAAAAGGTTGGGACGCTGTGTAAAATCTACATAAGAACAGAATGCATAGATTTTCAAATCTCATAAACCCATATTTTATTCAGAATTAAAAATGTTTAAACTGAGAAAATTACCATTTTACTAAAAAAAAAAAAATAAAAAAAAAATAAAAAAAAAAAGGTACTGTTAATTTTGAAATGAATGGCAGTAACACATCTCAAAAAAGTTGGGACGGGGCCATGTTTACCATGGTGTAGCATTCCGAACACTCTATGAACGTCTAGGATCGGAGGAGACCAGTTGCTGGAGTTTTGGGAGAGGAATGTTGTCCCATTCCGGCCTGATATAAGATTCTAACTGCTTAACAGTCCTAAGTCTTCTTTGTCATATTTTTTGTTTCAAGATGCACCAAGTATTTTCAATTTATGAAAGGTCTGGACTGCAGACAGGCCAGTTAAGCACGCAGGCTCTTCTACTACGAAGCCATGCTGTTGTCATAGATGCAGCATGTGGCTTAGCCTTATCCTGCTGAAATAAGCAAGACTTTCCGTGAAAAAATACATCGTCTGGATGCTGCTCTAAAAGCTGGATCTATATCTTTCAGCATTGATGGTGCCTTTCCAGATGTGCAAGCTGCTCATTCCATTCGCACTAATGCACTCACAAACCATCAGAGATGCAGGCTTTTGAACTGAGCGCTGATAACAACCCGGAAGGTTCCTCTCCTCCTTAGTCTGGAGGATGCAGTGCCCATGGTTGCCAAAAAGAATGTAAAAATTAAAATTTGTCTGACCACAGTGCAACAGACCATTTTAAACGAGCTTTGGCCCAGAGAAGATGGTGGCGCTTCTGGATCATGTTCAGAAATGGATTATTTTTTGCATGATAGAACTTTACCTTGCATTTTTGGATTATACAGTGAACAATGTTCACAGACCGCAATTTCTGGAAGTATTGCTGAGCCCATGCAGTAATGTCCATCAGAGTATCATGTCTATTATTAATGCACTGCCATCCGAGGGCCTGAATATCACAGGAATCCAACATTGCATTTCGGTCTTGTCCTTTGCGCACAGAGATTTCTCCAGATGGTCAATCTTTTGATGATATTATGTAGTGTAGATGATGGTATATTTAAAGCCGTTGCAATTTTTCATTAGGGAACATTATTCTGACATTGTTCCACAATTTGTAGACTCAGCCTTTCACAAATTGGTGAACCTCTGCCCATCTTTACTTCTGAGACACTCTGACTCTCGAATATGCTCTTTTTGCCCCAATCATATTACTGACCTGTTACCAATTAACCCAATTAGTTGCAAAATGTTCTTCCAGCTCTTCATTATTAGTACCACTTACTTTGTCAGGTTTTTGCTGCACTGTCCTAATTTTCTTGAGATGTGTTGCTGCCATCAAATTCAAAATGACCTTATTTTTTTCCTTAAAATTTTACATTTTCTCAGTTTAAACATTTGAAATGTTTTCTAATTTCTACTATGAATAAAATATGGGTTTATGAGAGATGTGAATTATTGCAATCTGTTTTTATGTGGATTTTACACAGCGCCCCAACTTTTTTGGAATTGGGGTTGTTTATTATACTCAACATGTGACACCGTCCTAATCTCTAAAGCCTTTTTTCGTTGAGGTGCTAGGACCTTAAAATAGACCCAGGAGAATGATACCCATTACCAAATCTGTCTATTGCTAACACATTATGTAGCTGAATCTAGCTTTGTTTAATGCTTATGTACCCCTATTTGATGCTCAACTGCTTGAATGGATATTGACTCGAGCCCGGAGTTATCAGATAGCCACGCTATATTTTTGTGAGACTTTAACACCATACTGTATGTATTCATGGACAGACCCCTTTGTCAAAGTAGGCCTAAGGGATAATTTCTGAAATCTATGAAATGTTATGACCCTCAAGATGAGTGGAGATAGATGCATCTGGATATCAAAACAATTTCTTGCCACTCTGGCACCAGCAACTCCCTTGTATGGCAGTGATGGGCAGAGCTAGACAAAATGCTATGCCACTGACAGTCAATCAGATGTGAATCAGACAGAGACAAAATTATGTTGCTGTGCCCTCTGCTGTACATTATAAAATATAAATGGAGAGAAAACCAATGTGCACTATTCCTTCTCTTGGCGACCAAGAACAAAAACTGGTACTGTGTTGTAATTATTGTACTTGTGTACTTCATTTACTATTATTGTTTACATAACTTGTAAAATTCAATAAAAAGCATATTAAAAATAACGAGAGAGAACCCACCAGGATACCAATTTTCAATCCTGTAGTGGAGGCTGCTACTTCCAAATAAAATTATGCTAGTTTCAGGCCACATCAGACAGAATTCTGCAGCATTGGAGTGATGTAATTTGTCCCAGAGCTAGCACTGCTTCTGGGAGTCAGCATGTGGAAGCTTCATCTGCCCTAAACTGCAACCATCTTGACTTCCTTTAAGAAAACAGTAGCATCTTAAAAACACTTTTCTGACACCAGCCAGAGAAAAACACAAAACTACCTAAGTGTATATAATAATTTTATTAATAGTATATGAAAAAAAACGTACTTCTCCCCTTGATATTCTGCAGTGGGAACTTCTCTGAAAGCATCTAATGGAAAAAGATGGTGGTACGACCGTGCTAAGTGCGGCGCAGACACTAAAGTAAGGCCTAAAAGAAAAAAAAAAAAAGATGATTTATTTATAAAATAAATAATCAAAATAAGCAAAACCAAAAAAATCCAATCTTGGAATACAGAACAGGACACAGCCTGGATTTTCATTAATCCTGGGGTATAGGCTACCTACCTTTTGTGATTCTCAGTGCACCAAACCGGCACAGAAGAACCTGTACACGGATATACTCCTATATATTTTTAGGAGAGGACCCCTGGCCTCTCCCGAACAGGCTAGACCTGCTGTCCCAAGGCCCCCTGTAAGATCCTGCTTCTCAGTCACTAGCTTTAATGCCATGGCTGTTGAAACCCAGGTTTTGAAAGACAGGAGTATTAGTGTGTTATGCTGTGTGATCTAAGACAGACTAAGCTTTGAATGGTGCAAATTTTACCACCAAGTTTGAAAATTTAAACACTCAATAGATGAATAAAGTCCAACACAATTCCCACATAGTTTTAATTGTAAAAACAAATACTGCTTGGCAGAATCTGCCTTATCTTTCCAAGTTGCTGGTCCCTGCATGGGTCTTGGCTTACCCCGTCACACTGGCCATCTCACAGCACCCTGCAACTTACTACTTGCACTGCACAAAATGCCAAAATGCAGGATCCAGTGCCCAAAGTAATTTTACAGGTAGGGGAAACCCGTGGCATGGAATCCATGTATGGCTCCATAGTCTTTACCATGCTCGCCCGGAGTGGGGTAGAATTATAAGGAAGGTACCCAAGGGTGATGTCCTCAAAAGCTTTGCCAGTGTGCAAGCACTTTAAGGTACACGCCTATAACCCAGGGCATATTAATATTCAGCCTGCATCCTTTACTGTACAATTAAGATATAACAAATATCAGCAGAGAAATCTATCCAGGCTGATCCATCCATCCCCTTAACACGCTTAGCCAAAAAAAAAAAAAAAAAACCTGAGGAGGGCTTTAAGTATATACAAACATTCCCCAGTATGACCATAAATGGCTAGATTGGCCTTGTGTTTTTGGATGGCTATAGATACCTTTAACAGCGAATGCAATATTTCATTATATTAAACTATGACAAAGGCAAATTCACAAATACGTCTAAAACTCATTATTTTATGTACAGTACGAATAAAGGAAAGGGACCATTTTTCAGAAGCCTTCCATAATAAAAATCTTTATAGCAGCATTCAATAAATGAATGAATGTGTCCATATACTCACGGCAGACTTTGCATTCTACTGGGAGCTCAGAGTACTTTGCTTTACACTGTGGACAGAAGTAGCCTCCCAACGTCAGGCCAGGCTCATTGGTGCTATCTAGGTGCCTTAAACAGAAAAACATCAGGAACTGTTGAGCATATGAACATACATGTTTAATATAAGTAACTCATACTACACCAATGCTGTCTATAATGATCTACAGAACTAATAAACAATAAGTGCAGCAAGTAAAGGAGATCATCTTTGAATTGGCATATGCCATACACAAAACAAAAAAGGTTCATTACCATTATGTACAAGGCAACTATGCCAGGTTTATGAACTAATCGAATATAGTATCAATAACCTGTATTAAAAAGTGAAAATAAACAGGCCGGTGTGAACAGCCAAAGTGTACTGTGTGTAGGCACGCTTTAGTTGAGCTGTATTTACCATTCAACTGGATAGACCAGTGGTATTACTCCCTTGAAAAAAGGGATTTTATTATAACTTAACGTAAAATCCTTTTCTCTGAGTTCACTGACAGGCGCAGCCTTCTTATGACACGTGGGGGTTATGCTCATATTACTAGCAGTAGACTAGGCAAAAATAAAACAAAAGCGTAGGTTGGCCCCTCCCAGGGGGCCGTCCTCACCTTAGCATATAATCCCCCTGCTCTGCATAGCACATCAGTTCGTAACAAGCTGTACAAACTCAACACAGAGGGGTGGGTGCTGCGTCTGTCCGTGAACTCAGAGAAAATGATTTTACTGTAAATTATAATAAAATCGCTTTTACTCTTCCGTTCACTGACAGACGCAGCCTTCTTAGGACACGTGGGGACGTCCCAAAGCTGTGCCAATCAAGAGGGGTGGGCAAACTATAACAACTGTACCCAACAGAAAACGCCCTCTCAGGCGGCGCTAATCGTGCCTACACGGCCGCTTGTAATACTTTGCAGCCAAAAGCAGCATCCGAAGATGCTAAAACATCAATTTTGTAAAACTTAGTAAACGTGTGCACTGAGGCCCAAGTAGCCACTTTGCACACCTGAGACACCGAGGCCTGGTGTCTAAACGCCCAGGAAGTACTAACTGCCCTGGTGGAATGAGCCGTGACTGGAAACGGGGGAACCTTGCCCCGAATCTCATATGCATGAGCCACGGTCTTCCTGATCCAACGAGAAATGGTAGCTGACGAGGCCGCCATGCCTTTGCGCGACCCTTCTGTCAGCACAAATAAAGAATCAGACTTCCGAAAAGAAGCTGTAAAAAACAAATACACCCGCAAAGCCCTTACCACATCCAAAGAATGCAGCTCAACTTCTTTGGGATGCGACGGGTGCGGGCACAATGAGGGAAGAACAATATCCTCATTTAGATGAAAAGAAGAAACCACCTTCGGAAGAAACGAGGGGAAGGTCGCAAAACCATCTTGTCCTTATGAAGGACCAAGTAAGGTGACTTGCAGGATAATGCTGCCAACTCAGACACCCGCCTAGCTGATGTGACAGCCACCAGAAAAGCCACTTTTTGCGACAACAGTCGCAAGGGAATGTCCCTAATCTTTTCATATGGTGGTTTCTGCAGCACAGAAAGCACCAGATTCAAATCCCACGGTGCCAAAGGCGACCGTATCCGAGGAGCCACATGACGTACCCCCTGTACAAATGTACAGATCAATGAATGAGACGCCAAGGGCCGTAGAAAAAGAACCACCAGGGCCGAAATCTGACCCTTAAGTGTACTTAACGTCAGGTTCTTGTCCAGTCCTTGCTGCAAAAAAGTCAGTACTCTGGACACTATATAAGAGCGGGGGTTCCAACCCCCTGCCTTGCACCAGGTAATATAGGCCTTCCAGGTCCTATGATAAATCTTACGTGAGGTACTTTTACGTGCTTCAATCATAGTAGGGATCACGGAGTCCGAGACACCCCTATCCCTCAACACCTGGGACTCAATAGCCAAGCCGTCAAAGCCAGCGGGGGGTAAAGCAGAGTGCAAGATGGGCCCCTTAGATAGTAGGTCTTCGCGAAGTGGAAGATGCCACGGAACATCTGTCACCATCCGTACTACGTCGACGTACCAAGGACGCCGAGGCCAATCCGAAGCTACCAGGATTTCAGGATTCCCTCTGCTTCTATCCTGCGCAGAACCTTTAGAGGAAGAAAGATGTACAGTAGCCGATACCGACCCCAGGGCGATACCAGTGCGTCCGAGGCGACCACCAACGGATCTTTTGTTCTGCACACAAAGGTCTGTACCTTGTGATTGAACCTGGAGGCCATGAGGTCCACCTCTGGTGTGCCCCACTTGAGGCAAATCTGGCGGAACACTTCTGGATGTAGTGACCATTCCCCTTGATCCAGAGTCCGGCGGCTGAGAAAGTCCGCCTGCCAATTTTCCACGCCTTGGATGTAGACTGCAGAGAGCTGGCACGTGAAGTTCTGCCCACTGAAGGATCAGAGTCACCTCCGCGGCTGCTGCCGAGCTTCTTGTTCCGCCCTGATGGTTCACATATGCCACAGCCGTGGCATTGTCCAACTGAACCCGGACAGGAAGGCCTCGCAGCCTTTCTGACCAACGGGACAGACAAAGTCTGATCGCTCTCAGTTCCAGTACATTTATTAGACAAGCTTCCTGCACTGACCAATGACCCTGGGCAGAGTACTGACCCAGGACCCCTCCCCAGCCTGATAGGCTGGCATCCTTCGTTACCATTGACCAATTGAGGGGGAGAAAACATTTTCCCAACCTTAGGGCCAGAGCCCGAATCCACCAAATCAAGGATCCCCGGTACTGATGATCCAACCTGATCAGTCTGTCTAGGGATAGGGGAGATTTGTCCCATTGCGACAAAATCGCCTTCTGCAAGAGCCAAGCGTGACTCTGGGCGTAAGGTATCGCTTCGAAAGTCGACACCATGAGCCCCAACACTCGCATACAGAACCGTAAGGATGACCACTGGCGTGAGAACAGGGTTCGCACTGCTGCCTGAAGTGTCAGGAGCTTGTTTGGTGGTAAAAACACCCTTGCCTGCACCGTGTCCAGAATCAGACCCAGGTATTCCAGCCGGCAGGATGGAGTCAACGATGACTTCTGCAGGTTGATTAGCCAACCGAACACCTCTAACGTGGACACCGTAATTGTCACGTTCTCCTCCAGAGCCGCAGCAGACTCTGCTCTCAGGAGTAAATCGTCGAGATATGCTACTACCGCGATACCTCTCTGTCTCAGCAGTGCCAGCATCGGGGCCACCACCTTGGTGAACACTCGGGGAGATGAAGCCAACCCGAAGGGAAGTGCCACAAACTGGTAATGCAGGTCCCCCACTGCGAAGCTTCGAAAACGCTGGTGACTGTGACAAACTGGAACATGGAGATACGCGTCCCTGATATCCAGGGACGCCATGAATTCCCCTTGGTGCAGGGCAGCCACGACCGAGCGGATGTACTCCATCCTGAATCTCTTCGTCTTTACGAAGCGGTTTAATGCCTTCAGGTCCAGAACTGGCCTGACACCACCCTTTTTGGGCACCACAAAGAGGTTTGAGTAAAACCCGTGAAATCTTTCCACCATGGGTACCGGTATGATCACCCCCTGTTTGGCAAGCGCCCGAACGGCGCCTAGAAGTGCCTCCCGCCGCTCCTGAGGGAGTCTCAAGTTTGAAGGGAAGAACCTTTCTGGGGGCAGAGAGATGAATTCTATCCTGTACCCGGAGGACACCACCTCCAGTACCCACCGATCGGTGATGCGGGTAGCCCATCTGCCTGCGAACCCCAGCAACCGCCCCCCCCACCCGTGAGTCGGGCGGGGGCAACCCATCATGCGGAGGTTGATTTATCCTTCGCTTTTTCGGACTTATGTTGCCAGGGCCTTTTACTGGGCCCAGCGGAAGCCTTATCGGACTTGAAGCCCTTACCCGCTGAGCTGGGCGGACGAAAAAACTTCTTCTGACCTGAAGAAACAGGGCCCTGCCTACGGCGAGAATCCCGCCACTTTGGCTCTGGAAGGAAAGTACTCTTCCCTTCCATGAAATCCTTAATGATTTCATCCAACTGTGGGCCAAACAGACGCCCTCCCTGAAAGGGAAGATCTGTAAGAGCTTTCTTTGAAGCCTGGTCGCCCGACCAAGAGCAGGTCTCGGTTTCACCGCCCTAAGAGCGGCATCCGTCCCGGGACAAAGAAGTCCAGTCTTCTTCAAAAAAGCAGGCGGGTCGAGTCGCCCATTCCCGAAGTTCAGGCTATTCCGAAGGCGA
>BLSH010356625.1:9294-23720 GCA_018402905.1 Glandirana rugosa | reverse complement strand
TGTATAAGAGACAGAACGTGGACACCGTAATTGTCACGTACTCCTCCAGAGCCGCAGCAGACTCTGCTCTCAGGAGTAAATCGTCGAGATATGCTACTACCGCGATACCTCTCTGTCTCAGCAGTGCCAGCATCGGGGCCACCACCTTGGTGAACACTCGGGGAGATGAAGCCAACCCGAAGGGAAGTGCCACAAACTGGTAATGCAGGTCCCCCACTGCGAAGCTTCGAAAACGCTGGTGACTGTGACAAACTGGAACATGGAGATACGCGTCCCTGATATCCAGGGACGCCATGAATTCCCCTTGGTGCAGGGCAGCCACGACCGAGCGGATGTACTCCATCCTGAATCTCTTCGTCTTTACGAAGCGGTTTAATGCCTTCAGGTCCAGAACTGGCCTGACACCACCCTTTTTGGGCACCACAAAGAGGTTTGAGTAAAACCCGTGAAATCTTTCCACCATGGGTACCGGTATGATCACCCCCTGTTTGGCAAGCGCCCGAACGGCGCCTAGAAGTGCCTCCCGCCGCTCCTGAGGGAGTCTCAAGTTTGAAGGGAAGAACCTTTCTGGGGGCAGAGAGATGAATTCTATCCTGTACCCGGAGGACACCACCTCCAGTACCCACCGATCGGTGATGCGGGCAGTCCATCTGTCTGCGAACCCCAGCAACCGGCCCCCCACACGTGAGTCGGGTGGGGGCAACCCATCATGCGGAGGTTGATTTATCCTTCGCTTTTTCGGACTTATGCTGCCAGGGCTTTTTACTGTGCCCAGTGGAAGCCTTACTGGACTTGAAGCCCTTACCCGCTGAGCCGGGTGCCCGAAAAAACTTCTTTTGACCTGAAGAAACTGGGCCCCGCCTACGGCGAAAATCCACTGCTTCGGCTCTGGAAGGAAAGTACTCTTTCCTCCCGTGAAATTCTTATTGATTTCATCCAACTGTGGGCCAAACAGACGCCCTCCCTGAAAGGGAAGATCTGCAAGAGCTTTCTTTGAAGCCTGGTCGTCCGACCAAGAGCGGAGCCACAGCACCCGCCTGATAACTATTGCAAAAACAGACATTTTTGACAATATGGGAAGAAGGTCCAAAGCAGCATGGCATGTGTAGCGGAGACCCTCTTCCAAATGTTGTGCCCGCTGCACCTCAGCCTGTGCACACTCACAAGTTAAAGCAGTGTGCAGTGTGGCAGCGTGCTCGTGAAGAGATTGTGCCGCCATCGCAGCCGCTAGCACCGGCCGCATGGCTGACCCAGCCAACAAGAACAGTGCCATCTCAGTGAAGATCTGACAGCTCTCTCTCGGCATTCTCTGCATTCCAGTGTAATTAGCTGACCGTTTCATGCACAGAGCGCCTCTTAGACGCAGCGTGCTCTGTGCATTGTGAATCTACCGTACTAATCTCTTCTGCCATTGCCAGCCAGTACCATCCAGGGCCAATCATTGCCACCTGTCAGTACCATCCAGGGCAGGTGGTGGGCAGGTGGTAATGGCTACAATACCTCTGTGCTGGCTAAAATCCCTCTGTAATGGCTGAGTCCCTGTGTTCTGGCTACAATACCTGTGTAATGGCTACAATCCCTGTGTAATGGCGACAATACCTGTGTAATGGCGACAATACCTGTGTAATGGCGACAATACCTGTGTAATGGCGACAATACCCGTGCAAAGGCTACAATACCCGTGCAAAGGCTACAATACCTGTGTAAAGGCTCCCTGTCCCTTGGCTGCTGCATTTATATATATATATATATATATATATATATATATATATATACACATACATATACACACGGTATATCACAAAAGTGAGTACACCCTTCAAATTTTTGTAACTATTTTATTAAATCTTTTCATGTGACAACACTGAAGAAATGACACTTGCTACAATGTAAAGTAGTGATTGTACAGCTTGTATAGCAGTGTAAATTTGCTGTCCCCTCAAAATAACTCAACAAACAGCCATTAATGTCTAAACCGCTGGCAACAAAAGTGAACACACCACTAAGTGAAAATGTAAATTGGGCCCAATTAGCCATTTTCCCTCCCCGATGTCATGTGTTACAAGGTCTCAGATGTGAATGGGGAGCAGGTGTGTTAAATTTGGTGTTATCACTCTTTCATACTGGTCACTGGAAGTTCAACATGGCACCACATGGCAAATAACTCTCTGAGGATCTGAAAAAGAATTGCTGCTGTACAAAAAGTTGGCCTAGGCTATAAGAAGATTACCAAGACCCTGAAACTGAGCTGCAGCACAGTGACCAAGACCATACAATGGTTTAACAGGACAGTTTCCACTCAGAACAGGCCTCGCCATGGTCGACCAAATAAGCTGAGTGCGTGTGCTCAGCGTCATATCCAGAGGTTGTCTTTGGAAAATAGATGTATGAGTGCTGTCAGCATTGCTGCAGAGGTTGAAGGGGTGGGGGGGGGGGGCAGCCTGTTAGTGCTCAGACCATATGCCGCACACCGCATCGAATTGGTCTGCATGGCTGTTGTCCCAGAAGGAAGTCTCTTCTAAAGACGATGCACAAGAAAGCCCGCAAACAGTTTGCTGAAGACAAGCAGACTAAGGACATGGATTACTGGAACCATGTCCTATGGTCTGATGAGATCAAGATAAACGTATTTGGTTCAGATGGTGTCAAGTGTGTGTGGCGGCAACCAGGGGAGAAGTACAAAGACAAGTGTATCTTGCCTACAGTCAAGCATGGTGGTGGGAGTGTGATGGTCTGGGGTTGCATGAGTGCTGCTGGCACTGGGGAGCTACTGTTCATTGAGGGCACCCTGAATGCCACATGTACTGTGACATACTGAGCAGAGCAGAGCATGATCCACTCCTTTCGGAGACTGGGCCGCAGGGCAGTATTCCAACATGATTATAACCCCAAGCACACCTCCAAGACGACCACTGCCTTGCTAAAGAAGCTGAGGGTAAAGGTTATGGACTGGCCAAGCATATCTCCAGACCTAAACCCTATTGAGCATCTGAGGCATCCTGAAACGAAAGGTGAAAGAACGCAAGGTCTATAACATCCACCAGCTCCGTGATGTCATCATGGAGGAGTGGAAGAGGACTCCAGTGGCAACTTGTGAAGCTCTGGTGAACTGCCCAAGAGGGTTAAGGCAAAATATTCACACTTTGGGCCCAATTTGGACATTTCCACTTAGGGGTATACTCACTTTTGTTGCCAGCGGTTTAATGGCTTGGTGCTGAGTTATTTTGAGGGGACAGCAAATTTACACTGTTATACAAGCTGTACACTCACTACTTTACATTGTAGCAAAGTGTCATTTCTTCAGTGTTGTCACATAAAAAGATATAATAAAATATTTACAAAAATGTGAGGGGTGTACTCACTTTTGTGAGATACTGTATATATCTCCAATGTCATGTAACTTTTTTATATATGTTTATTTGAAATGCGGCTGCCACTTCCGGACACTATATTGAGGGAATGTACGGGTGCTGCCATTTTATTTTCTCTCTTGTGTTGTTTTTTGGTAAAACTGCAAAACTCCTAATAAAAAGAAAAAAAAAAACAACACTATTTGAGAAAAGAAGTGAACATAACCAAGTGAATGATGCTTTCAAGAAGAAAGTGTCTTCTTTTATAAAGAAATAGGATTTTTTGACTTACCATAAAATCCTTTTCTCTAAGTTCATTGACGGACGCAGCCTCTTATTCTTGACATGTGGGGTTTATGCACCTTTCACTAGGAGTGGACTAGGCAGAACTTAGTTCAGCTAAAAGCAGACACAGTTCCTCCCAGGGGGCAGTCCTCACTTGGCATAACCCCTCCTGCCCTGCTCAGCAACTCAGTTTGTAACAAGCAGTACAAACTCAAACAAAGAGGGGTGGGTGCTGCGTCAGTCAATGAACTCAGAGAAAAGGATTTTACGGTAAGTCAAAAAATCCTATTTTCTCATTCGTTCATTGACGGACGCAGCCTCTTATTCTTGACATGTGGGGATGTCCCAAAGCAGTGTCACAACGAGAGGTGGGCAACAACAACAACAGTACCCAACAGAAGAGTTCTCCGGGAGGTGCCAGACGAGCCTCACGCCACCACCTGCAAAACTTTGCTGCCAAAAGCAGCATCCGAGGACGCTGCAACATCAACTCTGTAAAATTTTGAAAAAGTGTGCACCGAGGTCCAAGTGGCCGCCTTGCACACCTGAGAAACCGACGCCTGATGTTGGAAAGCCCAGGAAGTACTAATCGCCCTGGTAGAGTGAGCCGTGACCGGAAAGGGGGGCTCCTAGCCCCTAACAGCATACGCACGGGTCACTGTCTGTCGTATCCAACGAGAAATAGTGGCCAACGAGGCCGCCATCCCCTTGCGCGGACCATCCACTGCGACAAAAAAACGCATCCGACCGCCGAAAAGAGGCCGTGGCCGCCAGGTATACCCGCAGAGCCCTAAGCACATCCAGGGAATGCAAAGCAACCTCCTTAGGATGAGACAGGCGTGGACACAGCGAAGGGAGGACAATTTCCTCATTGATGTGAAAAGAAGAGACCACCTTTAGTAAGAAGGAAGGAGAAGGGCGCAAAAACACC
Source organism: Glandirana rugosa (assembly GCA_018402905.1). NCBI lineage: Eukaryota > Metazoa > Chordata > Amphibia > Anura > Ranidae > Glandirana > Glandirana rugosa. The sequence goes on along the minus strand of BLSH010356625.1, from coordinate 19,154 downwards.
TTGTCCCTATGTAGGACCAAGTACGGACACCTACAGGACAGAGCCGCCAGCTCAGACACCCGCCTAGTGGATGTAAGAGCCACCAGGAAGGCCACTTTCTGCGAAAGCAGCTGCAGGGAAATCTCCCTGATATTTTCAAAAGGCGGCTTCTGAAGCACTGAAAGGACCAGATTAAGGTCCCAAGGCGCCCGTACCTGGGGAGCCACATGACGAACCCCCTGGACAAAGGTACGAATCAATGAATGCATCGCCAAAGGGCGCTGAAAAAGAATCGCCAGGGCAGAAATCTGTCCCTTAAGCGTGCTCAATGCCAACTTGTGATCTAGGCCTTGCTGAAGGAAGGCCAGCACCCGAGCCACTGAGAAAGAACGGGGGTTCCATCCCCCCGCCTTGCACCAGGCAATGTAAGCCTTCCAGGTGCGGTGATAGATCTTACGCAAAGTGGCCTTACGCGCCTTGAGCATAGTGGGAATTACAGACTCAGAGAGTCCCCTATCTTTTAACACATGGGACTCAATAGCCAGGCCGTTAAAGTCAGCGAGGGAAAAGCAGGGTGCAAGATGGGTCCCTGTGAAAGTAGGTCCTCGCAAAGCGGGAGCCGTCAGGGAACATCGACCACCATCCGCACCACGTCGGCGTACCAAGGACGCCGAGGCCAATCTGGCACTACTAGAATGGTTGGGATCCCTTCTGCCTCTACCCTGCGCAGTAGGCGCGGGAGCAGCGGAAGCGGAGGGAAGGCATAGAGTAGTCGGTATCGAGACCACGGAACCACTAGGGCATCCGCCACGTCTGCCAACGGATCCCTTGTTCTGCTCACGAAGGCCTGCACCTTCCGATTGAGCCGGGACGCCAGTAGGTCCACGTCTGGCATTCCCCACTTTTGACAAATCTGGCGGAACACCTCCGGGTGCAGGGACCACTCTCCCTGAACCAGCCTCTGGCGACTGAGGTAGTCCACCTGCCAATTTTCGACGCCCGGAATGTGAACGGCGGAGATTGCCGGCACGTGAAGCTCTGCCCACCTCAGAATGTGGGCTACGTCCGACGCGCTGCCGCGTTCCTCATTCCGCCCTGATGATTCACGTAAGCCACCACCGTGGCGTTGTCTGACTGGACCCGAACAGGACGACCGTGCAACCTCCCCGACCAGTGGGAGAGGCAAAGCCTGATCGCTCAAAGTTCCAGCACATTGATCGGGAGACGGGACTCCTCCAGGGACCAGCGACCTTGGGTCAACAACAGCCCCAGGACACCCCCCCCCCCCCCCGCCGGATAGGCTGGCATCCGTCGTGAACACCGTCAATTCCACGGGCAGAAACGACTTCCCCAGCCCCAAGGCCGGGGCCCGCAGCCACCAGGCGAGGGAACATCGGGTCCGGTGATCCAACCTGATCCAGGGATAACGGAGACTTGTCCCACCGCAGCAGAATTGCCCGCTGCAGGGACCGGGTGAGACTCTGGGCATACGGCACCGCCTCAAAGGTAGAGACCATCAGCCCCAACACCCTCATGCAAAATCTGAGAGAGGACCACCACTGGGACAGCACGGCACGCACTGCTACTTGGAGCGTCAACACCTTGGCGACAGGAAGAAACTCCTTCGCCCGCTCCAGGACCAAGCCCAGATATTGCAACCGGCGCAACGGAGTCAGTACCGGCTTCGAAAGATTGATCACCCAGCCGAAGTCCTGCAGGGAACCGAGGGTGATGGCCACACTGTCCCTCAAGGCTGAGGCTGACTCCGCCCGCAAGAGAAGGTTGCCGAGATAGGCCACCACCGCTATGCCCCTCTGCCGCAGCAGAGCCAGCACTGAGGCTAAGAGCTTGGTGAAGACCTGCGGGGCTGAGGCCAGACCGAACGGAAGGGCCACAAACTGGTAGTGGAGATCCCCCACCGCAAAGCGCAGAAAGCGCAGGTGGCGCGCACATATGGGCACGTGCAGATACGCGTCCGTGATGTCCAAGGAGGCCAAGGAGTCTCCCTGATGAAGCGCCGCCACCACAGAGCGGACAGATTCCATTCTGAATTTACGCGCCCTCACAAAAGAGGTTGAGAGCCTTCAGGTCCAAGACAGGCCTGACCCCATCTTTTTTTCGGAACCACAAAAAGATTTGAATAAAAACCGCGGAAACGTTCCGCAGAGGGGACCGGAACAATCACACACTGGTGGAGCAGGACTTGCATGGCCCCAAACAGGGCCTGCCATCGCCCCGGGGGAAGCCTCAGATTGGAGGTGAAGAACACATCCGGGGGCTGGGTACGGAACTATATCTTGTACCCGGATGAAACCACCTCGTGCACCCAAAGATCCGAGATGCAAGAGGTTCACCGGTCTGCGAACCACAAGAGCCGTCCCCCCGCGCAAACAGTGGGCAGGGCGACCCATCATGCGGAGGAGGACTTCTCCTCCACCTTCTCGGCCTTACGCTGCCAGGGACGCTTCTGGCCCCCCGTGGAGGCCTTAGCGGGCTGAGAGACCTTGTTTGAGGCGCGTGGCGCACAAAAAAAACCTCTTGAGTAGGGAATGAAGGACCCGCCCTACGCCGGGGCTCCTTACCCCTTCTAGGCTCCGGGGGGAACGTACTCTTCCTCCCAGTGTAATCCTTGATGATCTCATCCAGGGAAGCCCCAAAAAGACGACGACGACTCTCAAAAGGCAGGTCCGTCAGGCCCTTCTTTGTTGCCTGGTCTCCCGACCAACATCTAAGCCACAGCAGACATCTAATGATGACTGCGAACATGGACAGTTTCAACAGCATGGGAGCCATGTCGAGGGCCGCATCACAGAGGTACTTAAGGCCCTGAATCAGCTGGTCCACCATCTACACAGGTTACGGAGGGGCCTGTAGAGTCACCAAAGCCTGGTGCACAACGGCCACCCATTCCGTAAGCGCCTGTGCCACCGGCGCCGAAGCCAGTGCCGGCCGTATGGCCAACCCTGCCACTAGGAACATTGCCTTGGACACCGCCTCAGTCCTCCTATCGGCTGGGTCCTTAAAGGATGGAGAGCCCTCCATCGGAATAGTGGTCGCCTTGTTCAGACGGGCCACCGGTGGGTCCACCGTAGGAGACGCCCACTTCGGCAACAGTGTATCCTCAAAGGGATAAAGCACAGAAAAACGTTTAGGCATGGCGAATGAACACTGAGGTCGTTGCCATTCCTTGTAAACAAACTGATCAAAGAACGGCAAATAAGGGAATACCTTAGGGTCCCGGGCCGGACTATGCGACCCAAAAGGGTACGCCGCCCCCTGTGTCGCAGCCGGACCCAGTTTCAGCGTCTCACGGACCGATGAGACCAAAGAGCCCACCAGAGCCTGTTCACGAGCCGCGGTGGCCCCCGAGGGCTCATCCTCGTCATCCGAGGGGTCCCCAAGCTCGCCTTCCGATAACTCCAGGGGGGTCCCCGACACAGCGGAGCCCCCCTCAGGCTCCGAGTCCTCACCGGAGGATGGGGGAGGGGGTGGCCGTTTCTTCACAGATCGGCTCCACCCGGGAGAAGAATACTTCCAGAATGGCCGCTAACGTGTCCAGCGGAACCTTAGGTCCCGGCGCTCCCTGATCCCCACCGGAGACTTCTGGCTGGGAAGCACCTGCTTCAGCCGCCATTGCACCGCACCCCGGAAACACCCACAGGCCAGAGACTGGACCAGGCGCCCCACACCACCCCTCAAGCTGCCACACTAGGGGCCCAGAGGCACCCAGGAGGACTCACCACACCGACCCCGAGAGGTGCTGCTGCTAGAGCTGCTGTAGCTGCCGTAGTCACCCTGCTGCTGCTCCGCGTCCCCCACGTGTAGGAAGCTCATCTGGCACAGCGCCAAGACATCCAGGACCGCCCAATCCAGCCAGCGAATCCGAGGTCAGCACGCGGCGGACCACGCCAACATGGCCGCCGTGTGCACTAGAGGCCAAGCATGCGGCCGGCAACCGCAAAAGGGCAGCCGCGATACCACACGTGGCCGGCCATGGGAAAATGGCGGCTGGGTCACAGACATACCGGCCGCCGCAACGCAGCCCACCCAGGAGGAAGCGCAGCCAGGCAGGAGGGGAGCTACAGCCCTGGGAGGTGTGGGGGTGGGGGAGAGACAAAATAGGAAGGGGTTGGAAGGATCAAGCCCACCTATGCCCTAAGGAGGGGGACACCACCCACCTGCACCCGCGGGGGGAGGAGAGAAGCGTACTCACCACTCTGGACAGGCGTAGCGGGTAGCCACCCGAGGCAGACCCGCCACCCCGCCGGTTCGGGGGGAGCTGCCGGCCACGCAACACCCATGACGCGAGCACCGGGGTCCGGTCCTACGTGTGCTGGCGGGACGTTTAACCCACCGGCGGCCCCGCACGGAACGAGGCCCAACGCCCGACGCAGCCGAACCCGCGTACAGCTAAAGGTCGGCTCACATCCGTCGGCCGCGCTGGGGAGACTGCCTGGATCTAGGATATCCAGCCTGTCACCCAGCCGGCTACTTGATTGCATTCTTCATCAGAATCTTGAGAAAAAAAGAAAAAAACGGGAAACCGCAGATCCCAGCAGTGAGCCAGGTCCTACTCCTTGCACTAGGCAGAAAAAACTGGAGTTGCTGAGCAGGGCAGGAGAGGTTATGCCAAGTGAGGACTGCCCCCTGGGAGGGGCTGTGTCTGCTTTTAGCTGAACTACGTTCTGCCTAGTCCACTCCTAGTGAAAGGTGCATAAACCCCATATATCAAGAATAAAAGGCTGCGTCCATCAATGAACGAATGAGAAATAAAGTTTCACTTTATAATAAAGTTTCTCAATGGTCAAACTTTTGAATATTTTTTTACTTTCTTTTTACTGGAACGAGTATGTGAATCCTGTTTGTGATGTCATCCAATAAACGGGATTCAAGCTGCCACCTTGTATCACTTCTTCCAGATGCACACTATTAACTGCCAGCCCTGTAGTGAATCATTGGGTGGGGTAGGGTTATCGCCAGTGACAACACTGATAATTGTCCTCCTTGGAATGCATATGGATGGATTCACTAAAGGGATGGGAGGTTATCGGCAGGATCACCAAGTATTTAATTATGTTAACCTGCATTTAAATAATATTTATTTAGTGCAGTATACCTTATTTTTAAACAATTTTTGCCACATATTTTTTTTTTTTTTTACATTTTGTTCATAGTTGTAACTGAATCAATTTTAGATTCTGTTTATACAGCTGGAACAGTTGGTGCATAAACTCTTGGATTAATCACTATTTTGCTGAAATGTATCCCTTATTTACATAGTATTTGATACATACGCCATACTAAAAGAAGGCTTTGCATCTTGATCAGACAGGGAACCCACGGTATGCTGAGGGAAACCTATAGTGGAAACAAGTTTAGATTAAAAAGGTCATCACTGTATGTCAACATGCGTATTCAGAAACTTAAAGCGGTGTTCCAGTCAATATTTTACTTTTTAGATAAAAATATCCCTATAATACTCATGCATGTATTCTGAAGGCGGGAAAAGCTCCTTGCTGTCAGAATACAAATAACTCAACAGGAAGGATTCCCTCATCCACATTGAGTGTGTAAATGAGGGAAATCTGGTAATTTTTTTTTTTCTTTCAATCCCCCAGTTGAAAGAAAAAAAAATGTATGGGCTGCCTATATCTTCACTGTCCAGACAAAAGTACACAAACCGCTCAAGTAGTCAAAGGTTCAGCACATGACTGCAGGTTCTCGCCCCGGCTCACCACGGTCAATAGTACATGTATGAAGAAAAGGAATGCCCGCACATTATAATAAGATGAATGCTTGTTAAAATTCTTTATTGTCACCATGTAAGACAAATAAAACAGGAACAGAGTTGACGTTTTTCACACAAACATACCATGCTTGTTCACGGCCTGTGAACAAGTATGGTATGTTCGTGTGAAACGCGCCAGTTCTGTTCCTGTTATATCTGTCCAGCATGGAAACAAAGAATTTTGACAAGCATTCATCTTCTTGCGGTGTGCGGCCATTCCTTTTCTTCATACATGTGTCTTCACCATGCCTTTCTGCAAGAGGATTATGCCTGGTGGGAGGGGCTGACAAGTTGATGCATATAGCTTCCTGTAAACATTACAGCACCCTGCCTCAATATTCCTCTCAAAAATCCATAGCCCTGATACAAGCAGTGGCCTGGACCTTGGGAGTTATGCACATATGATAATGAAATGGTGGAGGGAGTAGCCATTTGCATGCAGGAGTTAAAGAGGAACTAAAGTCTTCCTTTTTAATTGTGTACCTACAGGTAAGCCTATAATAAAGCTTACCTGTAGGTACTGTAAATATCTCCTAAACTTGCACCGTTCAGGAGATATTAACTATAAACGCTGCTGTTGACATCGGCGCATGTGCTCTGAAGGAACGTCCAGTTGTGTCATTTCTTCAGGGCCCTGTTCCGTGACCGGCAGCTCCCACGCGCAATCACAGTGTCGGAGCCCACAAAGAACACCGAGGAAGATGTCAGCCGTGTGCGGGTACCACTGCAGGGCTTCTTTCTAAGGTATTTCATAATGAGCTAGTATGCGATGCACACTAGCTCATTATGCCTTTGCCTCACAGTTTGTTTGTTTTTTTTAAATCAGGTTTACAACCTCTTTAGGCTTTATTGGTTTATCTGGGAAGAATGCAGCCAAAGACATGACTGATATGAATACGATCTGATACGAACACAATACATGATATGATACCATGCTTTACTATCAGAAACCGGAAAAAAACGAATGTCTTGAAATATTGATAAAATAATCAGAAAAGAATTAAAGGTTCCTTACCCATTCGTATCAGAGAGCATTCAGAGCTGTTATTTGCTGGAGGTGGGCTGACATGGTGCATCAAGAGCTCTTTGTAGTGACTCTCATCCAGGATGATATGATAAACACCTAAACATAAAAATAAATCACAACATTCACCCATATAGAAAGCAGATTGAAATGTAAACACCAATCAGTAAAAAGTACCAGTAAACTTGTAGTTAATATAGAACAGAGAACAGGTTATTTTTCCTATTTTATTTTTTTTTGTCATCTGCAGCAGTTTACACATTCTTAAAGCGTGCGATTTTCTTTTTTTTTCATTTTTAGAGTAAGGATGGGTTAGACACTTTGTCAAGTTTTTTACTGATGCCCATGTCCCTGCTATGAAGATTCAACCCTCTATTTTACCTGTCAATCATTATCAAGAAGGAGAGTGAAGGAAAATTCCAAAAATGTGTCACCAGAGCAAGAAGTTAGGGAAAATCCTCCAACGGGAATTCCGTTCACTTCATTCCTGTAATGGCCACTGGACAGAAGAGGAGGTAAAAGGGAAATCTCCCCGGTGGGATAAGATGACTAAAAAATAACCTGATAGCAGTTTACCCCCTCCCTACTAAACTAAAACTAAAATAAAAAGTTTTGGCTTTACATACATTTTAAAGTGATATTAAAGTCTTTAAAAAAAATAACAAACATGTTATACCTACCTGCTCTGTGCAGTGGTTTGCCAGTATCCTCCTTGTCTCGGGCCCCCCATCGGTGCTCCTGGTCACTCCCACCTGCCAAGTGCCCCCAGAGCAAGCAGCTTGCTTTGGTGGCACCCAAGCAGGGTCGTTCCCGAGCCACGGCTGTGTGTGTAAATTCCCACAAAAAGCCACAGTTTGGTCTCTCCCCCTCCCTCTCCTGATTTGCTCACTGGCTGTGATTGATAGCAGCGGGAGCCAATGGCTCCCACTGCTGCCTCAGCCAATGAGGAGTGAGAGTCCCCAAAGAACTGAGGCTCTCATGCAAATCGCTTGATCGAGATGAGGCTCAAGTAAGTATTAGGGAGACCGCTGCACACAGAAGGTTTTTTTTACCTTCATGAATAGAATGCATGAAGGTAAAAAACATTGAGCCTTTAGAACTGCTTTAAAGTTAGAAATCAGTTAATTGCATGTGGATGCAGGGCTGCCAGGGAAGGCAGAGAGCCACGTGCTTTTCAAAATGATAATCAGTAACACATGCCCATATTTTTCAAAATATTCCAGGCTGTCACCATGCCTGCCAGTGCAAGCTGTCTAGGTGCTCAGTGTTGCTGTTCAGTTCACACACTTTTGAGTTTGTACACCTAGTTGTGACCTGCTAGCAGAGTAGGTCGACTATTCTAGTTGTTCTAGATGGGAGTAACACTAAGTGGGCAAACTTGCTTTTGCCCTCTCCTCCCCAAGAATCAAGATGACTTGTGTGGCTGTAAAGTCGTCTTATAGTTAGTGTGATACTAAAGCTGGGCATACACAGACACCCACCACTGTCAGAATACAATGATCAGTGGCTGCAGCTGATTGACTACAGGCTCTGATGGAAAAACATTTCCAATAGATGGCTATATGCAGCTGTACTCGTGTAAACATAGATGGCTTGTACACATTCAGGAAAACACATTGTAGAAGTGACAGTAAAACAGGAATGCACAAGCCATCTGTATTTTTATGAACATAGCCATGTACAGCCATTTATTTATATGGGCAGCTGTACGCGGCACCTGCAGTTCCCCAGGCATGAAAAAAAGCAACAGGAACTTTACATTAAAGGAATTTACAGTCTCCAGACATCTGTGTGCATGGGGCCGAATACGCAAACCATTTTTCATTCATTTGATACTGTACTGTTGATCCAGGGTGAATCCAATTGCCTCTCGGGGAATCAGGAAGGAATTTTTTCCCCCGTTATAGCAAATTGGATCCATGCTTTGCTGGGGTTTTTTGCCTTCCTCTGGATCAACTGTGGGTGAAGGATTGTATATGGGATATTTGGTTGTGTATGTATATATATATATATATATATATATATATATATATATATATATATATATATATAAAAATGTTTTTTGTTTTTTTTGGTTGAACTGGATGGACTTGTGTCTTTTTTCAACCTGACTAACCATGTAACTATGTACTGCTTACTGTTAGTATATTTTCTGAAAATCATATTGATATCTTAGCTATGCTTCAGTTTATGGCTCAAGCAATGCAAACAAATGAACTTAGATTGCAAGGGTGAAGTTTGTGGCTCCCAGTGCGTGGGAAAGCATCAGAAATTTTGCAGCCTCTAGACGTCCATGCTCTCATGTGGCATAAGTAAAGCACATCCGTGAATGACTGTGTTGAAGGATGATTATTATAAGCTATTAACATTTATCTCACCACCAGTTTCCCGAGTGAGCACAGTGCAGACCCGAACCTCAGCTGAGAGACCTATGACAGACACCCGAATTTTGCTGGCCTTCAGGCTCTGACAAAAATAAAATGGTAAAATGAGGCAGCTGAACAATTGCTGAAACAATATCACGCTTTCTAAACAATGTTCAATATAAAGTTGCCCATAAGCATGGTCAATAGATGCTGCTCACACCTGCTGTCCTCCTAACCCCCTCTCCAGAAAAGGAATAAACAAGAATGTTTAGATATGCAAAGCTTTTATACACTGTGTGCAGAATTATTAGGCAAATGAGTATTTTGACCACATCATCCTCTTTATGCATGTTGTCTTACTCCAAGCTGTATAGGCTCGAAAGCCTACTACACTACACCAGTTTTATGAGTAAACGGATTATTAAGACGTGTGTCACATATTTTCGAAACGTATAGATTTGTAAGAACAAATAAGGAAAAGACCTCTCCCCCAATCCTCCTGTCGTCCACACTCGTCGTAGATAACTGGTACGAATACCCGTTGAAATATAACTTGTAACAAATCTTTCGCACTATAACAAAGTCGTTAACAAGTCGACGGAGTAAAATGGTAAAATAAAAACAGTCTCGGACTTCCGGTCGTTTTAAGCCCACAGACAGTATCCAGAGAGTCGACTCCAAGCCCAGACGTGACACGAGTGAG
>BLSH010356603.1:149358-161964 GCA_018402905.1 Glandirana rugosa | reverse complement strand
AAGTCACAGGGGGTAGGGAGAGACGGTTAGGGAGGTGACCGGAGGTAAGGCACAGGAAGTGGTGGAGACCAGTGGTGGGATTGGCAGAGGGGGGTGAAGGACACGGAATGGAGGCCAGTGGAGGGATTGGCAGAGAGGGATGGGGGACACTGAATGGAAACCAGTGAAGGATTAACAGAGAGGGGTGGAGGACGCTGAATGGAGGCCAGTGGATGGATTGGCAGAATGGAGGACACTGAATGGAAGCCAGTGAAAGGATTGGCGGAGAGAGGTGGAGGACACTGAATGGAGGCCGGTGGAGGGATTGGCAGAGAGGGGTGGAGGACAATAAATGGAAACCAGTGGAAGGACAGGCAGAAAGGGACGGAGGACACTGAACAGAGACCAGTGGAGGTATTGACAGAGAGGGGTGGAGGACAATGAATGGAGGCCAGTGGTGGGATTGACAGAGAAGGGTGGATGACAATGAATGGAGACCAGTGATGGGATTGGCAGAGAGGGGTGGAGGATATTGAATGGAAGTCAGTGGAGGAACTGGCAGAGAGGGGTGGAGGACACCGAATGGAGGCCAGTGGAGGGATTAACAGAGAGGGGTGGAGGACACCAAATGGAGACCAGTGGGGGGATTTACAGAGAGGGGTGGAGGACAATCAATGGAGACCAGTGGTGAGATTGTCAGAGAGGGGTAGAAGACAATGAATGGAGACCAGTGGTGAGATTGTCAGAGAGAGGGGTGGAGAACACTGAATAGAAGCCAGTGGAGGGATTGGCAGAGAGGGGTGGAGGACATTGAATGTAGAAAATAATAATAAACTGCGCTACAGTCCGAATGCACAAAATCAGCAGCAGCTAGAAATAAAATGCAGAGTAAAAATAATAGAGCTGCGCTTAAAACGAAAGTCCTCCGATATTATTAATATCTCAGATGTTCAACATTGATCAAAAAGACACCCCGTGCTCAACACACCATACGTGAATCCACCACCATATAGCGGGGGAGCTTACCAGACAAAGCTGGGAGCCCAGCTTAAAATTGTAGTCAGGTCTTAATCTTTCCTCCACTGAATCCTCACAGGGACAGCATTGGCCAAACCAGGGAGAGATCCTTGCAACCTTTCACCGCGGGGCGGGTTATCTCACAGGCAGGTATCACATGCACATACCGAGCACCTGTCGCCTCCTCCTCGCTCCTCCTCACTCTCCGCTTCCACCGATAGACCCGCACAGCTCCGGCCCGGACCGCATCCACATCCGAGCAAACCTCGCGAGAGCCGCCCCGTCCCTTTGCTGTGTCTCAGCAAAGGGACGGGGCGGCTCTCGCGAGGTTTGCTCGGATGTGGATGCGGTCCGGGCCGGAGCTGTGCGGGTCTATCGGTGGAAGCGGAGAGTGAGGAGGAGCGAGGAGGAGGCGACAGGTGCTCGGTATGTGCATGTGATACCTGCCTGTGAGATAACCCGCCCCGCGGTGAAAGGTTGCAAGGATCTCTCCCTGGTTTGGCCAATGCTGTCCCTGTGAGGATTCAGTGGAGGAAAGATTAAGACCTGACTACAATTTTAAGCTGGGCTCCCAGCTTTGTCTGGTAAGCTCCCCCGCTATATGGTGGTGGATTCACATTGAATGTAGATCAGTGGAGGGATTGGCAGAGAGGGGTGGAGGACACTGAATGGAGGCCAATGGATGGATTGGCAGAGATGGGTGGAGGGCACTGAATGGAAGCCAGTGGAGGGATTGACAGAGAGGGGTGGAGGACACTGAATGTGGACAAGTGGAGGGATTGACAGAGAGGGGTGGAGGACAATGCATGGAGACCAGTGGTGGGTTTAGCAGAGAGGGATGGAGGACACTGAATGAAGATCAGCGGAGGGATTGGCAGAGCAGGGTGGAGGACACTGAATGGAGGCCAGTGGAAGGATTGGCAGAAAGGGATGGAGGACACTGAATGGAAGCCATGGAAGGATTGACAGAGGGGGTGGAGGGCACTGAATGGAGGCCAGTGGAGGGATTGGCAGAGAGGGGTGGAGGACAATGGATGGAGACCAGTGGAAGGATTGGCAGTGAGGGGTGGAGGGCACTGAATGGAGACCAGTGGAGGGATTGACAGACAGGGGTGGAGGACACTGAATGGAAGCCAGTGGAAGGATTGCCAGAGAGGGGTTGAGGACACTGAATGGGGGTCAGTAGAGGAATTGACAAAAAGGGATGGAGGATACTGAATGGAAACTAGTAGAGGAATTGGCAGAGATGGGTGGAGGACACTGAATAGAGACCAGTGGAGTGATTGGCAGAGAGGGGTGGAGGACACTGAATGGGGACTAGTGGAAGGGTTGGCAGAGAGGGGTAGAGGATTCTGAATGGAAGCGGATGGAAAGGATTGGCAGAGAGGGGTGAGGGACACTGAATAGAGACCAGTGGAGTGATTGTCAGAGAGGGGTGGAAGACACTGGATAGAGACCAATGGAGGGATTGGCAGAGGGGGTGGAGAACTCTGATCAGAAGCCAAAGGAGGGATTAGCAGAAAGGAGTGGACACTGAATGGAGACCCATGGAGGGGTTGGCAGAGAGGGGTTGAGGACACTGAATGGATACTAGCAGAGGGATTGGCAGAGAGGGGTGGAAGACACTGAATGGATACTAGCAGAGGGATTGGCAGAGAGGGGTGAGGGACACTGAATGGAAACTAGTAGTGAAATTGGCAGAGATGGGTGGGGGGCACTGAATGGAGACCAGTGGAGTGATTGTCAGAGAGGGGTGGAGGACACTGGATGGAGACCAATGGAGGGATTGTCAGAGGGGGTGGAGAACTCTGATCAGAAGCCAAAGGAGGGATTAGCAGAAAGGAGTGGACACTGAATGGAGACCCATGGAGGGGTTGGCAGAGAGGGGTTGAGGACACTGAATGGATACTAGTAGAGGGATTGGCAGAAAGGGGTGGAAGACACTAATCAGAAGCCAAATGAGGGATCAGCAGAGACTACAACTTGCCAGTGAAAATCTGCAGCAAGTTAACAGACTTACAATTCAGCACTGCCACAAATTTGTGGTAAGTTATCCTTGCTATCTGGGTTGTTTGCAAAGGCGTATTCCCCCATTCAGGATAAAGGCAGTAACGTGACAAGGGTTCTACCCATCTCAGGGACACCAAAACAAAACAGTTAAAGTTTCTGTAGCTTTAGAACAACAGTTGAGGTACATTTTTTTCTGTGTGCCTTTTTATGTCTTCTTGTGTTTGTGTGCGTGGTTATACCATCCTCCACTCTTCTGAGGAGGCTTTCCACAAGATTTTAGAGGGTGTCTGTGCCCCTTTGTGAGGTCAGGTAATCATACTGGATGAGAAGACCTGGCTTACATATTGGGCCTCACGTTGGGCACTAGAAAAAAAAGCCCCTAATCAAAATTCATGTTCTAATTCATCCCAAAGGTGTTCAGTAGGGTTGAGGTCAGGGCTCTGTGCAGGACACTCAAGTTCATCCATGACCTCAAACCTAGTGAACACCTTTGGGATGAGAAGACCTCATCCCAAAGGTGTTCTGTAGGGTTAAGGGCAGGCACTGACGTTGGATGAGAAGGCCTGATCCCAAAGGCCTTCCAAAAGTAGGGATGAGGTCAGGGCTCTGTACAGGACACATGAGTTCTTCCACAGCAAACTGGTCAAACAATGTGTTTATGGACATGGTTGACAAGACCTGGCTCATTCCAAATTATCCCAAAGGTATTTAGTGGGGATGAGGTCAGGGCTTGAAGCTTGTTAGACATCTGATTCCAAAACCATGGCCACTAATATGGACTTGACCCCCTTTGCAGCTATACCATCCTCCACTCTTCTGAGGAGGCTTTCCACAAGATTTTAGAGGGTGTCTGTGCCCATTTGTGAGGTCAGGTAATCATACTGGATGAGAAGACCTGGCTTACATATTGGGCCTCACGTTGGGCACTAGAAAAAAAAGCCCCTAGTCAAAATCGATGTTCCAATTCATCCCAAAGGTGTTCAGTAGGGATGAGGTCAGGGCTTTGTGCAGGACACTCAAGTTCACCCATGACCTCAAACCTACTGAACACCTTTGGGGTGAGAAGACCTCATCTCAAAGGTGTTCTGTAGGGTTAAGGGCAGGTACTGATGTTAGATGAGAAGACCTGATCCCAAAGGCCTTCCAAAAATAGGGATGAGATCAGGGCTCTGTGCAGGACACGAGTTTCTCCATAGCAAACTGGTCAAATTATGTTTTTATGGAGATGGTTTACAAGACCTGGTTCATTCTAAATTATCCCCAAGGTGTTCAGTGGGGATGAGGTCAGGGCTCTGTACAGGACATGATTTCTTCCACAGCAAACTGGTCAAACAATGTTTTTATGGACATGGTTGACAAGACCTGGCTCATTCCAAATTATCCCCAAGGTGTTCAGTGGGGATGAGGTCAGGGCTTGGAGCTTGTTGGACATCCGATTCCAAAACCATGGCCACTAATATGGACTTGACCCCCTTTGCGGCTATACCATCCTCCACTCTTCTGAGGAGGCTTTCCACAAGATTTTGGAGGGTGTCTGTGCCCCTTTGTGAGGTCAGGTAATCATACTGGATGAGAAGGCCTGGCTTATATATTGGGCCTCACGTTGGGCACTAGAAAAAAAAGCCCCTAGTCAAAATCGATGTTCCAATTCATCCCAAAGGTGTTCAGTAGGGATGAGGTCAGGGCTCTGTACAGGACACGAGTTCCTCCACAGCAAACTGGTCAAATAATGTTTTTATGGAGATGGTTGACAAGACCTGGCTCATTCCAAATTATCCCCAAGGTGTTCAGTGGGGATGAGGTCAGGGAGCTTGTTGGACATCCGATTCCAAAACCATGGGCTCTGTAGAGGACACTCAAAATCCTCACACACCAAACTGGTCAAACCATGTCTTTATGGCTGGCTCCACTCTTCTGGGAAGGTTTCCTACAAGATTGTGAAGGGTGTCTGTGGAAATTGGTGCCCATTTGTGAGGTTAGGTACCGAGGTTGGACGAGAAGACCTGACTTACATGTTAAGTCCAACATTGGGCACAAAAAAAAAAGCTCTTGGTCACAGTTGAGGTTCCAATTTATTCTAAAGGTGATCAGTAGTAATGAGGTCAGGGCTGTGTACAGGACACTGGAGTTCCTCCACACCAAACTGGTCACACCATGTCTTTATGGAGCTGGCTTTGTATACCGGGGCACAGTCATGCTGGAACAGAAAAGGGTCTTCACCAAACTGTTACCACAGCGTAGGAACGCTCCAACTGTATAAAATATCTTCAGGCTCAATCTACAAAGCTTTTGCACAAGCATAAGTACCTTTATTTTCAAATCTCATTGGACTGCCACTTTTCTTGAAACGAAGTATCTTTTTTCTGGTGTCTTAGCTTTGTGAATTAAGCCTATTGTCTACTCTCGTATTAGCAGTACCCTTTACTAGAAACACTTTGGAAGGTGGTTTGTGGCCATATTGTGTATGTAAAATGTTTTGGAGGATACGAAAGTAAATATGTTTCCTTGACTTATTGTGACTATATCATGGCTCATAGGTCAAACTGCCATGCCAACGTTTCTCTGTGGGCTTCTTCCTCAGGGTGAGGTGATTGAATCACCCTGAGAAAGGGGACACTGTGAGGCCCCAGAATGTTGACATCTCATTTTGACCTATGTGATATGGTATGTTCACCAGCATTTGTGGAAACGTATTTCTTTTGGAGTGTTACGGACTTCCTAATTTCTTCTTCTGGTTATACATAATGGCCCCATCCATTGTGGTCTCTACAAGCATCCTCTGAAGTTACATTTGGTCTAAGCACCATCAGAGTTGGGCAGCTCTTTTCGGAACTCTTTTACGTGTTCTGGAGCCTTTCTCAACCTTTTCAACACCGAGGAACCTGTGAAATAATTCTCCTGCTAAAAATTAAACATCTACAACTCAGGATACATTAGTGTGATGGACAATGGGAAGAATGCTCCTTACACTTGTGGTCATTGGCCTCACACTTGTGGTCATTGGGAAGAATTACCCCCTTACAGACAGCTAAAAAGATCAATGATATCATTGGGAATTTATCTGAGAGGTAGAAATTGACCATTGCTCAAAGAACCCCTAGCAACCTCTGGAGGAACCCTAGGGTTCCACGGAACGTTGGTTGAGAAACCCTGCTCTGGAGGGTGGTTATTATATTCAGGAACTTCTATCTTGTCTACTTTATGCTTCATAAAATGCTGGTGCTGGTCTGTGAGAGTTATCTAGTCTGAAATGACTGAAATCCTTGATTTGATTGTCTTTATTTTGTAGGTCAATGGCAGCGATGCCTTATACAAATATGAAGAGATTGTACTAGAGAGGGTAAGTCTGAAAACCGCTATCCTATCCATTTTAAGGACACGTCCATGTCTATTGTATCCAGTCTAAGGCCATGTCCATGTCTATTGTATCCAGTCTAAGGCCACATTCATCTCTATTGTATCCAGTCTAAGGCCACGTCCATGTCTATTGTATCCAGTCTAAGGCCACATTCATCTCTATTGTATCCAGTCTAAGGCCACATTCATCTCTATTGTATCCAGTCTAAGGCCACGTCCATGTCTATTGTATCCAGTCTAAGGACATGTCCATCTCTATTGTATCCAGTCTAAGGACACGTCCATGTCTATTGTATCCAGTCTAAGGACATATCCATGTCTATTGTATCCAGTCTAAGGCCACATCTATCTCTATTGTATCCAGTCTAAGGACATGTCCATCTCTATTGTATCCAGTCTAAGGCCACGTCCATCTCTATTGTATCCAGTCTAAGGACATGTCCATGTCTATTGTATCCAGTCTAAGGCCACGTCCATCTCTATTGTATCCAGTCTAAGGACACGTCCATGTCTATTGTATCCAGTCTAAGGCCACATCTATCTCTATTGTATCCAGTCTAAGGACATGTCCATGTCTATTGTATCCAGTCTAAGGACATGTCCATGTCTATTGTATCCAGTCTAAGGACATATCCATCTCTATTGTATCCAGTCTAATGCCACGTCCATGTCTATTGTATCCAGTCTAAGGACATGTCCATGTCTATTGTATCCAGTCTAAGGACATGTCCATGTCTATTGTATCCAGTCTAAGGACATGTCCATGTCTATTGTATCCAGTCTAAGGCCATGTCCACCTCTATTGTATCCAGTCTAAGGACACGTCCATGTCTATTGTATCCAGTCTAAGGACATATCCATGTCTATTGTATCCAGTCTAAGGCCACATCTATCTCTATTGTATCCAGTCTAAGGCCATGTCCACCACTATTGTATTCAGTCTAAGGCCACGTCCATGTCTATTGTATCCAGTCAAAGTCCATGTCCACCTCTATTGTATCCAGTCTAAGGCCACGTCCATGTCTATTGTATCCAGTCTAAGGCCATGTCCATCTCTATTGTATCCAGTCTAAGTCCATGTCCATGTCTATTGTATCCAGTCAAAGTCCATGTCCATCTCTATTGTATCCAGTCTAAGGCCACGTCCATGTCTATTGTATCCAGTCTAAGGCCACGTCCATGTCTATTGTATCCAGTCTAAGGCCATGTCCATCTCTATTGTATCCAGTCTAAGTCCATGTCCATGTCTATTGTATCCAGTCAAAGTCCATGTCCATCTCTATTGTATCCAGTCTAAGGCCACGTCCATGTCTATTGTATCCAGTCTAAGGCCACGTCCATGTCTATTGTATCCAGTCAAAGTCCATGTCCATCTCTATTGTATCCAGTCTAAGGCCACGTCCATGTCTATTGTATCCAGTCTAAGGCCACGTCCATGTCTATTGTATCCAGTCTAAGGCCATGTCCATCTCTATTGTATCCAGTCTAAGTCCATGTCCATGTCTATTGTATCCAGTCTAAGGCCATGTCCATGTCTATTGTATCCAGTCTAAGGCCATGTCCATGTCTATTGTATCCAGTCTAAGGCCACATCCATCTCTATTGTATCCAGTCTAGGGCCACATCCATCTCTATTGTATCCAGTCTAAGGCCACGTCCATCTCTATTGTATCCAGTCTAAGACCACATCCATCTCTATTGTATCCAGTCTAAGGCCATGTCCATGTCTATTGTATCCAGTCTAAGGCCATGTCCATGTCTATTGTATCCAGTCTAAGGCCACATCCATCTCTATTGTATCCAGTCTAGGGCCACATCCATCTCTATTGTATCCAGTCTAAGGCCACGTCCATCTCTATTGTATCCAGTCTAAGACCACATCCATCTCTATTGTATCCAGTCTAAGGCCACGTCCATCTCTATTGTATCCAGTCTAAGGCCACGTCCATCTCTATTGTATCCAGTCTAAGGCCATGTCCATGTCTATTGTATCCAGTCTAAGGCCATGGCCATGTCTATTGTATCCAGTCTAAGGCCACATCCATCTCTATTGTATCCAGGCTAAGGCCACGTCCATCTCTATTGTATCCAGTCTAAGACCATATCCATCTCTATTGTATCCAGTCTAAGGCCACGTCCATCTCTATTGTATCCAGTCTAAGGCCACGTCCATCTCTATTGTATCCAGTCTAAGGCCATGTCCATCTCTATTGTATCCAGTCTAAGGCCATGTCCATGTCTATTGTATCCAGTCTAAGGCCATGTCCATGTCTATTGTATCCAGTCTAAGGCCACGTCCATCTCTATTGTATCCAGTCTAGGGCCACATCCATCTCTATTGTATCCAGTCTAAGGCCACGTCCATCTCTATTGTATCCAGTCTAAGACCACATCCATCTCTATTGTATCCAGTCTAAGGACATGTCCATGTGTATTGTATCTAGTCTAAGGCCACGTCCATGTCTATTGTATCCAGTCTAAGGCCACGTCCATGTCTATTGTATCCAGTCTAAGGCCACGTCCATCTCTATTGTATCCAGTCTAAGCACATGTCCATGTCTATTGTATCCAGTCTAAGGACATGTCCATGTCTATTGTATCCAGTCTAAGGACATGTCCATGTCTATTGTATCCAGTCTAAGGCCACGTCCATCTCTATTGTATCCAGTCTAAGGCCACGTCCATCTCTATTGTATCCAGTCTAAGGACATGTCCATGTCTATTGTATCCAGTCTAAGGACATGTCCATCTCTATTGTATCCAGTCTAAGGCCACGTCCATCTCTATTGTATCCAGTCTAAGGACATGTCCATCTCTATTGTATCCAGTCTAAGGCCACGTCCATCTCTATTATATCCAGTCTAAGGACATGTCCATGTCTATTGTATCCAGTCTAAGGCCACGTCCATCTCTATTGTATCCAGTCTAAGGACATGTCCATGTCTATTGTATCCAGTCTAAGGCCACATCCATCTCTATTGTATCCTGTCTAAGGCCACGTCCATGTCTATTGTATCCAGTCTAAGGTCACATCCATCTCTATTGTATCCAGTCTAAGGCCATGTCCATCTCTATTGTATCAAGTCTAAGGCCACGTCCATCTCTATTGTATCCAGTCTAATGCCACGTCCATGTCTATTGTATCCAGTCTAAGGACATGTCCATGTCTATTGTATCCAGTCTAAGGCCACGTCCATCTCTATTGTATCCAGTCTAATGCCACATCCATGTCTATTGTATCCAGTCTAAGGCCACGTCCATCTCTATTGTATCCAGTCTAAAGCCACATCCATCTCTATTGTATCCAGTCTAAGGCCACATCCATCTCTATTGTATCCAGTCTAAGGCCACATCCATCTCTATTGTATCCAGTCTAAGGACAAGTCCATGTCTATTGTATCCAGTCTAAGGCCACGTCCATCTCTATTGTATCCAGTCTAAGGCCACATCCATCTCTATTGTATCCAGTCTAAGGCCACGTCCATGTCTATTGTATCCAGTCTAAGGCCACGTCCATCTCTATTGTATCCAGTCTAAGGCCACATCCATCTCTATTGTATCCAGTCTAAGGACATGTCCATGTCTATGGTATCCAGTCTAAGGCCACGTCCATCTCTATTGTATCCAGTCTAAGGCCATGTCCATCTCTATTGTATCCAGTCTAAGGCCACGTCCATCTCTATTGTATCCAGTCTAAGGACATGTCCATGTCTATGGTATCCAGTCTAAGGCCACGTCCATCTCTATTGTATCCAGTCTAAGGCCACGTCCATCTCTATTGTATCCAGTCTAAGGACATGTCCATCTCTATTGTATCCAGTCTAAGGCCACGTCCATCTCTATTGTATCCAGTCTAAGGCCACATCCATCTCTATTGTATCCAGTCTAAGGACATGTCCATGTCTATTGTATCCACTCTAAGGCCACGTCCATGTCTATTGTATGCAGTCTAAGGCCATGTCCATCTCTATTGTATCCAGTCTAAGGACCTTTCCATGTCTATTGTATCCAGTCTAAGGCCACGTCCATGTCTATTGTATCCAGTCTAAGGCCACGTCCATGTCCATGTCTATTGTATCCACTCTAAGGCCACGTCCATGTCTATTGTATCCAGTCTAAGGCCATGTCCATCTCTATTGTATCCAGTCTAAGGACCTTTCCATGTCTATTGTATCCAGTCTAAGGCCACGTCCATGTCTATTGTATCCAGTCTAAGGCCATGTCCATGTCTATTGTATCCAGTCTAAGGCCACGTCCATGTCTATTGTATCCAGTCTAAGGCCACGTCCATGTCTATTGTATCCAGTCTAAGGCCACGTCCATCTCTATTGTATACAGTCTAAGGCCACCTCCATCTTTTTGTCTGGAAATTATCTGAAACTCTGATGTATTCAAAAATATGAAATTAGGTCATCAAATCCGGTATAATTTTCCGTAGCTTCTGCTGAATATCTTATATAAAAGCTGCGTTCACAATAAGGTACTTGTGGGCCATAACCAGAGGCAGGTCCAAAGCACATTCTTCAACTGTGCTTCCAATTACAAAGTTATAATGTTGTTATCTGATGACGAGGGGAGGGGAGACTGGAGAAATGCCACCTGCTGCCTACAGCAGACTCAAAGCATCATCTGAGCCTAGGCAAAGTCACTGGGGGAGACGAGAATGAAGAAATGCCTCCCCCTGCCTGCAGCAGACTGATGACATCATCTCTGCCTAGGCAAAGTCACTGGGGGAGACGAGAATGAAGAAATGCCTCCCGCTGCCTGCAGCAGACTGATTACATCATCTCTGCCTAGGCAAAGTCACTGGGGCAGAGGAGACTGGATAAATGCCTCCTCCTGCCTGCAGCAGACTAATCACTTTATCTCAGCCTAGGCAAAGTCACTGGGGAAGAGGAGACTGGAGAAATGCCTCCTCCTGCCTGCAGCAGACTGATGACATCATCTCAGCCTAGGCAAAGTCACTGGGGGAGAGGAGACTGGAGAAATACCTCCTTTTCCCTGCAGCAGACTGATGACATCATCTCAGCCTAGGCAAAGTCACTGGGGGTGAGGAGACTGGAGAAATGCCTCCAACTGCCTGCAGCAGACTGATGAGATCATCTCAGCCTAGGCAAAGTCACTGGGGGAGAGGAGACTGGAGAAATGCCTCCTCCTGCCTTCAGCAGACCGATGACATCATCTCAGCCTAGGCAAAGTCACTGGGGGAGAGGAGACTGGAGAAATGCCTCCTCCTTCCTGCAGCAGACTGATGACATCATCTATAAATATTATACTGTTAAGTCGGCCATAGATGGTTTGAATCTCGGCCAGTTCAGCAGGGACCGGCTGAGATTCGAACCATCTGTGGTCAGGCTATGTGACCGAGCCCCCAGTGGGCGGGGTGAAACGTGTCAGAGGGCGTGGCCAGAGTGGCACTGGCTGACACCACAAAATCAGGCCACAGATTCTATGAGCACCGGGTTCGGTCTCACACCGCATATTCACGCACTCCTGGAATAGTGAATGGATGCCTGCAGGGAAGCACCACGGCCCCTGCGTGGAGCCGCGCTTCAAGCTCTTCATCTATGGGCAGGCTGATTGTCCATCCATCCATCGACTTGTGTAGAAGCAGCACGTCAGACTTTTCAATGCGATTCTTGCCAGTGGCTATAGCAGCTAGCAATAATCTCTGTGTTCTCCCAGCAGGGAACTGATCCCTGCAACCCCCCCTCTTCCCGCTGGGAGAACACAATAGCTCCATGGGAAGGATTCAGCAAGGGGGGGTGGTGTGCGTTAAGATCCATGCACCTGCTACTGCATGCATGTCAGATTTTGACATGCGCCTGTGTTCGTGCAACCGCTGCGTCTGCATCCACCAATGTAGGCTGTCTGCATGCAGATGCGGGCGCAATAACAAACGTAGCCCGCATGCAGAATGGGTGTCAATTCACAATGGGTGTGAATGAAGCCTAATGGTCCTTCTCCCGGTGTGATAGCTGTGTGAATTCAGCCTCCTGTCTGTAGTCACACATTTTGCTTTTCATTTGAACCCTTCCCCCACCATAGGAGGTGCATGGGCGACGTTAGTTTGAGATGGTTATACCGGGATGTAGTGGCAGCTGGTGGTCAAAATTTGGGGGGGCGGGCGTCAAACAGACCTGGCCCCTTCACTCCCCCCCCCCCCCGCGGCTCTCAATCGATCACATCGGCGAGCCTTTCGCAAGCGGCTACACTAGCTAACTCTCGGCGCCCCCCCCCCCC
>BLSH010356603.1:93192-128619 GCA_018402905.1 Glandirana rugosa | reverse complement strand
CCCCGTGGAGGTATAATTACCGGTACCATCACCACCACCTGGCCATTAATATGGAGGTGCCCCTCCACCACAACTACCATGGCCATTAATATGGAGGTGCCCCTCCACCACCA
Source organism: Glandirana rugosa (assembly GCA_018402905.1). NCBI lineage: Eukaryota > Metazoa > Chordata > Amphibia > Anura > Ranidae > Glandirana > Glandirana rugosa. Next base: position 128,506 of record BLSH010356603.1, on the reverse strand, counting down.
CTACCATGGCCATTAATATGGAGGTGCCCCTCCACCACCACTACCATTAATATGGAGGTGCCCCTCCACCACCACGGCCATTAATATGGAGTTGCCCTCCCTCACCCTCATGGGCATTAATACTGAGTTTCTTCCCAATGACCATCCTTATGGAGTTACGCCCCCCCATGACCTTTAATATAGAGTTGCCTCTTTTTGTGGCTAAAGCAGCCTCCGCTCTTCTGGGAAGAATTTGCACAAGATTTTGGTTGGAATTTGTGCCCTTTTGTGAGGTCAGGTACTGATGTTGGATGAGATGACCTGGCTCACCATCGGAATTCCAATTCATCCCAAACGTGTTCAGTAGGTTTAGGTCATGGCTCTTTGCAGGGCACTCTTCCACCCTAAACTGGTCACGCCATGTCTTTATGGAGCTGGCTTTGTACACTGTGGGGGGGGTGTTGGGAAAGCACAATTGTCTACAATGTCTTTGTATGATGTAGTATTAACTGAACCCTTCAGGTACTGATGTTGGATGAGAAGACCTGGCTCACCATCTGCATTCCAATTTATCCCAAAGGCGTGCAGTAAGGTTGAGGTCAGGGTTCTGAATTTGTTGGACATCCCATTCCAAAACCATGGTCCTTAATATGGAGTTGACCCTCTTCGTGTCTATAACATCCTCCACTCTTCCAGGAAGGTATTCCACAAGATTTTGGAGGGAGTCTGTGGCAATTTTTGAGGTCAGGTAGTGATGTCGGATGAGAAGACCTGGCTCACTATCGGCATTCCAATTCATCCCAAAGGTGTTCAGTAGGGTTGAGGTCAGGGCTCTGTGCAGGACACGCCAAACTGGTCACACCATGTCTTTATGGAGCTGGCTTTGTGCACGGGAGGGGCACAGTCATGCTGGAACAGAAAAAGGTCTTCACCAAACTGTTACCACAAGGTTGGAAGGGCACAATTGTCTACAATGTCTATGTATGATGGAGTATTACCAGGAGTCTTCACTGGAGACAACTGAACTCAATAATCTGAAGAGGTGTCCACACAGGTTAGGCCATACAGTATATTCGTTTGGAGCAGGGTGAGCCTTAGTTTGACTTTAAGATGTGTGCTTTACATGAAGAGTTACCATTAATGGTAGAGTTTCTTAGTTCTGAGCCTGCAAGGACAAGACTGATGTTGGATGAAAAGATCTGCCTGACAGTTGGTGTTCCACTGCATCCCAAAGGTGTTCAGTAGGGTTGAGGTCAGAGCTCTGTGAAGGACACTCAAGTTCCTCCACACCAGAATGGTCCAACCATGTCTTTTTGGACATCTTCTGCGAAGATTTTTCACAACATTTTGGAGGGGATCTGTCCCCATTTGTGAGGTCAGGTACTCTTGTTGGATAAGAAGACTTGGCTAACATGTTGAGCCTCATGTTGGGCACGAAAAAAAAAAAAAAAAGATCTGGCTCACCATTGGCTTTCCAATTAATCCCAAAGGCGTTCAGTACGGTGAGGTCAGGGCTCTGTGCAGGACACTGGAGTTCCTCCACCCCAAACTGGCCAAACCATGTTTTTATCGAGATGTTGATTGAGAAGACCTGACTCATTCCAATTCATCCAGAAGGTTTTCAGTAGGGTTGAGGTCAGGGCTCTGTGCAGGGCACTCAATTTTTGTCCACGATCTCAAACCTACTGAACACCTTTGGGATGAGAAGGCCTCATACCAAAGGTGTTCCATAGGGTTAAGGGCAGGTACTGATGTGACTGACCTTATACCAAAGGTCTTCCAAAAGTAGGGTTGAGGTCAGGGCTCTGTGCAGGACACTGGAGTTCCTCCACCCCAAACTGGCCAAACCATGTTTTTATCGAGATGTTGATTGAGAAGACCTGACTCATTCCAATTCATCCAGAAGGTGTTCAGTAGGGTTGAGGTCAGGGCTCTGTGCAGGACACTCAATTTTTGTCCACGATCTCAAACCTACTGAACACCTTTGTGATGAGAAGGCCTCATACCCAATGCTGTATCTTGGCCTAGGCCAACAAGGCCCAGGCCTAGGGCGGCACTTTGCAGGGGGACAGCACGCAATGAGTCACCGCCGGCTTGCACTACACTTTTAGTCTTATGGGATGGACTGGGCCAAACTGGTCTGGTACCCCCATAAAGCAGCTGCACTTGCTGCCAGTATGATAATACTGGCAGGACCCCATTAGAGGGGCAGAGCCCATACACATGTAGGGGACCCGGGCATCCCAAGGGGCCAAGGTGGCAGGCCTTAACTAATGAGTTGTTGTGCTGCCCCATAGCCAAACAGGAAGTGTGAGGAAATCTCTTAAGGAAATCTCCTCCAATCCCCAAGGCCCTCAGAACTAGTGTCCCCACCAGAAAATATCAGGGCGGGTCTTAAATGGGAAGGGGTGTGGCCTTGACAGGAAAGGGTGGCTCATATTTAAATTAGGGGGGGTGCATGAGTTTAGTCAGGCCTAGGGCAGCACAAAACCTAAATACTCCACTGCTCATACCAAAGGTGTTCCATAGGGTAGGTACTGATGTGACTGACCTTATACCAAAGGTCTTCCAAAAGTAGGGTTGAGGTCAGGGCTCTGTGCAGGAGGACCTGGATCACAATTGGCATTCCAATTAATCCCAAAGGTGATCCTTGGGGTCAGGGTTCTGTGCAGGACACTTGGGCTCCTCCACATCAAACTGGTCACACCATGTCTTTATGGAGTGGCTTTGTACACGGGGGGGGGGCACATTCATGCTGGAACAGAAAAGGGTCTTCACCAAACTATTACCACAAGGTTGGAGAAGCACAATTGTCTACAATGACTTTGTATGAGTCATTAGCAGAACCCTACAGGTACTGATGTCGGATGAGAAGACCTGGCTTACAATTAGAGTTCCAATTCATCCCAAAAGTGTTCCTCCACACCAACCTAAATATATATAGACTAATGTTAGTTTTTGTATTGCTGTGTGCTTAAGGGGATTTGTTCATCAGATCCTGTGTGGTGCAGCCCTTGTTAGATTCCATTAGGATGTGTGCGTTGCAGCAAAACACACAATTTACCACTTTTTACTACAACATCGGTTAACGCATGGAACCATGTGCAGTGTGATGCAGCATCTCTCATTCAGATTGGCTCTCCAAGGCACATACCCACAGGGGAGGGCTGGCAGCCTTAGGCCTGGGGGGCAAGTCCAGTCAAGTGGCCCATTGAACCACCGAATCAGCTCACCATCCATGCCCACCTGGTTTTATAATAGATATTGATGTTATGAAGCAAAACAAATATGATACAATGTGGTAACATCATTTAATGTTAATAGCAACAAAGGAGGTGCAGCCTCATCAGTGCCCATCAATGCAGCCTCATCAGTGCTGTGCAGCTTCATTAGTGCCCATCAATGCAGCCTCACCCATGCCCATCCAAAGCAGCCAGCAATGCAGAAAGAGGAGAGCCGCCATATTACAAAGAGCGGGGATCTCCTGCTTACCTGGCTCTGATGCTATCATACGAAGTCCCGCTCCTATAATAGACATCATCCATGGTAGGGCCGGCCCTCGGCGACCCCCTCTGCTTGCAGTTATTTGGCAGCCGTGCCCCTGGCCCCTACTTCCTCCACAAAAAGAAAATGTTGTCAGCGAGCAATGGTCGCCAGCCATTTCGATTGTAAGTTGGGGTGGCCTGGGGGGCAATTGCCACCCTGCCCCCTGGCCCAGCCCTCCCCTGCATACCCAGCACATCACAGTACACAGAGGCGTAACTAGAACCTTCAGGGCCCCGGTGCAATAAATTATGAAGGGCCCCCTGACCCCTGGCCAGGGCCCTTCCCTCTTCCCACTGATCCTGGGGCCCTTTACTCCCATTGTGGGTCCTTTTATTATGGTACTGCAGTGGGGCCCTTTCACAAGTTCTGCAGCAGGCCCCAGGGGGACCAGGGAAGCACACAGGGGCCCTGGGAACAGCAGAAGACAAGTAAACTGGATAGAGGAAAATGGAGGAGATTGGGTCCTCTAAATGCCACCCCCGCCATCCCTCCTATTCAGGTGTACAAGGGAGGCACATGGGCCCCCTGGAACATGGGGCCCGGTTGCAATTGCAACCCCTGCAACCCCTATCGTTACGCCCCTGACAGTACACTTTGATGCCCTACAACGTCCAGCTGTGAAATATCTGTGTGCTGGGGTCCGTTGTGTTGGCTGTCCATTAAAATATACATCATGGTGCACTGGCACCCCATTCAAAATTAATGGGCCGCCTTAACAAACATGCAAAATACTGCCGGAAAATGGGCACCACATAATCTGAATGGACAAGAAGTGAGGGCAGTCTCTCCAACAGAGCCTCAAGTAGAAGTAAAAACCCAACACTCTTTCCATAACTAGTTTTAGCTGCACGTACTGTATAACCGCACACAATATATACCCCAATTTTTTTTGTAAAATATGAAAAATGATGTTATGCCGAGTAGATACCTTACATTTCACGCTTTAAAATTGCGCACCCTCGTGGAATGGAGAAAAACTACCGTACTTAAAAATCTCCATTTATTCAAAATTTTTTTACAGGTTACCAGTTTAGAGCTACAGAGGGGGTCTAGTGCTAGAATTATTGCTCTCGCCCTTACGATCGCAGCGATACCTCACATGTGTGGTGCAAACACAGTTTCCATATGCGTTCGCTTCTGCACGCGAGCACAGAGGGATGGGGACGCTTTAAATTTTTATTTTATTTTTTATTTTTACATTGTTAATTACATTTTTTTTCTGTTTAATCACTTGTATTCCTATTACAAGGAATGTAAACATCTCTTGTAATAGGAATAAGGGGTGACCGGTCCTCTTTATGGAGAGATCCCATGTTATAGGAATAAAGGGTGACCGGTCCTCTTTATGGAGAGATCCCATGTAATATGAATAAGGGGTGACCGGTCCTCTTTATGGAGAGATCTCATGTAATAGGAATAAGGGGTGACCGGTCCTCTTTATGGAGACATCCCATGTAATAGGAATAAGGGGTGACCAGTCCTCTTTATGGAGAGATCTCATGTAATAGGAATGAGGGGTGACCGGTCCTTTTTATGGAGAGATCTCATGTAATAGGAATAAGGGGTGACCGGTCCTCTTTATGGAGAGATCCAATGTAATAGGAATAAGGGGTGACCGCTCCTCTTTATGGAGAGGTCTGGGGTCAGAAAGACCTCAAATCTCTCCTTTACCTTTAAAAGCAAAAGATCAAAAAAAAAAAAAAGTTTGATCCTTTGCTTTAAAAATAACAATAAAAAATAGTTTACCCCCCCTCTAGACAGGAAGTGACGTCACTCCGGTCCTCCAAGACCATAGAGGCAATTAGAGACGTTCTGGTCTCTGTTCGCCTCTGTGACAAGCCGGCTGCACCGTCGGATCATATCTCGGGCATGCTGGTGAAAGCGGTGCGTTGCTATGGGTATTTCAGTGATTTTATAGTAAATGTGATTGTTTGGTTAGATTGCACAGTTCGCTATTTTTAAGATAAGCCCAAGAATCGCTGCTGCTTCGGAAGGCGATCCAGTGGCTAATGAGGCCGCTCGGACCACTTTCATGTAAAAGCCAGCCACCGGCTAAAAAAAAAATACTGGGGTTATGGCTGAACGCTTCATCCATAACCCCGATAAACGACTTGCAAACCGGTCGGCAAAAATATCTTTGCGCCAAAAGTCCCCACAATCTCCGTCAGCCCACCGGTACTGCCACCTCCAGCTGCCGGTAATCTGCTCCAAAGCGGAATAATCCCCCTTCAACTTTCTGCTGAGATTTTGGTTACCTGGCCGGCAAGTCTGAACAGGAACCTTCAAACCGTGACAGAAAGCGAAAGAATTGCAGGCTTCGCCTCCCACCGCACAAACGCCAGCGATCCGAAGAGAATGGAGTCTGTGCGCTTCACTGGGCGGTGAGTGAAAGTATTTACCCCTTCCGTTTTCCTTGGTATCTATTGACTCAGAGTGCAACCTAGGAAGAAGGATTGCCTGGCAGTACTAAGGTCCTCACCAGGGGACAACATCTACATGGAGTTTGTAGGTTCTGCTGGGTGTTTGTGTGGGTTTCCTCTGGATGCTCCTGATTGTCCTCCGTAATTTGCCCGTGTTATGGTTGAATTCTTGTAATGGGGGCATTCAATCTTAAGTTCCTGCAGACGTAACCCCTATAGACGGGGAGGCTTCTACAGACGGCAGCTGGATCCTTCCTTCTAAGCCTAGGGCTACTCAGGCGTACACAGCTACTCAGTGAAGGCAAGCAAACAATATTCTAGAAAGGTATTCTAGTCTGTACACTGCGTGCGCAAACGTTTAACAACTTGGACCCACAAAGGACAATTTCACGTTTTTTTTTAAATGTTCCCCCCACCTTTAGCAGTTTTTGGTGAACTTCAAACCAGGAACGTTGCTTGCACCATCGCTTTTCATCTGGCTTGGTCCTTTACCAGCCTAATGTTCTGGACCATCCTCCCTGGCAGTACTAAGGTCCTCACCACGGGACAACATCTACATGGAGTTTGTAGGTTCTGCTGGGTGCTTGCGTGGGTTTCCTCTGGATGCTCCTGATTGAATTTCCTCCGTAATTTGCCCGTGTTATGGTTGAATTCTTGTAATGGGGGCATTCATTTATAAGTTCCTGCAGACGTAACCCCTATAGACGGGGAGGCTTCCACAGACGGCAGCTGAATCCTTCCTGGGCCGTCTAAGCCTAGGGCTACTCAGGCGTACACAGCTACTCAGTGAAGGCAAGCAAACAATATTCTAGAAAGGTATTCTAGTCTGTACACTGCGTGCGCAAACGTTTAACAACTTGGACCCACAAAGGACTATTTCACGTTTTTTTTTTTAAATGTTCCCCCCACCTTTAGCAGATTTTGGTGAACTTCAAACCAGGAACGTTGCTTGCACCATCGCTTTTCATCTGGCTTGGTCTTTTACCAGCCTAATGTTCTGGACCATCCTGCCTGGCAGTACTAAGGTCCTCACCAGGGGACATCTACATGGAGTTTGTAGGTTCTGCTGGGTGCTTGCGTGGGTTTCCTCTGGATACTCCTGATTGAATTTCCTCCGTAATTTGCCCATGTTATGGTTGAATTCTTGTAATGGGGGCATTCAATTTTAAGTTCCGAGAGACGTAACCCCTATAGACGGGGAGGCTTCTACAGACGGCAGCTGGATCCTTCCTTCTAAGCCTAGGGCTACTCAGGCGTACACAGCTACTCAGTGAAGGCAAGCAAACAATATTCTAGAAAGGTATTCTAGTTTGTACATTGCGTGCGCAAACGTTTAACAACTTGGACCCACAAAGGACTATTTCACGTTTTTTTTAACGGTTCCCCCCACCTTTAGCAGATTTTGGTGAACTTCAAACCAGGAACCTTGCTTGCACCAACGCTTTTCGTCTTTTACCAGCCTAATGTTCTGGACCATCAATACCATTTTGAGCATTAGCTTGTTTCTGGAGTAAGATCTCCAGTAGATCATACTATAGAACCATAAAGCAATTCCTAAATACCAAGTCCAAGCCCTGATAAAGAGGGGTTTTTGGCCCCCGAAGCACATTGGCTATCAGTAATGTCACCATAAAAACTGGAGTCCCCAAACTACGGCCCTCTAGCTGTTGACGAACTGCAAGACCCATGAGGCATTAGAAGACTCGATTAGGTACAAGCATGACTCTCAGAGTGGTAGTTACCTCAAACGCTAGATGGCCATAGCTTGGTCAAGAATAAAGATTCATGGGCTTTTGAGCTGATCGTCTGGAGCTCCATTTTTTATTTCCTTTTATCCAGACTTCTCAAGTTGGGTGGCTCCTACCTGAAAGTAATTACCCCCCCCCCCCCCCACATACACACACTTTATGTTCATAGCAGCTGATATCAACTTCATAAGAGCTTCCATCACCTAGTATGTTATGAAGAGCAAGTTTGAGTCCAGCATCTCAATCTTCTTTTTGAATGTAATTTCCTGGATGTCATCCGCCCACCGTATTCTTCTCTTCCTTGGTCTCTTCCACCAACCTCCAAATCTCCTCTCTAGCCAAGTTTCTTGCAATATGACCAAAACAAAATGGGCATTTTCCCTTATATTAGAAAACAATATTCCTTCCAACAGATGGGGAATTCCTACATTGATTCTTTGCAGTACCTCTTCATTGGTGACATGGCCATCCAGCTGATTTTCAGGATTTTCCCGTAGCACCACATTCCAATGCTTGTGAGGGCCCCTCTAATACTCATCCTTAACCCAGCTCCAGATATCTTCACTGTGTGCTCCTGCCCACATGGCCTTTTGCAGAAAAAGTCTTGACCATATCCAGCTCCTACTGTACATGTCCAGGGCAAATCACGGGGCCCCATACAGACTATCCGACAGGCCCCCCCCCAAGAAAGTATTAAAGCTATATTTCGCTAAAAATACAATAAAACTATTGATCCGGGATCCGAGGGACAGAAAAAAAGTTAAAGCGGAGTTCCACCCAAAAGTGGAACTTCCACTTTAAGGCCTCCTCCCCAGCTCCTGATACCGAAACTGAGCTTTTGGGGAGGAGGGGGGATGCGGATACCCGATTTTCTGCAGGTACTTCCACTCCGGTCACCTTAGGCGATCGGAAGTGGAAGGTATCCTTCCCGCTACCTCCCGAAGTCTTCTGGGATACAGGACAGGTCCTAGACGACTTCGGGACCGATCAAGAAGGGCAGCGGATGCGCAGTGCACACCCGGCCGCGGCCGGGTGCCCACAGTAGCAATGCCGGCGCCATGGACAGGAGGGGGAGAGATCCGAGTCTACGTGTGGCCCCCATCGCTGGACCGGGAGACAGGTGAGTGTCTGTTTATTAAAAGTCAGCAGCTACACTTTTTATATTCGGAAAGGGTAGCTCCGCTTTAAGCTCCATGTCCACTGGGCTTAAAAAAACTCCAGTTCAATTGGCAGAAAAAAAACACTCATATAGAACATTTTTTGTACAAAGTTTAGACGAGTTTAGGAGAACTGTCTAAAAACGCTGAGCTTATAATATGCCTGTAATCGTCCTAATGTGTATGGACACCTAGGATAACATTGAGCTGCTTCTACAGGCAAAACACTAAACTCCTGTAGAAGCAGCGATTTTTTTTAAGCCAGTGTGCATGGAGACTAAGTTAGAGAGATAACAAACTCCAGCGCTGAGAGGAGGGGGGCCCACACAGCAAGGGGGATTAGCGAGGGACGACTGTCTCTTTCTTAGCAGAGAAAAGCTGGCAGCAAGGAGAGCGAAGGAGAGCAGCTTTCATCTGCTGGAGGAAAAGAGACAAAATTGTCATCTGTCACTAATCCCCCCCTGTGTGCTCCGGGACCCCACACCAGGGCTAGTTGCCCCCCCCCCCCCCCATCAGCGGCCCTGTACATGCCCATTCATTTCTATGGCTGATATATACTTCTCTGGATGGCTGGCAGCCACCATGAGAATGGGACTCCAAATGTAAAAAGAATAACAGGAGCATCTGACCTAAAGGTGAAGAGTCCAAGATTACATAAAACATCCAACATGCTTCAGAGGCTCAAAACACTCTCCCTTTATCAGGGCTTGAATATTACATGTGGTTAAGGGTCTCAAAGAGACACCAGCATGTGTTACTCAAACAAGGATGTATGAAATGTCTCCATACTGACAACATCTATGTGTCCTGGTGATTATACCTCTCTGAGTCCTTCAGCCACATGCAATATTCAAGCCCTGATGAAGGGGGCATGTTCTGAGCCTCTGAAGCAGGTTGGATGTTTTATGTGATCTTATGATGAATCATTAAAGCCACTTGGACTCTTTTACCATTTGGTCGGGTGCTTCTGTTGTGTTTTTATGAGTCCCATACTCTTGGCATCCACCAGCCATGCAGAGGAGTATGTATCAGTCCCAGGAATGAATTTGGTTAGTGGTGAGCATGCGCAGTAGGAGGTGGATCTGGTCAAGACTTTTTCTGCTGAGGCCACGTGGGCAGGACCACGCAGTGAAGATCTCTTGAGCTGGGTTGAGCATGAGTGTTAGATAGGCCCAAGGCCGTCTTAATAGCATCATGGGCCCCTGTACAAAATAATGCACTGGGGTCCCTTCCAGCCTCCCCCAATTTACGCACCTACTCTCAAGAATTAATGTATAAATAGTTGATAAAATGAACCACTTGCCGACCGCCAATCGGCAATTGACAGCGGCAAAGTGGCTCTGTAACGCGGATCGCCGTCATATGACGGCGGCCGCGTGATTGCGCCTAGTGAGCGCGCGCGCACGCCGCCGGTAGGCGCGCCCGCGCGCTCACTGTGTCCGGGGAGGGCCAGGGAGTGGGTGCGGCGGCTTCGATTGGGCTACCCACGATGCCCCCCCCGGAGCGAATGAGCGGAGGTCCATGTATGTAAACACGGACCTCCGTTCTGTGAAGGGGGAAGGGCTGTGATCACAGCCTTCCTGTATACGAAGGCTGTGATCACTTCCCTTCCCCAGCCAGGGCAGTCCCCCCACAGTTAGAACGCCCAGGGAACATAGTTAACCCTTAGAGCGCCCCCTGCAGGTTAACCCCTTTACTGCCAATGTCATTTACACAGTAATCAGAGCATTTTTATAGCACTGATCGCTGTATAAATGCCAATGGTCCCAAAAAAGTGTCAGAATGGTCCGACATGTCCGCTGCAATATCGCAGTACCGCTAAAAATCGCAGATCGCCGCCATTACTAGTAAAACATAAAAAAAAAATAAAAACCCCAAAAATGAATTCTCATCATCCGTAAACGCGACCACTTTTGCGCAAACCAATCAATAAACGCCGATTGCGATTTTTTTTTTATCGCAAATATGAGGAAGAATATAAATCGGCCAAAAACGGTGAAAAAAAATGTTTTTTTATATTTTTTTTTGGATTTGTATTTTAGCAAAAAGTAAGAAATTAGTTTTTTTTTTTTGCAAAATTGTCGCTCTTCTTTTGTTTATAGCGGCGATCAGAAATGACGCAGAGGGGATCAAATACCACCAAAAGAAAGCTCTGTTTGTGGGAAAAAAAGGACGCAAATTTCGTTTGGGTACAACGTCGCACGACCGCGCAATTGTCAGTTAAAGCGACGCAGCGCCGAATCGCAAAAAGGGCTCCGGTCCTAAAGCTGGAAATCCTTCCGGTCCTTAAGTGGTTAAACATATATTCATTAGCACTTTCAATAAAAATTGATTTTAAACAATAAAAAACTGCCATAATTCACAGACTAATCAACACAAAGGACAGAGTACGGGTGTGGGGGGGGGGGGGGTGGGCAGGAAGGCACAGTACAGGGGAGGGAAGGAGGGCACAGCACAGGTCCCGGGATATCCTGGGATAGCTTGATAAAAAGCGTGACTGTCCCAGCAAATCCGGGACAGTTGACAAGTACGAAGTAATGCAAGATTATCATGGGGCCCCCTTGCACCTGGGGCACTGGTTGCCCCTGGGCCGGTGCCCAGGGGTGCTCATGCATTAAGAAGGCCCTGGATAGGCCCTCATATGCTTTGGAATGTGGTGCTACAGGAATATCCTGAGAATCAGCCGGATGAACATGTCACCAATGAAGAGGTTCTGCGAAAAGTCAATTAAGCACAACCACACCTGCTGGAAGGAATATTGAAGAGAAAATACCAGTTTTGTTTTGGCCATATTGCCAGAGACTTGACTAGGGGGGAGCTATGCAAGACTGTGGAAGAAGCCAAGGAAAAGAAGAATATGGTGGGTGGATGACATCCAGGAAATGACCTTCAAAACCGTTTGCTGCTTGACGTGATCGTATCACATCTTCATCAATAAAGCTACTTGGACTCACAATTTGGTCTGCAGCTCCTGTTGAGTTTTCGATCCCTGGATAATGTTATGCATACCGGCTGTGTAATGGTTTTGCACAGAGCAGCCCAGATCCTCCTCTTCTCGGGGTCCCTTGCCGGCGCTCCTGGCTCCTCCCTCCTGCCGAGTGCCCCCAGAGCAAACAGCTAGCTATGGGGGCACCGGAGTCGAGCCGCAGCTCTGTGTGTCCATTCAGACACGGAGCCGCGGCTCTGCCCCGTCCCCTCTCTCTCCTCATTGGCTCACTGATTGAGCCAATGACGCCCGCTGCTGTGTCTCCTATCCGCCTATCCCCGGACTTTGTGGCTCTCGTGCAACATCGCTGGATTAGGGGGGCTGCTGCACACAGAATGTTTTTTTTAAATTTTATCTTAATGCATAGAACGCATTAAAGCGGAGTTCCACCCTATTAAAAGTCAGCAGCTACAAAAAGTGTAGCTGCTGACTTTTAATAATCAATAAAAAAGTGTATCAGCTGACTTTTAATAATCAATAAAAAAAGTGTATCAGCTGACTTTTAATAATCAATAAAAAAGTGTAGCTGCTGACTTTTAATAATCAATAAAAAAAGTGTATCAGCTGACTTTTAATAATCAATAAAAAAGTGTAGCTGCTGACTTTTAATAATCAATAAAAAAGTGTATCAGCTGACTTTTAATAATCAATAAAAAAGTGCATCAGCTGACTTTTAATAATCAATAAAAAAGTGTAGCTGCTGACTTTTAATAATCAATAAAAAAGTGTATCAGCTGACTTTTAATAATCAATAAAAAAGTGTAGCTGCTGACTTTTAATAATCAATAAAAAAGTGTAGCTGCTGACTTTTAATAATCAATAGAAAAGTGTAGCTGCTGACTTATAATAATCAATAAAAAAAAGTGTAGCTGCTGACTTTTAATAATCAATAAAAAAGTGTAGCTGCTGACTTTTAATAATCAATAAAAAAGTGTAGCTGCTGACTTTTAATAATCAATAGAAAAGTGTAGCTGCTGACTTTTAATAATCAATAAAAAAAAGTGTAGCTGCTGACTTTTAATAATCAATAAAAAAGTGTAGATGCTGACTTTTAATAATCAATAAAAAAAAGTGTAGCTGCTGACTTTTAATAATCAATAAAAAAGTGTAGCTGCTGACTTTTAATAATCAATAAAAAAGTGTAGCTGCTGACTTTTACTAATCAATAAAAAAGTGTAGCTGCTGACTTTTAATAATCAATAAAAAAGTGTAGCTGCTGACTTTTAATAATCAGACACTCACCTGTCCTAGGCTCCAGCGATGCGGCCGGCCGGCGCTTCGCTCTTCTCCTCCCTCCCCTTGGTGGCGCCGGCATGACAAGTGTGGGTACCCGGCTTTGGCTACAAAGCAGGGTGCGCACTGCGCATGCGCGAGTTGAGCTGCGTGCTTTGAATGGCTGGTGCATCTTCTGGGACCTGTGACGTGTTCCAGAAGATCGCCGGGTGGGAGGGGGGAGAAGTGAACTTCCTTCCAGCTCCGCGGAAGGCCGAGCGCGCCCTGCGCACGTTGCGCTGTGCACTATGAATGGCCGGTGCATCTTCTGGGACCTGTGACGTGTACCAGAAGATCACCGGGTGGGAGGGCGGGAGAGGTGAACTTCCTTCCGGCTCCGCAGAATGCCAGGCGCGCACTGAGCATGCGCATGTTGCGCTGCGCGCTGTGAATGGCCGGTGCATCTTCTTGGACCTGTGACGTGTTCCAGAAGATCGATGGTTGGCAGGGGGGAGAGGTGAACTTCCTTCAGGCTCCGTGGAAAGCCGGGCGCGCACTGCATATACGCGAGTTGCGCTGTGCGCTGTGAATGGCCGGTGCATCTTCTGGGACTTGCGACGTGTCCCAGAAGATCGCCGGGTGGGAGGGGGGAGCGGAGCCAGGAGAAGAAATGGGACTTGGGAACCCTGTGAAAACAGGGTCCCCAGCACCCCCTCACCCCCCCCTGACATTGTGGCATGTCAGGGGGTCACCAACACTTAAAGCAGAAGTTCCACTTTTGGATGGAACACCGCTTTAAGGGTGGGAGGTGAACTTCCTTCCGGCTCAGTGGAACCAGGAGAGGGAAATGGGACCTGGGGACCTTGTGAAAACAGGGTCCCCACAGCCCCCCCCCCAAAAAAAATATCAGGGGGTCACCAACGCTTAAAGCAGAGGTTCCACTTTTGGATGGAACACCGCTTTAAGGGTGCAAGGGGGGAAGGTGAACTTTCTTCCGGCTCCGTGGAGCCAGGAGAGGAAAATGGGACCTGGGAACCTTGTGAAAACAGGGTCCCCGCAGCCCCCCCCCCCCAAAAAAAATGGCATGCCAATTGGGGCATGTCAGGGCAGGGCCGGCTCTACCATTAGGAGGAGTAGGTGGCCGCCTAGGGTGCCACTGCCGCCCAGGGCGTCCAGCCACTGCTGATCTGTCACTGGTCTGCATCGATCACTCATGTCAATGGAGAGCCATGGCTGGCAGCACACCAGGGCGGTAAAATGAGGCGGGTCCAGGGGCACAGGTGCAGGCCTATGGACCACGGCTAAAGAAATGGGTAGAGAGGTGCTGCAAAAATCTCCACCTCCATCGTATACATGGACAGGGCGAAGGGGGTGGAGTCAGGGGTGGAGCCAAATGGGGGCGGCAAAATGAGGTTTCGCCTAAATTCTTGCACCAGCCCTGTGTCAGGGGGTCACCAACACCTAAAGCGGAAGTTCCACTTTTGGGTGGAACTCCACTTTAAGATAGAAGAAACCTTCTGCCTGTAGAACCATTTTCACTTCCTGTTTCTCTTACCGAATAATCGGCTCGGTTGAGGACATCGCTGGATCCTTGGACAGGTGAGCGTCTTTATAGTAAAAGTCATCAGCTTTTTTTTGGGGGGGGAGCCTGGAGCTCCCCTTTAAGTGGACTGCTGACACATTTTAACCACTTGCCGATCGCTGATCGGCATCTGACGGCGGCAAAGTGGCTCGTTCCCGCAAATCGCCGTCATACGACGGCGGCTGCGGGAACGAGTGCAGTGGGCGCGCCCGCGCGCTCCCTGTGTCCAGGGGGGGCCAGGGAGCGGGTGTGGCGGCTTCGATTGCCGCCGGCCACCCGCGATGCCCCCCCCGGAGCGAATGAGCGGAGGTCCGTGTATGTAAACACGGACCTCCGCTCTGTGTGAGGGGGAAGGGCTGTGATCACTTCCCTTCCCCAGCTAGGGCAGCCCCCATACAGTTAGAACACCCAGGGAACACTGTTAACCCTTAGCGCGCCCCCTGCAGGTTAACCCCTTCACTGCCAATGGCATTTACACAGTAATCAGTGCATTTTTATAGCACTGATCGCTGTATAAATGCCAATGGTCCCAAAAAAGTGTCAAAACGTTCCGACATGTCCGCTGCAATATCGCAGTACCGCAAAAAAATCGCAGATCGCCGCCATTTTTAGTAAAAAATAAAAAAAAATTAAAAACCCCAAAAATGAATTCTCATCATCCGTAAACGCGACCACTTTTGCGCAAACCAATCAATAAATGCCAATTGCGATTTTTTTTATCGCAAATATGAGGAAGAATATAAATCGGCCAAAAACGGCGAAAAAAATGTTTTTTTATATATTTTTTTGGATTTGTATTTTAGGAAAAAGTAAGAAATTTGGGTTTTTTTGCAAAATTGTCGCTCTTCTTTTGTTTATAGCGGCGATCAGAAATGACGCAGAGGGGATCAAATACCACCAAAAGAAAGCTCTATTTGTGGGAAAAAAAAGGACGCAAATTTCGTTTGGGTACAACGCCGCACGACCGCGCTATTGTCAGTTAAAGCGACGCAGCGCCGAATCGCAAAAAGGGGCTCCGGTCCTAAAGCTGGAAATCCTTCCGGGGCTGAAGTGGTTAAGGGAAAAAAAAAGACAAAAAGATAGATGGGGAAACAAAGTCAAATAAAAATATATAAAGTGGAAATACACAAATAACAAAGTACATGGGAAAAAAAAACACAATTGCAAAGGTCACTAAATGGAATAACCTCAACTACCCTAAATATGCCCTTCAAAAACAAAAAATAAATAAACGAAAAAAGTCCATCTAAATACATTTATAAAAGAAAGTAGAGCATTTTTTTCCAGCTCAATGAACAAAATTATGCGTTTTGCTTCAGAGATTTAGCTGAGGGCAAAATCAGCTTCACTGAAATCCACCACCCATGAAGTCTGAAGATCTCCCTCAAAGAATCGGAGATATTCTCGTGGTTTTAGGCTGCATTCACACAGGGGCGACTTGAGAACCGACTTGAGTTGTCTCAAGTCGCTTGACATCTGAAAGCCCATTGAAGTGAATGGGGAGCAGTCTTAAAATACACTACTGAAGTCGCTCCGGCTTCAGAAAAGGTTCCTGCACTACTTGGAGGCGACTTCTATCCGACTTGTGCCCATAGGATTCAATAGAAGTCGCCTCCAAGTCAGATCCCCCATTTAAATACGAGCATCTTTGTAGTGTAAAAGAATAGAATTTATTTGGGGCAGTCCCCTCCCTCCCTTCTCTGATTGGCCACAGGCGTGTTTGCAAGTCGCCCTGAAAGTCGCGGTGAAATCGCCTCGCAAAGTCCCGCTGAAGTCGAGTCGCCCCCTGGCACATGGGGGCAGCAGAGATCTTCTCTACAGGATGAGCTCTGTGCAAGTCCTGGGACCATAAATATGTCTGTAAATGGTGAGCGGACTGCGGACTTTGAGCTATAAAAATGTGGAGCTTCAAGTGACTATGAAACCAGGAAAACGAGTAGACAAGAAGAATGTGCGTGAAATGATCATATCTGGCTTTACCTCCATGTAGATGTATAAGGAAACAACCTTGCCTTTAATTTATTCCCCCTCCCTCCACACATGAAGACAAACCGCACACAAATACCAATGATATTTTCTGCTGACTTGGAGCTTCTGACCAAGCCTTACCTGGGCGTGGCGGTGTACACTGAGAGCATAGTCTGGGCAGATTGGGGATGTAGTGTGACTATTGAAAACAGCAATTATGGGAAGTCATTGACCGAAGTGATGCACTACGTGGCCAAAGTCTTTGGAAACCTCACCATTGCAATTATATGAGCTTGCAAGACGTTTCATTGCAAACCTATGGCCATTCATATGTAGTCGGTCCCCCTTTGTGGGTATAACATCTTCCACTCTTCTGGGAAGGCTTTCCACAAGATTTTTGGGGTGTCTGATGGGATTTGTGCCCGTTTGTGAGGTTGAGTACTGATATTGGATGAGAAGATCTGGCTTACAATTGGCATTCTAGTTCATTCCAAAGGTGTTCAGTAGGGATGGGGTCAGGGCTCTGTGCAGGACACTCGAGTTCCTCCACACCAAACTGGTCAAACCATGTCTTCATGGAGATGTTGGTTGAGAAGTCCAGGCTCATTCCAATTCTTCCCAAAGGTGTTCAGTAGGGATGGGATCAAGGCTCTGTGCAGGCCACTCGAGTTCCTAGACACCCTACTGGTCAAACCATGTCTTTATGGAGAAGTTTGTTGAGAAGACCTGGCTCCTTCTAATTTATCCCAAAGGTGTTCAGTAGGGTTGAGGTCAGGGCTCTGTGTGGGACACTTGAGTTCCTCCACACCAAACTGGTCAAACCATATCTTTATGGAGATGTTGGTTGAGAAGACCTGGCTCCTTCCAATTTATTCCAAAGGTTTTCAGTAGGGTTGAGGTCAGGGCTCTGTGCAGGACACTCGAGTTCCTCCACACCAAACTGGTCAAACCATGTCTTCATGGAGATGTTGGTTGAGAAGTCCAGGCTCATTCCAATTCTTCCCAAAGGTGTTCAGTAGGTATGGGATCAAGGCTCTGTGCAGGCCACTCGAGTTCCTAGACACCCTACTGGTCAAACCATGTCTTTATGGAGATGTTGGTTGAGAAGACCTGGCTCCTTCCAATTTATCCCAAAGGTGTTCAGTAGGGTTGAGGTCAGGGCTCTGTGCAGGACGCTCGAGTTCCTCCACACCAAACTGGCCAAACCATGTCTTTATGGAGATGTTGGTTGAGAAGACCTGGCTCCTTACAATTTATCCCAAAGGTGTTCAGTAGGGATGGGATCAAGGCTCTGTGCAGGCCACTCGAGTTCCTAGACACCCTACTGGTCAAACCATGTCTTTATGGAGATGTTGGTTGAGAAGACCTGGCTCCTTCCAATTTATTACAAAGGTTTTCAGTAGGGTTGAGGTCAGGGCTCTGTGCAGGACACTCGAGTTCCTCCACACCGAACTGGTCAAACCATGTCTTTATGGAGATGTTGGTTGAGAAGACCTGGCTCATTCCAATTTATCCCAAAGGTGTTCAGTAGGGATGGGGTCAGGGCTCTGTGCAGGACACTCGAGTTCCTCCACACCAAACTGGTCAAACCATGTCTTCATGGAGATGTTGGTTGAGAAGTCCAGGCTCATTCCAATTCTTCCCAAAGGTGTTCAGTAGGGTTGAGGTCAGGGCTGTGTGCAGAACATTCAAGTTCCTCTATGATCTCAAACCTACTGAATGCCATTGGGATGAGACCTCATTACAAAGGTATTCCGTAGGGTTAAGGGCAGGTACTGTTGCTAGATGAGAAGAACTTATATCAAAGGTCTTCCAAAAGTAAGGTTGAGGTCAGGGCTCTGAGCAGGACACTAGAGTTCCTCCACACCAAACTGCTCACAACATGTCCTGATTCCTCTATATAGATATTTATATCACTAGAGGGGTCACCAGCAGGAGGAAGGAGGTCCTGATTCCTCTATATAGATCTTTATATCACTAGAGGGGTCACCCGTAGAAGGAAGGAGGTCCTGATTCCTCTATATAGATCTTTATATCGCTAGAGGGGTCACCAGCAGGAGGAAGGAGGTCCTGATTCCTCTATATAGATCTTTATATCACTAGAGGGGTCACCAGCAGGAGGAAGGGGGTCCTGATTCCTCTATATAGATCTTTATATCACTAGAGGGGTCACCAGTAGAAGGAAGGAGGTCCTGATTCCTCTTTATAGATCTTTATATCACTAGAGGGGTCACCAGCAGGAAGAAGGGGGTCCTGATTCCTCTATATAGATATTTATATCACTAGAGGGGTCACCAGCGGGAGGAAGGGGGTCCTGATTCCTCTATATAGATCTTTATATCACTAGAGGGGTCTCCCGTAGAAGGAAGGAGGTCCTGATTCCTCTATATAGATCTTTATATCGCTAGAGGGGTCACCAGCAGCAGGAAGGAGGTCCTGATTCCTCTATATAGATCTTTATATCACTAGAGGGGTCACCAGCAGGAGGAAGGGGGTCCTGATTCCTCTATATAGATCTTTATATCGCTAGAGGGGTCACCAGCAAGAGGAAGGAGTCATTGACTCTTCTTAGAGAGGCAGGAAAATCTTCTCTTATGATGCTATAGTATTGCAAAAACATGGCCAGCCCACTTCGAGAATACACAGGATGTCCAAAAAAAACCCCCAATATTATATTTCTTTTACTATTGTTGAAATACGGAAAGTTATTTTCCCCAGAGCACGTTTTCGTTTACAGAGTAATTCCAGCCAAACAGCAAAAATGCAGTTGAAATATGTATATCGAAAACATTTCATCTACCAATAGTCTTGAGCTGCAATACACGCTCTTGGTATAACACCTTTCAGAGCCCGCAGGTCTGCAAAATCTTTTCTAATGGCCCCCTGCTACCTGGCAGATAGAAGGACACCACCACGCCGGTGATGTCCACCTTGCTTACGTTCCTTCTTGTAGGTTCAAGTACTTCCTCATATCTATCGGCTGACGCCCACACTGAAGGCCTAACTCGACATTTTACTATAGGGTTCATGCACATGGAGCTTTTACAGGCATTTAATACAGTATATCTATCGTAATTTCTTATCTGTACCCAGGAAGCCACACGTGCCAAGTGCAAACTGCCAATCAAGTGGATAGTTTTATGTGGCTGTACTCATGCAGATACTTCTTTAATGTGAAACATCTGGAAAATACGTCACATGTGCATGGTGTTTACAAGAGTAAGGCCATGTAGAGCCATTCACTTGTGCAGTACAGATGGATTCTTGAATACAGGAAAGTGCCAGGAAATTACACTAAGCATGACAAGTTGTCATTTTAAGTCCATGTGCACGAATGATGAATTTCAAGTTAATAAAGCGCAACTTTCGCCATCTTCTTTTTGCTGTCTGTGTTGCATTGGGAAGATTTCCCTTCATTTACTGCCCCAGAGACAACAGGAAGTGAGAAAAAAATCTCTCCTGTATGAGGGAAATCCCCTCTAAGGCAGGTGTTCCCAGAACATCCCTGCTATAGTGTTGTCACCCATATGCAGGAAGTTCCCCAAGATCACTGTTACTGGCAGGAAGGTATGAAGATACCCTATGTGACCCAGTGTTTGTGGACCCCTAGTTATCATTCCTTTGAGTTTGTTGCCCACCCCCAGCCATTAACATGGAGTAGCCTTCCTTTATGGATAGCATATCCTCCACTTTTTTGGGAAGACTTTCCACAAAATTTTGGAGGGTGTCTGTGGAAATTCGTTCCCATTTGTGAGGTCAGGTACTGATGTTGGATGAGACGACCTGGAGCTCATGTTGAGGACCAAAAAAAATGCCCTTTGTCACAATCAGGGTTCCAATCCATCCCAAAGGTATTCAGTAGGGTTGAGGTCAAGTTCCTCCACCTATCGCACCTATATGAGCTTGTTGGACATCCCATTCTAAAAACCAAACACATTAATATGGAGATGCCCACTTTGCGATTTTACTATCCTCCACTCTTCTGGGAAGACTTTCCACAAGTTATTGGAAGGTGTCTGTGGGAATTTGTGTGCATTTGTGAGGTCAGGTACTAATGCTGGATGAGAAGACCTGGTACATATGTTGAGCCCCACGTTGGGCACCAAAAAAAGACCTGGCTTACCATCTGCATTTTAATTCATCCCAAAGGTGATCACTTGGGTTTAAGGGCAGGGCTCTGTGCAGGACACTGGAGTTCCTCCACACCAAACTGGTCACACCATGTCTCTATGGAGCTGGTTTTGTGCACAGGGACACGGTGTACATATCCAAAGTAACCTGGTTACATGATGGCATTCATGGTATCTTTGTTTTCCTGATGCAGATTTCTGTTCATTTTAAAATGTGAAGAGAAAACTCAGTGTATGACTGTAGCTGTGGGTACAATTAGAATGGCTCACTGAACATGAAGGATGGCTTTGTTAGGAGGTTTTATAAGCTATACAGATAATATGACCAGTTCTGGTAAAACCTGTTTTACAAACTCCTAGATATAGAGTAAGGTTATTGCTGGGAATGTAATATCCGACTTAATAAGGAAAAAACAATAATTATCATCTTCTAGCACAGATCCCACTGCTAGTTATTGTGTCAGTGGTATCCATGCAACATACTGGAGCTATTGTTTACTCTATATGGCCAAACGTCTGTAGACACCTGACCATCCAACCTATAAGAGCTTGGATATCCCATTTTAATCAAAACCATGGCCATTAAAATTAGTTTTTTCCCTCCCCACCTTGGTCATTATTATGGAGTTGGCCACCTTTGTGGCTATATTTCCAGGAAGACTTTCCACAAGATTTTAGAGGGTGTTTGTGGGACTTTGTGCTCATTTGTGAGGTCAGGCACTAATGCTGGATGAAAAAATCTGGCTCACATGTTGGGTCCAACATTGGGCGCCAAAAAAAAAGCCCTTGGTCACAATTGGGATTTCAATTCATCCCAAAGGTGTCCAGTAGGGATGATGCTAGAGCTCTGTGCAGGACACTCAAGTTGGACACCCCATCCTAAAACCCTGGTACCCTATTGTTGCTATAATGGCCTCCACTCTTCTGGGAAGATTTTCCACAAGATTTTGGAGGGCATCTGTGGAATTTGTGCCCATTTGTGAGGTCAGGTACTGATGCTGCATGAGAAGATCATCAGCATTCCAATTCATCCCAAATGTATTCAGTAGGGTTGAGGTCAAGGCACTGTACAGGACATTCAAGTTCCTCCATGACCTCAAAACTACTGAACTCCTTTGGGAAGGCTTCATCCTAAAGGTGTTCCGTGGGGTTAAGGGCAGGTACTAATGTTCGATGACAAGACCTAAGGTCTTCCAAAAGTACAATTGAGGTCAGGGCTCTGTACCGGACACTGGAGTTCCTCCACACCAAACTGGTCACACCATGTCTTTAAGGAGCTGGCTTTGTACACGGGGGGGGGGGGGGCATAGTCATGCTGGACCAGAAAAGGGTCTTCACCAAACTGTTACCACAAGGTTGGAAGAGCACGATTGTCTGTTTTTTTTTATATGATGGAGTATTACCAGGACCCTTCACTGGAGACATCTGAACTCCATCATTTGGAGGGAGTTCACATACTTTTTTGCCATTAAGTGCATCACCTACAGTGTTGCAGGATGTATAGGTCCCACACTATACAAGTATTGAAAACGTGAGTCTACCGTATATACAGTATTACATGGTCTATAGATGCAAGACAGTTTGTAAGGTATTTTCTAAAGCTCATGAAAACATTGTGGACTTTGCTTTAGAATTATGTCTTAAATCCTCATCCTAACCAAATATGAAGGCATCCTTGAAAAAATCTGGATTATTTTACATCATTGGTGACAATTTTGTTCAGCTTTGGTGGGTGTTGGAGATTTAAACCAGCACTTCCATATCTCTCAGAGACTGTGCTTCTGCGTTGTCACCCTGTCACATAGGCTTCCAGTAGGGACTACAAGTGAGCATTTCAGCACATATTTTACGCAGAGATGGTCCACTGTGGTCGCCATCAGGAAACCCACCCCGAGAAATACCATGCAGTCTTTGCTGGAAAGCTGTCACGGAGTTGAATGAAAAAAACTCTCAGTGGAGCAGCCGAGATTGGATCACCCATGGCTATGGGTCTACGAGCCAACCGGTGTCCCACCAGGGACCCCTCCATGAAGGTTTGGACGTAGCTGTGCTTTGACGTCAGGTCCCAAACCCTTGGTTCACCTTGCCCTAACGTATGAAGACTAACATGCATTTGCAGAAGCAAGCAAGAGCAGGGACAGAAACGGTGTTGCAGAGAGGAATTTAGGACTGCGAAGCATGCAAGAGCAGCCTGAAACATGAAACAGGAGGATGCAGCGCATCAAAATCAGGCGGCCAGACTGTGGACCCCTGGCAGAGTAGTGTGCTGGATGAATAGTGAACTAGATCGAGCAGCGGGACCTCGAACCCCAGCATGGGAATGTTCTGGATGAAAAGCAGACCGGACCAGCCAGGGGCACTGTGGACCACGTACACAGAGAAGATGAATGATATTCAGAATATAGGCCAGGGTTGGGGCAGGTAACAGACAAGTGAATCCAAACAGGCAGCCAAAGTTGGAACACAGAAAGTCAATGAAAAGAAGAATCAGACTGAAGACAAGTGCACAGGACAGGGGCTCAGAAGCAGGCAGAAGGTCCTTTAAATAGACACGGCATCGTTCAAAGACATACAGTATGGTCACACCCCTTTACCACCTGATGGATTATATAGGTGTAGAATCTTTTGGGATTTGAGCACAGGTGTATCTTACTTCTATACTTTTGTAGTTCACCTATCCAGGGGCAGCTGGTGCTCAATATTTTGGGGGGGCAGCCCCCTTACTCACGGACGGGAACGTGGCGATCGGACGGGAATGTGGCGATCAGTACAGCCTTACCTTAGGAGGCTGCTACTCGCTCCGGGCTCCCGGCCAAACAGGCGTTGCTTCTCCTCCTGGCCGAACAGGAAGTGGGTCCTGAGACCCGATTGGCCAGGAGTCCTAAGACTCCTGGCCAATCGGGTCTCAGGACCCACTTCTTGATTGGCCAGGAGGAGAAGCAAGAAGACATTAGTGAATATTAATTTGCTAATGTCACACAACTGGGTGGGCTCAGGGCGCAGTGCTCTGCACCTTGAGCCCACCCTTTTTTAAGCCAATTAGAGCCTCAGGCTCTAATCATGTGCTTCAAAAAAAAAATAAAACCCCATTGAAATCCATGCATCTGGCGCCCTGCTTGTAAAATAGGGGCTGGGCGCATGGATTAGGGGGGCAGCGCCCCTAATGGAGTGGCCGCCACTGCACCTACCTCTCCTAGTGTCTATTTGCCCCATATTGTCATTGTATCCACTGGAGCATTTGCATTTTGCAGAGCAGAGTAGGGACTGGCCATAAGAGGGATTACTTTGACGCAGTTGGCCGGCTTAAACATGTATTGCAATATATGTGAACTAAAAATCCCTGTTTTTTTGCAAAGTTTGCTAGAAAGGGTATCTAGCGGTGTGCAGAGGGTTCATCCAGAATCTTTCAGAGACAGGCGCCTATGATATCATTGGCCATGACAGGAGGAACTCGTGGGAGGGACAAATGCATATAGCCAGGAAGTGGATGCAAAGGGGCTGCAATTTTAATGTAAAAATGTACAATTATCTACAATGCACAGAACTCAGTGTCATCCAGTTAGGGTTTACACTTAACATAATATCTAAATAAAAATTAAGTCCAGCAGATATAGAAGTTGTAATCAACAGTTGCACAACCTATAATTAAAAGAGCATGGACAAAATCTTTCAGATGGGTTCCTGGGCACAGATAAAGGGAAATATCCGCAGTCTGACTCATCATGTAAGGACGGGAGGGGAGGCAGTGAGTGTGAGGAACATGGAGAGCAGGCGTACAATGGGAAGGGTATGGAGCCAGAGACGAGAGTAAATATGTTGGGTTTGCTGGATGAAGTTGAACTCTTAAGTAAAGAAACAAAAGCTGTTTGGAGGAAGCATGACATGGAGTTTAATTACCTAGGGAGGTGCTGTGAGAGCTGCAAGTGACAAATTAGTCAGCTGTCATTCCAGCCCTTCATAAAACAGCAGCTTGTTTGGAAGAGCCAGGTTCCTCGTGTGAGTTGGTGTCATGATCAATCCCAGCCTGTAACTAGATGACAATCAACTCCCTTGGAATGACCGGAATCCCAACTATTCAGCAGAAGCCTGTAACTCAGGTATATTAAGTATGTGGCTCTTGAGATGCCACTTGGCCCTTGACAAGGCACCTTAAATTTAATAAGCCTGTCCAAGTCACTGCTGTCATTTTTATAAGGCGGCCAGGATTAAGCAAGGCCCTCTGCGGGTTTTGCTCATTGTTAAAACACGAAAAGCTCCTAAGAAACGGTTAAAACCAGTAAGACACAAAGCAAAAAAAAAAAAGTGTCAGCAACACCCTTGCGTGTTTTGTGAGAAAGAATGTGTTCGTGAGAAAGGGAAAGCAAAGAAGTGTTCAGACAGGAAGCAAAAGCAGATAAGAAGAAGAGCTATATAGACCAAGGGGCTGAAGGTAGGTAAGAGAGGGGCCAGCTGAAGCCGCGACTGCAGGACAAAGCGAAAGGAGAACCGTGAGGGACCAGCAAGGTGCAAAAGTCCCAAGAGAAAGGCTTGTGGGAGCAAAGAGCAGAGGAACATTGATAGGAAAAGGCCGTAAATTCTGGGAACCGCCTTCATGTTCACAGTGAATGTCTCTTCGTCTATGTCGTATCGGAGGGCACCAAACATTGGGCATCCAAAGTGGCAACTGGCACTAAGGACAAACCGAGAGAGGTATGAGGAAAACGAGAAGAGTGGTGGATCGTTGGACCGTGTTAACCGTAGGAAAGCAAAAATGTAGGCGATACCTTTTGATTAGCAAACTCTATTTTTAAGCTCTGTACGTGACAGTTACAATCTTTCAGAGGTCTACCCAATTCTCCTACATCCACTGCTTGGACCTAGAAGTAAGGGAAACAAGGGCAACCTGGAAGTAAGGGTAGTATGGGCAGTGCTTCTGCCCAGTAGCACTAGGGTCATCAGTTCAAATCCCAAACACGGCACTACCTGCCTGGAGTTTGCATGTTCTCCCTGTGCTTGCGTGGGTTTCTTCCGGGTACTCCGGTTTCCTCCCACACTACAAAGACATGCTGGTAGGTTAATTGGCTCCTGTCCAAATTGACCCTAGAATTGGCCTTAGATTGTAAGTTCCTTGAGGGCAGGGACTGATGTGAATGTACTATATATATATATATAAAGCACTGCGTAAATTGACAACAAGGGGTAGATATAATGAGAAGAATGTTGGAGCACTGGACCATGTTAACATTAGGAAAATAAAAAAAATGTAGGTGTTACCTTTGTTTAGCAAACTTTATTTTTGAGCACTGTACAGTTCATGTTTAAGGACAATCCTTCCGGGGGTCTACAATGTTTTTCTACATCCACTGCTTGAACCTAGAAGTAACAGGTAGATAAAATTGGAAGTGTGGTGGAGCGTTGGACCGTGTTAGCCATAGAAAGCAAAAATGTAGGCGATACCTTTAGCTAGCAAACTGTACTTTTGAGGACTGTACACTTTGAATCTTTTTACACTTTGACAATCTTTCAGGGGTCTACCAAATTTTTCTACATCCACTGCTCGAACCTTGAAGTAAAGGGGTAGATCATTGAAGGCTT
The DNA here is from genome assembly GCA_018402905.1 of Glandirana rugosa. Taxonomy (NCBI): domain Eukaryota; kingdom Metazoa; phylum Chordata; class Amphibia; order Anura; family Ranidae; genus Glandirana; species Glandirana rugosa. The sequence goes on along the minus strand of BLSH010356603.1, from coordinate 102,204 downwards.
ATCCTGAAAATTACCTGAACACTTAAAAAAAATGTTTTGAGGTGCAAGCTTTGGAACCCCCTTAGTTCCCTTCTTCAGATGGGCTCTCATCATAAAAAACATTCCTCAAGAAGGCACTGTTTTTGAAAGGTCACACCTCAAAATATATTCCCCTAGGCAACGACAAAAAGCTGTACAGTTCATATTTTAGGACAATCCTTCAGGGGTCTACCAAATTCTTCTACATCCTCTGCTAGAACCTCAAAGCAAGACGTAGAGGCTTATCCTGAGTAATGAAGAGAGTACAAAATGTTTTGAGGTGTGAGCTATGGAAACCCCTTAGTTTCGTTCAAGTCTTCCTTTAAGCATGCGTTCATTATGAAACTATGCCTCAAGATGGAAACTGTTTTTGAAAGCTCACACCTCAAAATATATTCAGTTAGGCAATGACAAGAGTCTGTACTGGTCATGCTTTAGGACGATCCTTCATAGGTCTACCAAATTATTTTACATCCACCGCTTGAACCTAGAAGCAAAGCGTAGATCTTCAAAGGCTTATCCTGAAAAAGTACTTAAAAATGTTTTGAGGTGCAAGCTCTATGTCATATCGGAGAGCACCAAACATTGGACATCCAAAGTGGCAATTGGCACTAAGGACAAACCGAGACGGGTAGGAGGAAAACAAGAACAGCGATGGGCCTTGTAAGCCGTAGTAAAGCAATAATGTAGTTGAACCTTTGGTTAGCAAATTATTTTTGACCACTGCACATGACACCTTTTTGAATCTGTACAGTTCATGTGTTATGATGATCCTTCATAGGTCTACCAAATTTTTCTACATCCACCGCTTGAACCTAGAAGCAATGCCTAGATCTTCCAAAACGTATCCTGAAAAATTAAGGGAATGTTTTTATTGAGGTGCACGCTTTGGAAACCCCTTAGTTGCCTTCTTCAAGCATGCTCTCGTCATCTAACCATGCCTCAAGATGGAAACTGGTTTTGAAAGCTCACATCTCAAAATATATCCCGTTAGGCAATGACAAGAGTCCGTACAGGTCATGTTTTAGGTTGATCCTTCAGCGGTCTACCCAATTCTTCTACATCCACTGCTTGAACGTGGAAACAAGGCGTAGATCTTCAAAGGCTTATCCTGAAAAAGTACTTAATAAAAATGTTTTGAGGTGCAAGCTCTATGTCATATCGGAGGGCATCAAACATTGGGCATCCAAAGTGCCAATTGGCACTAAGGACAAATCGAGAGGGGTAGGAGGAAAACGAGAAGAGAAGTGGGCCATATTAGCCGTAGGAAAGCAAAAATGTAGTCGAACCTTTGTTTAGAAATTTCTTTTGAGCACTGTACATGACACCTTTTTGAATCTGTACAGTTCATGTGTTCTCACGATCCTTCATAGGTCTACCACATTTTTCTACATCCACTGCTTGAACCTAGAAGAAAAGCGTAGTTCTTCCAAAATGTATCCTGAAAAATTAAGGGAATATTTTTATTGAGGTGCACGCTTTGGAAACCCCTTAGTTGCCTTCTTCAAGCATGCTCTCGTCATCTAACCATGCCTCAAGATGGAAACTGGCTTTGAAAGCTCACACCTCAAAATATATCTCGTTAGGCAATAACAAGAGTCTGTACAGGTCATGTTTTAGGTTGATCCTTCAGGGGTCTACCCAATTCTTCTACATATAATGCTTGAACCTAGAAGAAAAGAGTAGATCTTCCAAAACGTATCCTGAAAAATTAAGGGTATATTTTTATTTAGGTGCACGCTTTGGAAACCCCTTAGTTGCCTTCTTCAAGCATGCTCTCGTCATCTAACCATGCCTCAAGATGGAAACTGACTTTGAAAGCTCACACCTCAAAATATATCCCATTAGGCAATAACAAGAGTCTGTACAGGTCATGTTTTAGGTTGATCCTTCAGGGGTCTACCCAATTCTTCTACATCCACTGCTTGAACGTGGAAACAAGGCATAGATCTTCAAAGGCTTATCCTGAAAAAGTACTTAATAAAAATGTTTTGAGGTGCAAGCTCTATGTCATATCAGAGGGCATCAAACATTGGGCATCCAAAGTGCCAATTGGCACTAAGGACAAATCGACAGGGGTAGGAGAAAAACGAGAAGAGAAGTGGGCCATGTTAGCCGTAGGAAAGCAAAAATGTAGTCGAACCTTTGTTTAGCAATTTCTTTTTGAGCACTGTACATGACACCTTTTTGAACCTGTACAGTTCATGTGTTCTCACGATCCTTCATAGGTCTACCAAATTTTTCTATATCCAATGCTTGAACCTAGAAGAAAAGAGTAAATCTTCCAAAACGTATCCTGAAAAATTAAGGGAATATTTTTATTGAGGTGCATGCTTTGGAAACCCCTTAGTTGCCTTCTTCAAGCATGCTCTCGTCATCTAACCATGCCTCAAGATGGTAACTAGCTTTGAAAGCTCACACCTCAAAATATATCCCGTTAGGCAATGACAAGAGTCCGTACAGGTCACGTTTTAGGTTGATCCTTCAGGGGTCTACCCAATTCTTCTTCATCCACTGCTTGAACCTAGAAGAAAAGAACAGATCTTCCAAAACGTTTCCTGAAAAATTAAGGGAATATTTTTATTGAGGTGCACGCTTTGGAAACCCCTTAGTTGCCTTCTTCAAGCATGCTCTCGTCATCTAACCATGCCTCAAGATGGAAACTGGTTTTGAAAGCTCACACCTCCAAAATATATCCCGTTAGGCAATGACAAGAGTCCGTACAGGTCATGTTTTAGGTTGATCCTTCAGGGGTCTACCCAATTCTTCTACATCCACTGCTTGAACCTAGAAGAAAAGAGTAGATCTTCCAAAACATATCCTAAAAAATTAAGGGAATATTTTTATTGAGGTGCACGCTTTGGAAACCCCTTAATTGCCTTCTTCAAGTATGCTCCCATCATCTAACCATGCCTCAAGATGGTAACTAGCTTTGAAAGCTCACACCTCAAAATATATCCTGTTAGGCAATAACAAGAGTCTGTACAGGTCATGTTTTAGGTTGATCCTTCAGGGGTCTACCCAATTCTTCTACATCCACTGCTTGAACCTAGAAGAAAAGAGTAGATCTTCCAAAACATATCCTGAAAAATTAAGGGAATATTTTTATTGAGGTGCACGCTTTGGAAACCCCTTAGTTGCCTTCTTCAAGTATGCTCCCATCATCTAACCATGCCTCAAGATGGAAACTGGTTTTGAAAGCTCACATCTCCAAAATATATTCCGTTAGGCAATGACAAGAGTCTGTACAGGTCATGTTTTAGGTTGATCCTTCAGGGGTCTACCCAATTCTTCTACATCCACTGCTTGAACCTGGAAGCAAGGCGTAGATCTTCAAAGGCTTATCCTGAAAAAAGAACAGCCTACATTTGAAGTGCAAGCTTTGGAAACACCTTTGTTTCCTTCGTCAAGCAGGCTCTTATTATGAAACCAAACCTCAACAAGGAAAGTTCACACCTCAAAATATATTCGGTCAGGCAACGGAAGGTCGTGACTGCATTTTTACCTTCCTAACGAGAAAAAAGCCAATTGTTCTGGGGAAAAGGACGTGCTCAGAGGCATCATCGCTAAAGTCAGAAAGTTGCAGGTGATCGGCAGGTTAAGGAAGATCCCAGATATTGCACAGGGAATTGAACGTCTCGTGCTGTGGCCGTGAGAGCTGCAGATCTTTGGAGAGCAGATTCCTATGATATGAGTTCACGTTGTGTCGCAATCAGCAGTGGTTCCTGCCCTGAAACTATTCACAGGGTTTAATTAAAAGGTGATTTCATTGGTTAGTACCAGTCAGACCGGCTACGCTGTAACCATATTCCATCTAATTCCCGCCGTTGATGCTGAACAGAGTTCATCCTTTCTGCTGATGTCATTTTTTTTTTTTCAGGATTCTATTCTCCAGCTGACACAGACAGATCCTGTTTGCTTTTACACCTTTTTTTTTATGTTCTCTTTTTCACTGTTCATTTATATCCTCTGTTGTCATTGTGTGTGGGGTTTTTTTTTTTTATATATCTACCTGCCTCTAAGTGCTAGACATGTCTTTTCGTCGTGTCCCCAGGGAACCGAGGAAGATCATTTTACACAAAGGATCTACAGGACTTGGCTTTAACATTGTCGGTGGGGAAGACGGTGAAGGAATCTTTGTATCTTTCATTCTGGCTGGAGGACCGGCAGACCTTAGTGGAGAGTTACGCCGTGGAGACCGCATTCTGTCTGTGAGTAGGATCTTCACCATACGGAATGTTGACCCTCGGTTTTAGAGTTGTTGGTGTGAATCTAAAGCCATACTTTCCATTTTGAATAAATCAGGGAATGATTAAAACCACAAATTTTGCCATTTATGTCCCATGGGGGGGGGGGGATTCTTTTAACTTCCTGTCCTGCCTACACAACAGGAAGTGAGAGGAAGTCTCTCCAATGTGAGCGAAATCCCCTCTTAGACAGTTACCACTGGAGCGGGTGTCCTCACTGGAAGATCTCCCCCTGTTCTTCTGTTCACACATTTTGGAATCTCCCGTCACTTTCAGGACCCATTGACAAGGGACTCCGTGACTATCGGGGACACAGGCGGCAATAGAAACCTAATTTGTAAAAAGCAGTAATGGGGGCCACACCAATGTCCATAACGTTTTTAATTGAATAATTAATGGTAAAAAAAACAAAATCTAATTTAAAATAAAGACAATTAAATAGAACTTTTAAAATTAGAGATTGTATATTATGAATGCCCATCAATTGTAGCTTATTATGTTGTGTGCGCTTTTTATACTTTTCTACTTGCATTGTAGCTGTGATGAATGGGGGGAGTGTCTGAACCCCTGAAACAAGGGTTTTAGGGGTTCAGACCAATTATTTCAAAACTTTACTGAACTTTGGTGTGGCTCCATTACTGCTTATTACAAATTTGGACTTCCTCCGAACCCCACATCTTTTGAGGGTATTCTGGTGATCACCACGGAGATCCCCAGGGTGTTATTGGGGCCCCCTGGCACGTGACATGGCCTTACTCAAGTGGACAGTTGGTCTTCACCAAAGATCCTGTAGATGGGGATGGGTCGAAAACCCAAATGGTCCTGATCTGCTTTGCTGCAACTATCCCCAGTTTGTGGCCCTCAGGATAGCCCTAGCAAGGGGGAGCAGGAACAGAGACAGCTATGATGTGGAGACTGCAATAGAAGACAGTAGGCAGATGAGTACTCGGGTTCAGGCATTGGTCTTGGCAGGTAGCAGGCAGAAGAGTAGTCAGGCACAGGTAGGGGTCTTGGCAGGTAGCAGGCAGAAGAGTAGTCAGGCACAGGTAGGGGTCTTGGCAGGTAGCAGGCAGAAGAGTAGTCAGGCCCAGACAGGTATCTTGGCAGGCAGAAAAGTAGTTGGGGTCAATCCAGGTCAGCAGTAGTCATGCAATGTCATAGGTAGGTATTATACCTCTTGCAACAGGGAGAAGCTGGTGATAAGACACAGTGCAAGCCACTTCAAAGGCTGGAGGTTAAATACCATTTTGATCAAAGGATATACGCTATGCCTTTCTCAGGGAACTCTGGCAGGGATTCTGCGAGTACCATTGAAGTACTGGCAGGGATGCTAGAAGTCGCAGGCAGGGATTCTGTGAGTACCATTGGAAGTACTGGCAGGGATGCTGGAAGTCCCCAGGCAGTGATTCTGTGAGTACCATTGGAAGTACTGGCAGGGATGCTGGAAGTCCCCAGGCAGAGATTCTGTGAGTACCATTGGAAGTACTAGCAGGGATGCTGGAAGTCGCAGGCAGGGATTCTGTGAGTACCATTGGAAGTACTGGCAGGGATTCTGCAAGCATCATTGGAAGTACTGGCAGGGATGCTAGAAGTCGCAGGCAGGGATTCTGTGAGTACCATTGGAAGTACTGGCAGGGATGCTGGAAGTCCCCAGGCAATGATTCTGCAAGTATCATTGGAAGTACTGGCAGGGATGCTGGAAGTCCCAGGCAGTGATTCTGTGAGTACCATTAGAAGTACTGGCAGGGATGCTGGAAGTCCCCAGGCAGAGATTATGTGAGTACCATTGGAAGTACTAGCAGGGATGCTGGAAGTCCCAGGCAGGGATTCTGTGAGAACGATTGGAAGTACTGGCAGGGATTCTGCGAGTATCATTGGAAGTACTGGCAAGGATGCTGGAAGTCCCAGGCAGGGATTCTGTGAGTACCATTGGAAGTACTGGCAAGGATGCTGGAAGTCTAAGGCAGGGATTCTGTGAGTACCATTGGAAGTACTGGCAGGGATGCTGGAAGTCCCAGGCAGGGATTTTGTGAGAACCATTGGAAATACTGGCAGGGATGCTGGAAGTCTCAGGCAGGGATTCTGTGAGTAACAGGGATGCTGGAAGTCAGAGGCAGGGATTCTGTGAGCACCACTGGAAGTACTGGCAGGGATGCTGGAAGTCCCAGACAGGGATTCTGCGAGTACCATTGAAAGTATTGGCAGGGATTCAGCTAGTGCCATTGGAAGTACTGGCAGGGATGCTGGAAGTCCCAGGCAGGGATTCTGTGAGTAGCATTGTAAGTACTGGCAGGGATTCTGTGAGTAGCATTGTAAGTACTGGCAAGGATGCTGGAAGTCCCAGGCAGGGATTGTGTGAGTAGCATTGGAAGTACTGGCACGGATGCTGAAATTCAGAGGCAGGGATTCTGCGAGTACCATTGAAAGTACTGGCAGGAATGCTGGAAGTCCCAGGCAGGGATCCTGTAAGTACCATTATAAGTACTGGCAGGGATTCTGTGAGTACCATTGCAAATACTGGCAGGGATGCTGGAAGTCCCAGGCAGGGATCCTGTAAGTACCATTATAAGTACTGGCAGGGATTCTGTGAGTACCATTGGAAATACAGGCAGGGATCCTGGAAGTCCCAAGCAGGGATTTTGTGAGAACCATTGGAAATACTGGCAGGGATGCTGGAAGTCCCAGGCAGGGATTCTGTGAGTAACTGGGATGCTGGAAGTCAGAGGCAGGGATTCTGTGAGCACCACTGGAAGTACTGGCAGGGATGCTGGAAGTCCCAGACAGGGATTCTGCGAGTACCATTGAAAGTACTGGCAGGGATTCAGCTAGTGCCATTGGAAGTACTGGCAGGGATGCTGGAAGTCCCAGGCAGGGATTCTGTGAGTAGCATTGTAAGTACTGGCAGGGATTCTGTGAGTAGCATTGTAAGTACTGGCAAGGATGCTGGAAGTCCCAGGCAGGGATTGTGTGAGTAGCATTGGAAGTACTGGCACGGATGCTGAAATTCAGAGGCAGGGATTCTGCGAGTACCATTGAAAGTACTGGCAGGAATGCTGGAAGTCCCAGGCAGGGATCCTGTAAGTACCATTATAAGTACTGGCAGGGATTCTGTGAGTACCATTGCAAATACTGGCAGGGATGCTGGAAGTCCCAGGCAGGGATCCTGTAAGTACCATTATAAGTACTGGCAGGGATTCTGTGAGTACCATTGGAAATACAGGCAGGGATCCTGGAAGTCCCAAGCAGGGATTTTGTGAGAACCATTGGAAATACTGGCAGGGATGCTGGAAGTCCCAGGCAGGGATTCTGTGAGTAACTGGGATGCTGGAAGTCAGAGGCAGGGATTCTGTGAGCACCACTGGAAGTACTGGCAGGGATGCTGGAAGTCCCAGACAGGGATTCTGCGAGTACCATTGAAAGTACTGGCAGGGATTCAGCTAGTGCCATTGGAAGTACTGGCAGGGATGCTGGAAGTCCCAGGCAGGGATTCTGTGAGTAGCATTGTAAGTACTGGCAGGGATTCTGTGAGTAGCATTGTAAGTACTGGCAAGGATGCTGGAAGTCCTAGGCAGGGATTGTGTGAGTAGCATTGGAAGTACTGGCACGGATGCTGAAATTCAGAGGCAGGGATTCTGCGAGTACCATTGAAAGTACTGGCAAGAATGCTGGAAGTCCCAGGCAGGGATTCTGTGAGTACCATTGGAAGTACTGGCAGGAATTCAGCTAGTACCATTGGGAGTACTGGCAGGGATGCTGGAAGTCCCAGGCAGTGATTCTGTGAGTACCATTGGAAGTACTGGCAGGGATGCTGGAAGTCGCAGGCAGGGGTTCTGTGAGTACCATTGGAAGTACCGGCAGGGATTCTGCGAGTATCATTGGAAGTTCTGGCAGGGATGCTGTAAGTCCCAGGCAGGGATTCTGTGAGCACCATTGGAAGTACTGGCAGGAATTCAGCTAGTACCATTGGGAGTACTGGCAGGGATGCTGGAAGTCCCAGGCAGTTATTCTGTGAGTACTATTGGAAGTACTGGCAGGGATGCTGGAAGTCGCAGGCAGGGATTCTGTGAGTATCATTGGAAGTACTATAAAGGGATGCTGAAAGTCCCAGGCAGGGATTCTGTGAGTACCATTGGAAGTACTGGCAGGGATGCTGGAAGTCCCAGGCAGGGATTCTGCCAGTACCATTGGAAGTACTGGCAGGGTTCTGTGAGTACCATTGGAAATACAGATAGGGATGCTGGAAGTCCCAGGCAGGGATTCTGTGAAAACCACTGGAAATACTGGCAGGGATGCTGGAAGTCCCAGGCAGTAATTCTGCCAGTACCATTGAAAGTACTGACAGAGATTCAGCTAGTACCATTGGAAGTACTGGCAGGAATGCTGGAAGTCCCAGGCAGGGATTCTGTTAGTAGCATTGTAAGTACTGGCAGGGATTCTGTGGGTACCATTGGAAGTCCCAGGCAGGGATTCTGCGAGTACCATTCGAAGTACTGGCAGGGATTCAGCTAGCACCATTGGAAGTACTGGCAGGGAGGCTGGAAGTCCCAGGCAGGGATTCTGTGAGTACCATTGGAAGTACTGGCAGGGGATTCAGCTAGTACTATTGGAAGTACTGGCAGGGATGCTGGAAGTCCCAGGCAGGGATTCTGTGAGTACCATTGGAAGTACTGGCAGGGATGCTGGAAGTCTAAGGCAGGGATTCTGTGAGTACCATGAGTGTCTTAGGGACGGACCCTGAAGGTCGTAG
>BLSH010356603.1:63968-84300 GCA_018402905.1 Glandirana rugosa | reverse complement strand
CCCCCCCCCCCCCCCACACTTTTCACAGATTTATTTGTATCATTCATCATTTTCCTTCCACTTCACAATCATGAGCCACTTTGTGTCGTCTATCACATAAAAATCCCAATAGAATACATTTACGTTTTTGGTTGTGACATGAGAAAATGTGGGGGATTTCAAGGGGTATGAATACTTTATAATTCAGTTTACAAGGGACGTTATCACAGAGGGACTAGTGATCTATCCTTGAAGTCTACAATGCATACACACCTGATTATTTTAAACAATGGCCTCCTGTTTAAATACAGCCCTGTTTGGACACAAGGGGGGGTAGATTGTTTGCTAATGCATTGCAAATATACATTTTCTCTTCCCATGAGATCAGCGCATTCATTGTCCGTATATCAGTGGTGGACGGTAATAATGGTTGATTAGTTGCTTTGGTTGTTTGCAGATCTCCCAGTAAATAGAGAGTATTGCAGGACGGTGTTATGCGACCGCACGCAGGATTCTGAGAACGTAACCCAAGACGGGGCAGTAAGGCCTTATAAAGTAGAAGGTATTTTGTACGTCTGAAGCCGGCTATACACGGGGCCCCAACTCCGCAAGAATTTTCTTTTTCGAAAAATCGTAACTGAAAGAATCTTAGTTTGGAATTGGTGGGGGCCGCAGCCATCGAATTTGAGTGATCGGGCGCGTTGGAAAAAAACAAACAAAATTTCTAATCAATGATGGGAGAATCGTGCGTGAAAAATCTAAAAAGAAATGCGCACGAGCTGCAACCTGGAGGGGAAAGAAGATTCCCAGCCACGGAAATTCTTTTCTGTAGCAGAATGAGGCTCCGTTCACATCTTGGCGTCCTGAATCGCGGGGGAAATGTCGAAATAGCGGCAAATCGCGGGACGCCCGCGCGTTCCCTGTCACTTCCAATGGCACCCCAATCGCGTCGCCATTTTGCAGCGATTCGTCAGGTGAAAGAGGCGGTACAATCGCGCAAACAGAATCGCGGGACACCTGTCGCCCCAAAAGAAGTACAAGAACTTCCTGTCGGGCGACAATCGCGGTACAATTGCGCAAACAGAATTGCGGGACGCCTGTCGCTCCAAAAGAAGTACAAGAACTTCCTGTCGGGCGACAGTCGCGGTACAATCGCACAAACAGAATCGCGGGATGCCTGTCACCCCAAAAGAAGTACAAGAACTTCCTGTCGGGCGACAGTCACGGTACAATCGCACAAACAGAATCGCGGGACCCCTGTCGCCCCAAAAGAAGTACAAGAACTTCCTGTCGGGCGACAATTGCGGTACAATCGCACAAACAGAATTGCGGGACGCCTGTCGCTCCAAAAGAAGTACAAGAACTTCCTGTCGGGCGACAATCGCGGTACAATCGCACAAACAGAATCGCGGGATGCCTGTCACCCCAAAAGAAGTACAAGAGCTTCCTTTGGACGGCAGGTTTCTCACAATCCTGTTTGCGCAATTCTACCGCGATTCGTCGGGCGAAAATTGCGCAAACAGAATCGCCGTACGCCTGTCCCCCCAAAAGAAGTACAAGAGCTTCTTGTCGGGCAACGATCGCGGTACAATTGCGCAAACAGAATTGCGGGATGCCTGTCGCCCCAAAAGAAGTACAAGAGCTTCTTTTGGGCAACAGGCGCCATGTGATTCTGTTTGCACAATTTTACCGCGATTGCTCGGGCGACGATCACGGTACAATCGCGCAATACAGAATCGCAGGACATCTGTCACCCCAAAAGAAGTACAAGAGCTTCCTTTGGGCGGCAGGTTTCTCGCAATCCTGTTTGCGCAATTTTACCGCAATTCGTCGGGCGACAATTGCGCAAACAGAATCTCGGGACACCTGTGGCCCCAAAAGAAGCACAAGAACTTCCCGTCGGGCGACAATCGCGGTACAATCGCACAAACAGAATCGCGGGACACCTGTCGCCCCTAAAGAAGCACAAGAACTTCCTGTCGGGCGACAATCGCGGTACAATCGCACAAACAGAATCGCGGGACGCCTCTCACCCCAAAAGAAGTACAAGAGCTTCCTTTGGGCGGCAGGTTTCTCGCGATCCTGTTTGCGCAATTTTACTGCAATTCGTTGGGCGACAATTGCGCAAACAGAATCGCGGGACACCTGTCGCCCCGAGGGAAGTACAAGAGCTTCCTTTGGGCGGCAGGTTTCTCGCGATCCTGTTTGCGCAATTTTACCGCGATTCGTCAGGCGATGATGGCGGTACAATCGCGTTAACAGAATCGCAGGACGCCTGTCGCCCCAAAAGAAGCACAAGAGCTTCTTTTGGGGCGGCAGGTTTCCCACTGTCCTGTTTGCACAATTTTACCGCAATTCGCCGGGCGACAATTGCGCAAACAGAATTGCGGGGCTCCTGTCGCCCCGCAAAAGAAGTACAAGAGCTTCCTTTGGGCGTCAGGTTTCTCGCAATCCTGTCTGTGCAATTTAACTGCGATTCCTCGGGCAATGATCGCGGTACAATCGCGCAAACAGAATCCCAGGACGCCTGTTGCTCCGAGAGAAGTACAAGAGCTTCTTTTGGGCGGCAGGTTTCCCGCGATCCTGTTTGCGCAATTTTACCGCAATTCCTCGGGCGACAATCGCGGTACAATCGTGCAAACAGAATTGCGGTACGCCTGTCGCCCCAAACGAAGTACAAGAGCTTCCTTTGGGGGGGGGTAGGTTTCCCGCCATTCTCTTTGCACAATTTTACCGCCATTCGTCAGGACGACAATCGCGCAAACAGAATGGCAGGACGCCTGTCGCCCCAAACGAAGTACAAGAGCTTCCTTTGGGGGGGGGGTAGGTTTCCCGCCATTCTCTTTGCACAATTTTACCGCCATTCGTCGGGACGACAATCGCGCAAACAGAATGGCAGGACGCCTGTTGCCCTTAAAGAAGTACAAGAGCTTCTTTTGGAGCGGCAGGTTTCCTGCGATTCTGTCTTGAGCAATTTTACCGCAACTGTCGTCCCGACGAATCGCGGAAAAAACGCGATGCGGTTGGGGGTCGCCGTTGGAAGTGACAGGGGACGCACGGGCATCCCGCGACTTGCCGCTATTTAGAATTGTGGCGGTTCTGCCCGCCATTCAGAATGGCGTGATGTGAACCGGAGCCTGATTGCTTGGTTGGTCAAATTTTGAAAAATGAATGGTGGCGCCATCGGATCACAAAACGCACGAAATTTTATGATTTTCGAAAGAAAATTTGTTTGCAATTCCCCCCGACCCGTGTATGGCCTGCATAACTCCCATCACAAATCCCCCCAAACAATGAATGATTATTACTTGTTTATGGATATTAGGGGAAAGCGGTCTGTGGACTATGAGGTCACCCAGAGTGGCCGGTTGATGTCACCGCTACAGATAAATATTACAGAGCAACTAAATTGTAGTTTTGGATAGGGAGAGGGATTAGAACCCCTGTGAGTTTTTTTTTTTTTTTATAACAAATTTTTATGTAACCTCTTGCCGACTGTATAATCCATGCATCCGCCGATCATTAGGCAGAGAGCCAGAACGGCGGGCTATGTAAACAAGGCAGATCGCCACTCTTTCAGTAGGGAAGGCACGGGTCCTGTGTTCCTGCAAAGCAGAGACACCAATCCATGCCTTCCCCTCCCACACACAGTACATAAGCACTGGCTAGGAACACATTTAACCCTTTGATCGCCACCCAAAAGTGGAACTTCCCCTGATCCGTTCCCCCCCCCCCCCTCCGGTGCCAGATTTGGCGCCTTTCGGGAGGGAGCGGGTACCTGTTTTTAACAGGTACCCTGTGCCCACCTCCGTCAGACATCGCCGCGGCGAGGTACGTCGGAAGTCCTTCTTTCCCTTGCTGCCCGGGCCGGTAAAGGGAGTGCAGCGTGCATTGCGCATGCGCTGAAGGGACCTGGCTGTGAAGCCGCTAGGGGTTCCCATAACCGGCAGCACCCGACAGCCGATGGAAAAGCAAGCTCTATTTGTGGGGGGAAATTTCGTTTGGGTACAATGTCGCACGACCGCGCAATTTTCAGACAAAGTAACGCAGTGCTGTATCGTAAAAAATGGCCTGGTCATGAAGGGGGGTAAACCTTCCCGGGAGGGCCAGTGGTTAACCAGTTCATGACCGCCCTATAGCAGATATACTGCAACAGGGCAGCCGTTCTGTGCAGAATCACTTATACAGTTTAAATATATATATGTGTGATTCTGCACCTCCACATAGGGGGCGCCCACTGCTTCTGCTGCGATTAGCCGATCAGCGGGTGCCGGCGGTCATCCAAGAATGTAGAACCAGGCAGGTTATGGTATAGTGGGCTGAAAGTAACCAAGAAGTCCCCCATTCGACCAGTGGGCACAGTAGAGTCTTCTTTAACCACCTCAATACCGGGCACTTTCACCCCCTTCCTGTCCAGGCCATTTTTCAGCTTTTAGCGCTGTTGCACTTTGAATGACAATTATGCAGTTGTGCTACACTTTACCCAAATTAATTTTTTCTTTACACAAATAGAGATTTATTTTGGTGGTATTTAATCATTGCTGTGATTTTTACTTTTTACTGAAAAAAAAAAAGGGTGAAAATTTTGAAAAAAAAAAATAACGTTTTTGTTATTTTCTGTCAGTAAATTCTGTAAATAAGTCATTTTTCTTCTTCGCTGATGAGGATGTACTGATTAGGTGGCACTTATGGGCACTGATGAGGTGACATTTATGGGCACTGATTAGGGGACACTGATGAGGAGGCACTAATATGCCACAATGATGGGCACTGATAAGTGGCACTGGTGGGCACTGATAGGTGGCACTGGTGAGCACTGATAAGTGGCACTGGTGGGCACTGATATGTGGCACTGATAGGCGGCACTGGTGGGCACTGATAGGCGGCAGTGGTGGGCATTGATGGGCAGCACTGGTGGGCACTGATAGGTGGCATGGATAGGCGGCACTGATGGGTGACCCTGGTGGGCACAGATGGGCAGCACTGATGAGCAGGCACTGATGGGAGGCATTGACTGGCATCACTTAAGGGCACTGATTGGTGGCACTGATATGCACTGAATTGGGGGCACTGATATGAACTGATTGGTGGCACTGCTGGTACTGCTAGGGCTTTGCTGTAATCAGAGCACTGATGATCAGTGCCCTGATTACATGCCCAGGTCTTCTGTGAGGGGAGATGCCGCTGATCGGGACTCCTCGCCACGGCACTTCCTTGTTTATGGGACACAGCTGATCACATGTTTAAAGAGCCACGGCCGCAGCTCTTTACACAGATCGGGGTCACGCTGTGTCCTAGCAACATGGCACGGCCACTATCGCCGCGCACTCTCGCGGACCCACAGTAACGCACGTTCTGGGTAACGTCATATGACGTCTTCCCAGAACGAGAGCTGCACCGTCCTGCCGTCATTTGACGATGGACGGGCGGCAAGCGGTTAAAGGAGAAGTCCAGCCAAACCAGCTTTGGCTGGACTTCTCCTTTAACTTGGATCACAGGAGTGCCATTGGTTTTGCACTCCTGTGACCCGTTTTCAGTAGAGAGTGGACTGAAGTTGGCTCTCTGCTGACGTCACGGATGTCCTGGGAACCGGGTCATCCCGACCACGGAGTCTGGATCCGCCAGGTGCCTGGACTGACGCCCCACTCAGCCTCTCAGCAAGCCGCTGAGAGCCTGAGACGGCCGCTCCCCGCCTCTCCACAGCTCAGCACTCCACTGAGCGAGGACCAGGAAGAGCAGAGAGCTCTCTGCTCACGGAGCTCTGAAAACCGAGTGGTCGGTGGTGTTCGGTCACTCGGTTCTGAGTGTTGGAGGCACCAGGGGACAGATGCAGAATCGGACCTATGCTGCATCCACCCAGGTAAGTATAATTGGGGTAAAAAATATCCCATACTACTCAGAAGGTACGCCACATAGCCATGTGTTACCCCTGACCATCCATCACACCTATAAGAGCTTGCTGGACATCCCATGGCCATTAATATGGAATTGCCACCCCTTCCCCATGGCTGGTATTATGCAGTTGCTCCCCTCCTTGAGGCCATAACATCCTCTACTCTTCTGGGAAGACTTTCTGCAAGATTTTGGAGGGTGTCTGTGGGAATTTGTGTCCATATGTGAGGTCAGGTATTGATGTTGGGGAGAAGACCTGGCACACCATCAGCGTTCCAAGTCATCTCAAAGGTGTTCAGTAGAGTTGAGGTCAGGGCTCTGTGCAGGACACTTGCGTTCCTCCACACCAAACTGGTCACACCATGTCTTTATGGAGATGCCTCCACTCTTCTGGAAAGCATCCTACAAGACTTTGGAGGGTGTCTGTAAGGACTTGTTCCCATTTGTGAGATCAGGTAGTGAAGTTGGGTGAGAGGACCTGGCTGACATGTTGGGAGCCAACAAAAAAGTCATTGGTTACAATCAGGCTTCCAATTCATCCCAAAGGTGTTCTGTAGGGATGAGGTCAGAGCTCTGTGCAGGACATTGGAGGTCCTCCACACCAAACTGGTCACTCCATGTCTTTATGGCTGGCTCCACTCTTCTGGGAAGGCCTCCTACAAGATTCTGGAGGGTGTCTGTGGGAATTTGTGTCCATATGTGAGGTCAGGTACTGATGTTGGATGAGAAGACCTGGCTCACCATCAGTGTTCCAATTCATCTCAAAGGTGTTCAGTAGAGTTGAGGTCAGGGCTCTGTGCAGGGCACTCGCATTCCTCCACACCAAACTGGTCACACCATGTCTTTATGGAGCTGGCTTCACTCCACTGGGAAGGCTTCCTACAAGATTTTGGAGGGTGTCTGTAAGGACTTGTTCCCATTTGTGAGGTCAGGTAGTGAAGTTGGGTGAGAGGACCTGGCTGACATGTTGGGTGCCAACAAAAAAGTAATTGGTCACAATCAGGCTTCCAATTCATCCCAAAGGTGATCAGTAGGGATGAGGTCTGAGCTCTGTGCAGGACATTGGAGTTCCTCCACACCAAACTGGTCACACCATGTCTTTATGGAGCTCGCTCCACTCTTCTGGGGAGGCTTCCTACAAGATTTTGGAGGGTCAGGTACTGATATTGGATGAGAAGACCTGGCACACCATCAGCATTCCAATTCATCTCAAAGCTGTTCGGTAGGGACACAACATGTCTTTATGGAGCTGGCTTTGTACATGGGGGAGGGGCAGAGTCATGGTGGAACAGAAAAGAGTGTTTAGTACGGTAGAGGTTCAAAGGGGTTCAATAGAGTTGAGGTCAGGACTCTGTGCAGGACACTTGCGTTCCTCTATGGCCTCAAACATACTGAACACATTTGGAATGAGACGATCTGATTCCCAAAAGTGTTCAGTAGAGTTGAGGGCAGCTACTGATGTTGGATGAGAACACCTGATCCCAAAGGTCTTCCAAAAGAAGGGTGGAGGTCAGGGCTCTGTTCCTCCACTCCAAACTGGTCACACCATGTCTTTATGGAGCTGGCTCCACTCTTCTGGGAAGGCTTCCTACAAGATTCTGGAGGGTGTCTGTGGGAATTTGTGTCCATTTGTGAGGTCAGGTACTGATGTTGGATGAGAAGACCTGGCACACCATCAGTGTTCCAATTCATCTCAAATGTGTTCAGTAGAGTTGAGGGCAGGTACTGATGTTGGATGAGAAGACCTGGCACACCATCAGTTTTCCAATTAATCTCAAAAGTGTTCAGTAGAGTTGAGGGTAGGTACTGATGTTGGATAAAAAGACCTGATCCCAAAGGTCTTCCAAAAGAAGGGTTGAGGTCAGGGCTCTGTTCCTCCACTCCAAACTGGTCACACCATGTCTTTATGGAGCTGGCTTTGTACACAAGTGGGGGGTGGGGGGGGGACACAGTCAAGCTGGAACAGAAAAGGGTCTTCACCAAACTGTTACCACAAGGTTGGAAGAGCACAATTGTCTACAATGTCTTTGTATGATGGAGGGTTACCAGGACCCTTCACTGGAGACACCTGAACTCCGTCTTTTAGAGGGGGGTTCACATACTTTAGGTCATAGCGGGTGAATGTTTCGTTTTCCAACAGTGACCTTGGCTTACATGATGAAAAAAATATTTAGCTGTTCTAGCACATTCATTATCTTGAAGAACAGGTGATGGTAGGGTGGGGTGTTCTCCATACCATAAACTTATATTAGACAATAAAACAATAACATTACCTGCAGATGACTGTAGAGCAGGTGTACAGGTAACTGCCTCCAAAGAATACATGATCACATTCCTCACCTGTGAGATGTAAATGTTTGTGAAGGCCATGCTGTGATTTTCAGGTGATGTCAGAGCTATCACGTCTCCTCACCGGTTCTCCTACCTGGTGGAGATTCTTCGGCACTCTATTTCAGCTTCTCAGCTCTGTACACCCCCTAGACTGGGCTCACACCTTATGAGTATCGGGATTGCGTTAATGGTGTATAAAATTCAATAAAATATTTGAAAACCTAAAGGCCCATTTCACGAGGTTCATTTTTCAGGTGGACCTGATTGGACCTCCCAGTCTCTTCTATGGAGGGGTCTGTGGAAACCTGCCGCCATCAGATCCTGTCCTCTCCGTCAAAACAGACAGGTGGGCGACTTATTCCCCATTCGTCTGGCGGATCGGATGAAAATGGACAGGCGGTCCATTACCATCCAATTGTCCCATAGACGAGAGTGAGCTGTGTCCGCTTCACGGAGGTGCCTGTGTGAAAGGGGCCAAAATCATGCGCTTTCCCGACAGGCACAGAAACGCTCTACCCTTTAGCAGAGGCGCTGCGGTGCAATGAATTGGTAACGGCGCCCCCAGCCGGACATTAGGGGGCAGCGCAGCACCAAAATGACAATTTTGAGAGCCAGTAACTGGTGGTGGGACATAGGAGATACGTCCTGAGCCACTTACTGACCACAATACATACAGACTATATACATTGCGGCTTTGAAGTGGTTTTACCGGCATTATAGATGAAGCTATCGGCCATAACCCCGGTAACGTTTTTATTTTAGGAGGGGAGGGGGAATATTCGGGTGTAAATTGCTGCTGGGTTGGAAGACTACAGAGAGGTCATGTTTTCTAGACACCCCAACCTCCTATGGTATGAGTGTGAGTTTCCTGCCGATGTTCAGTCTGGTGTTCCTTCAATAACTTTCCTGGTCCGGTGTTCATGGTCGGATGTTCTTGATCTGGTGTTCCTGGTCCAGTATTCCAGGTATGGTGCTCCTGGTCCAGTATTCCAGGTATGGTGCTCCTGGTCCAGTATTCCAGGTATGGTGTTCCTGGTCCAGTATTCCAGGTATGGTGCTCCTGGTCCAGTATTCCAGGCATGGTGTTCCTGGTCCAGTATTCCAGGTATGGTGCTCCTGGTCCAGTATTCCAGGTATGGTGCTCCTGGTCCATTATTCCAAGTATGGTGTTCCTGGTCTAGTATCAAAGGTATGGTATTCCTGGTCCAGTAATATAGGTATGGTGCTCCTGGTCCAGTAATATAGGTATGGTGTTCCTGGTGCAGTATTCCAGGGATAGTACTCCTGGTCCAGTATTCCAGGTATGGTGCTCCTGGTACAGTATTCCAGGTATGGTGCTCCTGGTCCAGTATTCCAGGTATGGTGCTCCTGGTCCAGTATTCCAGGTATGGTGCTCCTGGTACAGTATTCCAGTTATGGTGCTCCTGGTCCATATTCCAGGTATGGTGCTCCTGGTCCAGTATTCCAGGCATGGTGCTCCTGGTCCAGTATTCCAGGTATGGTGCTCCTGGTCCAGTATTCCAGGTATGGTGCTCCTGGTCCAGTATTCCAGGTATGGTGCTCCTGGTCCAGTATTCCAGGCATGGTGCTCCTGGTCCAGTATTCCAGGTATGGTGCTCCTGGTCCAGGATTCCAGGTATGGTGCTCCTGGTCCAGTATTGCAGGTATGGTGCTCCTGGTCCAGTATTCCATGTCTGGTGTTCCAGGTCCCGTGTTCATGATCTGGTGCTCCTGGTATAGTAGTCTTGATTTGGTGTTCCTGGTCCAGTATTCCAGGTGTGGTGTTCCTTGTCTGGTCCTCCTGGGTTTTTTATTTGCTGTCCCTGGTCGGGTAATTCTGGTGTAGTGTTTCTGCTGTGCTGTACCTGGTCTGGGTTTTTGATTTGGTGTCCCTGGTCTGGTATTCCTGGTGGGGTGTTCACAGTCTGGTGCTTCTGGTCTGGTGTACCTGGTTTGTATTCTTGATTTGCAGACCCCCCCAATGAGCAAAGTGGATTCCGCTTCACGGAGGCGCCCATGTGAAAGGGGCCAAAGTGATGCGCTTTCCCGACAGGCACAGAAACGCACTACCCTTTAGAGGGGGGCGTCTAGGGGCACCGTTACTGTTAATTGGTAATGGAGCCCCCAGGCGGACATTAGGGGGTAGCGCAGTACCAGAATGCCAATTTAGACAGCCAGTAACTGGTGGTGGGACATAGGAGATACGTCCTGCGTCACTTACCGACCACAATACATACAGAATATATACATTGAAGCTTTGAAGTGGTTTACCGGGATTATAGATGAAGCCATAACCCCGGTAACGGTTTTCTTTTAGCCGGCGGCCGGATTTCTCATGAGCCGCTGGAATGCTTTTCAAACCAGCGGAAAAGGACACCCCCATCCCCTCCCCCCGCTGCTCGCCAGTGCTTCTCTGGCTTATTGTTTCCACCGGGTCGTCCGAGAAACCATCCGACGGTGCCACCGGCTGCTTCCATAGGTGATCAAAGAGTAGATCCTCTTTGATCGCCTCTATGGCCTTGGAGGACCGGAGTCCTGACATCACTTCCACCCCGGTCCTGCGGGGGAAAGTTATTTTGTTTTTTTTAAACCAAAAGATCAAAAAAAAACAAAACATTTTTTTTTTTGTGATCTTTTGCTTCTAAAGGTAAATGAGAGATTTGGAGTCTTTTAGACCCCAGACCTCTCCATAAAGAGGACCGGTCACCCCTTATTTCTATTACATGGGGTGTCTCCATAAAGAGGACCGGTCACCCCTTATTCCTATTACATGGGATCTCTCCATAAAGAGGACCGGTCACCCCTTATTCCTATTACATGGCATCTCTCCATAAAGAGGACCGGTCACCCCTTATTCCTATTACATGGGATCTCTCCATAAAGAGGACCGGTCACCCCTTATTCCTATTACATGGGACCTCTCCATAAAGAGGACCAGTCACCCCTTATTCCTATTACATGGGATCTCTCCATAAAGAGGACCGGTCACCCCTTATTCCTATTACATGGGTTCTCTACATAAAGAGAACGTAATCGGTGTTCACACCACACGTGAGGTATCACCACGAGCATTATAGCAATGGCAATATCTCTAACACCAGACGTCCTCTGTAATTCTAAACTGGTGACCTGTAAAGGCGCTTAAAGCGTCGTCTGTGGAGATTTTTAAGTACCGTAGTTTGTCGCCATTGCACGAGCGCGTGCAATTTTAGATGTCTATTTACTCGGCGTAGCATCATCTTTTATAATATACAAAAAATTGGGTAAACAATATGTTTTTTTTTTAAATTCATTAAAATGTATTTATTAAAAAAAAAATGTGTTTGAAAAAAACGCTGCGCGAATACCGCGTGACATAAAATATTCCAACAACCGCCATTTTATTCTCTAGGGTCTCTGTTAAAAAATATACAGTATATATATAAAATTTTTGGGGGTTCTAAGTCATTTTCTAGCAAAAGAATACTGATTTTTACATGTAAACAAAAAAGTGTCAGAAAATGGCGGGTCAGCAAGTGGTGGGACATAGGACATACGTCCTTAGATGGTGTGTATGAGGACGTATCTCTTACGCTCCAAGCACTCAAGTGGATAAAGTGTATCAGTTGGTCCCTTTACAGAATACTCTGCTTATTATTTGTTCAAAATGTATGTCATGCCAAAAACGTTATTATTTTTTTAGTTTTGGAAACAAATGGGTGGGGGGGGGGTTCAGAACCCCTGACTGGTTCTTATCGGCTCCCACTTTCTCTACAGATGGAAATAAAAAACCTGACGGAGGTTCTAGACTTCCCATACTCTACTAAAGAAAGTGTTCTTATTTCTGTCTGTGCTGCTTTCCCAGAATTCTCCTCACTTCCTGTGTTTTCAGCTGAACAGGAAGTGAGGGGAAATCTCTCTGATGGAGCCACAGACAGCAATAAATACCAGACAGGGGTTGGCACGCTTCCTTGCTCCACCCACATCAAAGAAATGGCTGGATATACACTTCTAACAGCGGATAATACGGATACAGTAACTATGGCCGATCTGTGGAATATAATAAATAATAAAAACCTGGAAGTTCCTCGTGCTGCCGCTGACGATACGCTCAGAACTTTGTTCTGCTGAACCTCCTTGTGACGTTGAACCCGTTTTTTTGCACAGTATTATCCCCCGCGTTCCCTACAGAGTGAGAAATCACAC
Source organism: Glandirana rugosa (assembly GCA_018402905.1). Taxonomy (NCBI): domain Eukaryota; kingdom Metazoa; phylum Chordata; class Amphibia; order Anura; family Ranidae; genus Glandirana; species Glandirana rugosa. The sequence continues at coordinate 71,913 of BLSH010356603.1, read as the reverse complement.
AGAAGGTATTCCAGATATGGTGTTCCTGGTCCAGTATTCCAGATATGGTGTTCCTGGTCCAGTATTCCAGATATGGTGTTCCTGGTCCAGTATTCCAGATATGGTGTTCCTGGTCCAGTATTCCAGGAATGGTGTTCCTGGTCCAGTATTCCAAGTATATTGCTCCTGGTCCAGTATTCTAGGTATGGTGCTCCTGGTCCAGTATTCCAGGTATGGTGCTCCTGGTCCAGTATTCCAGGTATGGTGCTCCTGGTCCAGTATTCCAGGTATGGTGCTCCTGGTTCAGTATTCCAGGCATGGTGCTCCTGGTCCAGTATTCCAGGTATGGTGCTCCTGGTCCAGTATTCCAGATATGGTACTCCTGGTTCAGTATTCCAGGTATGGTGTTCCTGGTCCAGTATTCCAGGTGTGGTGCTCCTGGTCCAGTATTCCAGGCATGGTGCTCTTGGTCCAGTTTTCCAGGTATGGTGCTCCTGGTCCATTATTCCAGGTATAGTGCTCCTGGTCCTGTATTCCAGGTATGGTGTTCCTGGTCCAGTATTCCAGGCATAGTGCTCTTGGTCCAGTTTTCCAGGTATGGTGCTCCTGGTCCTGTATTCCAGGTATGGTGCTCCTGGTATGGTGTTTCTAGCTCCAGTATTCCACGTCTGGTGTTCATGATCTGGTGTTCCTGGTATAGTAGTCTTGATTTGGTGTTCCTGGTCCAGTATTGTCCCCCGCGTTCCCTACAGAGTGAGAAATCACACAGAAGGTATCACATAACAGAGTGTATCTAAAGCAGGACTCCGGGTGTTAGGGTCAGTCATTGTCCCCCCCAGCCCCGCCCCCCCCCCACCGGGACAATTTATCTTTAATTTCTAGCTAAATACGGTAATTTTTAGGAATGTGATGTGGTGGTCATGTGACCTCTCCAGTCCCATTCTTCTCCTTCCTCGGTATGGGGGGTGGGGCATTTGTTTTGTCTCCCCGGTACATACAGTAGCTGTGTGCAGTCCTGATGGCGCTAGTCAGTATATATCACCATGCTATGGTTATATGTGATGGTGGAGGAGGGGGGGAGGAGAATATTCGGGGGTACACAGTGCTGTGTAAATTGCTGCTGGGTTGGAAGACTACAGAGAGGTCATGTTTTCTAGACACCCCAACCTCCTATGGTATGACTATGAGTTCCCTGCCGATGTTCCTTCTATAACTTTCCTGGTCTGGTGTTCATGGTCGGATGTTCTTGATCTGGTGTTCCTGGTCCAGTATTCCAGGTATGGTGCTCCTGGTCCAGTATTTTAGGTATGGTGCTCCTGGTCCAGTATTCCAGGTATGGTGCTCCTGGTCCAGTATTCCAGGTATGGTGCTCCTGGTCCAGTATTCCAGGTATGGTGCTCCTGGTCCATTATTCTAGGAATGGTGTTTCTGGTCCAGTATTCCAGGTATGGTGCTCCTGGTCCAGTATTCCAGGTATGGTGTTCCTGGTCCAGTATTCCAGGTATGGTGTTCCTGGTCCAGTATTCTAGGTATGGTGCTCCTGGTCAAGTATTCAAGATATGGTGTTTCTGGTCCAGTATTCCAGGTATGGTGCTCCTGGTCCAGTATTCCAGGTATGGTGTTCCTGGTCCAGTATTCCAGGTATGGTGCTCCTGGTTCACTATTCCTGGCATGGTGCTCCTGGTCCAGTATTCCAGGCATGGTGCTCCTAGTCCAGTATTCCAGGTATGGTGTTCCTGGTCCAGTATTCTAGGAATGGTGCTCCTGGTCCAGTATTCCAGGTATGGTGCTCCTGGTTCAGTATTCCAGGCATGGTGCTCCTGGTCCAGTATTCCAGATATGGTACTCCTGGTCCAGTATTCCAGGTATGGTGTTCCTGGTCCAGTATTCTAGGAATGGTGCTCCTGGTCCAGTATTCCAGGTATGGTGCTCCTCGTCCAGTATTCCAGGTATGGTGTTCCTGGTCCAGTATTCCAGGTATGGTGTTCCTGGTCCAGTATTCTAGGAATGGTGCTCCTGGTCCAGTATTCCAGGTATGGTGCTCCTGGTCCAGTATTCCAGGTATGGTGTTCCTGGTCCAGTATTCTAGGTATGGTGCTCCTGGTCCAGTATTCCAGGTATGGTGCTCCTGGTCCAGTATTCCAGGTATGGTGCTCCTGGTTCAGTATTCCAGGCATGGTGCTCCTGGTCCAGTATTCCAGATATGGTACTCCTGGTCCAGTATTCCAGATATGGTACTCCTGGTTCAGTATTCCAGGTATGTTGTTCCTTGCCCAGTATTCCAGATATGGTGCTCTTGGTCCAGTTTTCCAGGTATGGTGCTCCTGGTCCATTATTCCAGGTATGGTGCTCCTGGTCCAGTATTCTAGGTATGGTGCTCCTGGTCCAGTATTCCAGGTATGGTGCTCCTGGTCCAGTATTCCAGGCATGGTGCTCCTGGTCCAGTATTCCAGGCATGGTGCTCCTGGTCCAGTATTCCAGATATGGTACTCCTGGTCCAATATTCCAGATATGGTACTCCTGGTTCAGTATTCCAGGTATGGTGTTCCTGGTTCAGTATTCCAGATATGGTACTCCTGGTTCAGTATTCCAGGTATGGTGTTCCTTGCCCAGTATTCCAGATATGGTGCTCTTGGTCCAGTTTTCCAGGTATGGTGCTCCTGGTCCATTATTCCAGGTATAGGTCTCCTGGTCCTGTATTCCAGGTATGGTTTTCCTGGTCCAGTATTCCAGGCATGGTGCTCTTGGTCCAGTTTTCCAGGTATGGTGCTCCTGGTCCTGTATTCCAGGTATGGTGCTCCTGGTATGGTGTTTCTAGCTAGGTGCTTCTGGTCTGTGTTTTGAATTTGTTTTTCCTTTTCTGGTGTACCTGGTCTGTGTTTTTGATTTGATACCCCTGGTCCAGTATTCCACGTCTGGTGTTCATGATCTGGTTTTCCTGGTATAGTAGTCTTGATTTGGTGTTCCTGGCCCAGTATTCCGGTTCCAGAATCCCGGGTCTGGTGTTCCTTGTCTGGTCCTCCTGTGTTTTTGATTTGGTGTCCCTGGTCTGTTATTCCTGGTAGGGTGTTCACAATCTGGTGTCCTTGGTTTGTATTCTTGATTTGGTGCACTTGGTCCAGCATTCCAGGTCTGGTGTTCATGGTTTGGTCCTTCTGGTATGGTGTTCTTGATTTTGTGTTCCTGGTTGGATGCTTACAGTGTTCCTGGTCTGTTGTTTCTGGTATGGTGTACCTGGTCTGGTGCTCCTAGTACAGTGTTTTCTGGTCTGATGTTCCTGGTCCAGCTTTCCTGGTATGGTATTCACAGTCTGATGTTCCTAGTACAGTATTTCTGATCTGTGTTCTTGATATGGTGTTGCTGGTCTAGTATTCCTGGTCTATTGTTTCTGGTCTGGTGTTTTTGATCTAGTGCTCCTGGCATAGTGTTCTTGATTTGGTGTTTCTGATCTGGTGCACCTGGTCTGTGTTTTGATTTGATGATCCTGGTCCATTATTCCAGGTCTGGTGTTCACAGTCTAGTCCTTCTGTTATGGTGTTCTTGGTCCAGTATTCCAGGTCTGGTCATTCTTGTCTGTGTTTTGGTGTTCCTGCTTGGGTCCCCACAGCTCAGCCAGTCTTTAGTGTAGTATAAAATGACCCCAGGGTTATTTTTACCTGTATGATGAGGCAGCTTGCTCTTAACTCCCTGGTCTTTCATTTTTTCTGTGCCCCACATGGTTCTCTGTGGGAGAGCCGCATCCACGCAATGTTGGTTGGCCTGGCCCGCTGTACCTCCTTTAGTCTTTCCTCCTTTCGACATTGCGGCGGGTGATCGCGGCTCCAGAGGTGCCTCTGTGATCCTGGGAGTCTGCAGCAGCCTGTAGCAGTGGTCTCAGATCTTTTAGTGGCCGGGGAAAGGGTAGATTAGAGAATTATGTGCGGGAGCTCCGTGAGAATGATCTGCTTACTTGCCCAACTTGGCCACGCCCCCCCCCCTGGTTGGGTACTTCTGGTATTGTGTTTCTGCTCTGGTGTACCTGGTCAGTGTTTTTGATTTGGTGTTTCTAGTCTGGTGTTTGTAATTTGGTGCTCCTGGTATAGTGTTCCTGATTTGGTGATTCTGGTTTGGTGCTTCTGCTCTGGTCCAGTGGTCGTGATTTGGTGCTCCTGGTATAGTATTCCAGATCTGATGTTCCTGGTCTGGTCCTTCTGGTATGGTGTTGATTTGGTGTTTCTGGTCTGGTGTACCTGGTTTTTGTTCTTGATTTGGTGCTTTTGGTCCAGTATTCCAGGTCTGGTGTTCTTTGCCTGGTTGTTTACAGCCTGGTCCTTCTGGTATGGTGTACCTGATTTGATACTTTTGGTACCATGTTCTTCATTGGATACTTTTGGTACCATGTTCTTCATTGGATACTTCTGGTACGGTGTTCTTCATCTGATACTTCTGGTTGTTCTTCATTGGATACTTCTGGTATGGTGTTCTTCATTGGATACTTCTAGTACGGTGTTCTTCATTGGATACTTCTGGTATGGTGTTCTTCATTGGATACTTCTGGTATGGTGTTCTTCATTGGATACTTCTGGTATGGTGTTCTTCATTGGATACTTCTGGTACGGCGTTCTTCATTGGATACTTCTGGTATGGTGTTCTTTATTGGATACTTCTGGTATGGTGTTCTTCATCGGATACTTCTGGGTGTTCTTTATTGGATACTTCTGGTACGGTGTTCTTCATCGGATAGTTCTGGGTGTTCTTCATTGGATACTTCTGGTATGGTGTTCTTCATTGGATACTTCTGGTATGGTGTTCTTTATTGGATACTTCTCGTATGGTGTTCTTCATTGGATACTTCTCGTATGGTGTTCTTCATTGGATACTTCTGGTACGGTGTTCTTCATTGGATACTTCTAGTACGGTGTTCTTCATTGGATACTTCTGGTACAATGTTCTTCATTGGATACTTCTGGTACGATGTTCTTCATTGGATACTTCTGGTACGGCGTTCTCCATTAGATACTTCTGGTACGGTGTTCTTCATTGGATACTTCTGGTATGGTGTTCTTCATTGGATACTTCTGGTATGGTGTTCTTCATTGGATACTTCTAGTACGGTGTTCTTCATTGGATACTTCTGGTACAGTGTTCTTCATTGGATACTTCTGGTATGGTGTTCTTCATTGGATACTTCTGGTAAGGTGTTCTTCATTGGATAATTCTGGTATGGTGCTCTTCATTGGATACTTCTAGTACGGTATTCTTCATTGGATACTTCTGGTATGGAGTTCTGCATTGAATACTTCTGGTAAAATTTTCTTCATTGGATACTTCTGGTAAAATGTTCTTCATTGGATACTTCTGGTATGGAGTTCTTCATTGGATACTTCTGGTACGGTGTTCTTCATTGGATACTTCTGGTACGGTGTTCTTCATTGGATACTTCTGGTGTGGCGTTCTTCATTGGATACTTCTAGTATGGTGTTCTTCATTGGATACTTCTGGTACGGTGTTCTTCATTGGATACTTCTGGTACGGTGTTCTTCATTGGATACTTCTGGTATGGAGTTCTTCATTGGATACTTCTGGTACGGTGTTCTTCATTGGATACTTCTGGTATGGTGTTCTTCATTGGATACTTCTGGTACGGTGTTCTTCATTGGATACTTCTGGTATGGAGTTCTTCATTGGATACTTCTGGTACGGTGTTCTTCATTGGATACTTCTGGTACGGTGTTCTTCATTGGATACTTCTGGTGTGGCGTTCTTCGTTGGATACTTCTGGTGTGGCGTTCTTCGTTGGATACTTCTGGTGCGGTGTTCTTCATTGGATACTTCTGGTGTGGCGTTCTTCGTTGGATACTTCTGGTATGGTGTTCTTCATTGGATACTTCCGGTATGGAGTTCTTCATTAGATACTTCTGGTATGGAGTTCTTCATTGGATACTTCTGGTATGGTGTTCTTCATTGGATACTTCTGGTATGGTGTTCTTCATTGGATACTTCTGGTGTGGCGTTCTTCGTTGGATACTTCTGGTACGGTGTTCTTCATTGGATACTTCAAGTATTACGGTGTTCTTCATTGGATACTTCTGGTACGGTGTTCTTCATTGGATACTTCTGGTACGGTGTTCTTCATTGGATACTTCTGGTACGGTGTTCTTCATTGGATACTTCTGGTACGGTGTTCTTCATTAAATACTTCTGGTACGGTGTTCTTCATTGGATACTTCTGGTACGGTGTTCTTCATTAAATACTTCTGGTACGGTGTTCTTCATTGGATACTTCTGGTACGGTGTTCTTCATTGGATACTTCAAGTATTACGGTGTTCTTCATTAGATACTTCTGGTACGGTGTTCTTCATTAGATACTTCTGGTACGGTGTTCTTCATTGGATACTTCTGGTACGGTGTTCTTCATTGGATACTTCTGGTACGGTGTTCTTCATTGGATACTTCTGGTATGGTGTTCTTCATTGGATACTTCTGGTACGGTGTTCTTCATTGGATAGTTCTGGTATGGTGTTCTTCATTGGATAATTCTGGTATGGTGTTCTTCATTGGATACTTTTCGTATGGTGCTCTTCATTGGATACTTCTGGTATGGTGTTCTTCATTGGATACTTCTGGTATGGAGTTCTTCATTGGATAATTCTGGTACGGTGTTCTTCATTGGATACTTCTGATATGGTGTTCTTCATTGGATACTTCTGGTATGGTGCTCTTCATTGGATACTTCTGGTACGGTGTTCTTCATTGGATACTTCTGGTATGGTGCTCTTCATTGGATACTTCTGGTACGGTGTTCTTCATTGGACACTTCTGGCACGGTGTTCTTCATTGGATACTTCTGGTATGGTGTTCTTCATTGGATACTTCTGGTACGGTGTTCTTCATTGGATACTTCTGGTATGGTGTTCTTCATTGGATACTTCTGGTATGGTGCTCTTCATTGGATACTTCTGGTACGGTGTTCTTCATTGGATACTTCTGGTATGGTGCTCTTCATTGGATACTTCTGGTACGGTGTTCTTCATTGGATACTTCTGGTACGGTGTTCTTCATTGGATACTTCTGGTACGGTGTTCTTCATTGGATACTTCTGGTATGGTGTTCTTCATTGGATACTTCTGGTATGGTGTTCTTCATTGGATACCTCTGGTATGGTGCTCTTCATTGGATACCTCTGGTATGGTGCTCTTCATTGGATACTTCTGGTACGGTGTTCTTCATTGGATACTTCTGGTACAGTGTTTCTGCTCTGGTGTACCTGGTCATTGTTTTTGATTTGGTGTTCTTAGTCTGGTATTCCTGGTATGGTGTTCACAGTCTGGGGCTTCTGGTCGTGTGGACCTGGTCTGTGTTTTTGGTCCAGTATTTTTGGCCTGGTGTTCCAGGTCTGGTCCTCCTGGTCTGGTGTTCCAGGTCTGGTCCTCCTGGTCTGGTGTTCTAGGTCTGGTCCTCCTGGTCTGGTATTGCTGGTATGGTATTTCTGGTCCTGGTCTGGTGTTCTTGGTTTGGTCCTCCTGGTCTGGTATTCCTGGTCCAGTGTTTCTGGTACGTTATTTCTGATCTGTGTTCTTGGTTTGGTATAATATACAGATGCCAGTCTGAGGATCTTCAGAACCTCTTCTCTGGTATTTTCCTCCTGTCAGCGCTGGGACGGTTCTGATCACCTCCCCATTGTGTCTCAGGGTGACGGGAATAAAACACGGAATACAGGATTGTAACGCCTCCGAACCGCCATCTCAGTCTGGAAAGTAGATGGAGATCCTGAACAGAGATGGAGCCGTCCTGGAGAGATCAGAGGAAGGGGTTGTCGGGGTGTTTGGCTGTTATCTCTGTGAGAGGAAATAATACCTGGGGGGTCACATTGATATATATATACTGTATATGTGATGACAGGACCTCCTTATTGGTGTGGGATGATATGGGTGGGGGGGGGGGTGATATGAGGTAATAATATGGGGGGGTGGGGATATGGGGGGT
>BLSH010356571.1:272876-282985 GCA_018402905.1 Glandirana rugosa | reverse complement strand
GTGTGTGGGAAAAGCCTGTTTCAGCCGCATAGAGCCATATTAGTGTTCTAAAATCATCTTCAAAGTGTGTGGGAAAAGCCTATTGCAGGGGCATAGAGCCATATTACTGTTCTAAAATCATCTTCAAAGTGTGTGGGAAAAGCCTGTTTCAGCCGCATAGAGCCATATTCGTGTTCTAAAATTATCTTCACAGTGTGTGAGAAAAACCTGTTTCAGCCACATAGAGACATATTAGTGTTCTAAAATCATCTTCACAGTGTGTGGGAAAAGCCTGTTTCAGCCGCATAGAGCCATATTAGTGTTCTAAAATCATCTTCAAAGTGTGTGGGAAAAGCTTGTTTCATCCGCATAGAGCCATATTAGTGTTCTAAAATCATCTTCAAAGTGTGTGGGAAAAGCCTGTTTCAGCTGCATAGAGCCATATTAGTGTTCTAAAATCATCTTCACAGTGTGTGGGAAAAGCCTGTTTCAGCCGCATAGAGCCATACTAGTGTTCTAAAATCATCTTCACAGTGTGTGTGGGAAAAGCCTGTTTCAGCCGCATAGAGCCATATTAGTGTTCTAAAACCATCTTCAAAGTGTGTGGGAAAAGCCTATTGCAGGGGCATAGAGCCATATTACTGTTCTAAAATCATCTTCAAAGTGTGTGGGAAAAGCCTGTTTCAGCCACATAGAGCCATATTCGTGTTCTAAAATCATCTTCACAGTGTGTGGGAAAAACCTGTTTCAGCCACATAGAGCCATATTAGTGTTCTACAATCATCTTCACAGTGTGTGGGAAAAACCGGTTTCAGCCGCATAGAGCCATATTAGTGTTCTAAAATCATCTTCACAGTGTGTGGGAAAAGCCTGTTTCAGCCGCATAGAGCCATATTAGTGTTCTAAAATAATCTTCACAGTGTGTGGGAAAAGTCTGTTTCAGCCGCATAGAGCCATATTAGTGTTCTAAAATCATCTTCAAAGTGTATGAGAAAAGCCTATTGCAGGGGCATAGAGCCATATTACTGTTCTTCCAGCCGCATAGAGAGCCATATTATTGTTCTAAATTTTAGAACAATAATATGGCTCTATGCGCCTGCAATAGGCTTTTCCAACACACTGTGAAGATGATTTTAGAACACTAATATGGCTCTATGCACCTGCAATAGGCTTTTCCCACACACTGTGAAGATGATTTTAGAACACTAATATGGCTCTATGCGGCTGAAACAGGCTTTTCCCACACACTTTGAAGATGATTTTAGAACAGTAATATGGCTCTATGTGGCTGAAATAGGCTTTTCCCACACGCTTTGAAGATGATTTTAGAACACTAATATGACTCTATGCGGCTGAAACAGGCTTTTGCCACACACTTTGAAGATGATTTTAGAACAGTAATATGGCTCTATGCGGCTGAAATAGGCTGTTCCCACACACTTTGAAGATGATTTTAGAACACTAATATGGCTCTATGCGGCTGAAACAGGCTTTTCCCACACACTTTGAAGATGATTTTAGAACACTAATAAGGCTCTATGCGACTGAGACAGGCTTTTCCCACACACTTTGAAGATGATTTTAGAACACTAATATGGTTCCCTGCGGCTTCTATAGGCTTTTCCCACACAATTTGAAGATGATTTTAGAACATTAATATGGCTCCCTGTGGCTGATATAGGCTTTTCCCACACAATTTGAAGATGATTTTAGAATACTAATCTTTCCCCTAAAGCAACAGCTGGAGGCATTCCCTGTACAACTTGGAGATGATTTTAGAATCTAAAATCATCTCCTAGTTCTATAGGGAGAGGTTCCTACTGTTGCTTAAAGGGACAGATTATTGTTTCTTGCACAAAATTTAAATGTGCATCTACATTGCTGGTTTAAAAAAAAAAAAAAATTCCACAAATAAAAAAACAGTGTTGGCTACCTCCTCCTCCTCCACCACCACTTTCACCGCCTCCTCAACCTCCAACTCCACATCCACTTCCATTTTTGATTTTTTTTATGTGATTTTAGCTTGAAAATTATTTTAAGTTATTTCCCTATCCCCATTTCTTTGTAGGGCACTTGTCCGACCCTTACCCCCATTTCCTTCCTTTTGCAGGCCTCTAGGACTTTCCAGGACTTTGTTACAGCCATTTTTGTGCCTAAAATTGTCCCTATTGATTTCAATGGGGTTCGGGGTCCGGGTCCAAGTTCGGGTCAAGTCCGGAACCGAACACAGACTTTGTCCCGAAGTTCGGCCGAACCAGCAGAACCTGAACTTCCAGAGGTTCGATCAACTCTAGGTATAACGCTTTATGTTAATCGTTCAAAAGCATACAAGGAAACAAATTGGCTAAAATGGAGCATAACACATTGAACAAAAAACCCATCTTTTGGACTTTCATTCAGTATAATAGCTGAGAACTGGATATTCCAGTTTGGCAAATTGACTTTTAGGAATGCAAGTTTTTCCATTAGCTGGGGGGCCAGTTGTGAACGTTGGGGGCACAATATGTTACCAGTCACAGAAAACACACGTTCACTTTGAACAGTGCTAGGCAGGCATGAGAGGAGTTCTTGGGCAACTTTAGAGAGAGTTGGCCAAATATCCCTTTTGTCATCCCAGAATCCTAAAAGATTATCTGTGGGGGGCACAGTGGGCTCTACAAGGTATGTAGTTACCATGTCATGCACACTATTTTTTTTGAGGGAGGTAAGTCTGCTGGATCCCATGAAGCAGTCTATTGCCCGAACCAAGACAGAGGCTGCGATAGTGGACTGAGGAGTGGTTGCACTACTGCTACCGCTGCTGGACAGAGACACAGATTCTTGTTCCTCCATCTCTGCTTCTTCATCCTCGGGTTGAAGTCTTGAGATACGGTGATGTTTCTCTCTGACCCTGTCTATAAGTTTATCTTGCCAGAAGGTCAGGGAATTGGATCTCAGGGCCATCTTGCCCTTTATACGTGGATCACAAAGAGTGGCCAGCATTACTTCAGGGCATGAATCTGTGCTCGTTCAGCCGCCTACTTAGTTCAACCTTAAACCTATTGAGCAGGACCATTATTTCTGGTACATGTCCCCCAGGCAACACCTCCTTTCTTGGCTCAGTTGTTCCGTGACAGCCTTGAAAGGCTTGAGTACTGCCACAAGCTGAGCAATCATTGCCCAATCCTCTCTACCAAGCGGTCTACTAATACCAATGTAATGTTCATTAGACATGGCATGAAGAGCCTTCTGCTGTTCCAGTATGCATTCCAACATATCCAAAGTTGAATTCCATCTCGTGACAACATCGATTTTGAAGCGGTGCTCACTCAACCCTGCTTTTTTTTCTGCTCCTTTCTGAGGATATGGTTATCTTTCACACTGCGATGGAAGCAATCTTGCGACACAAGTCCAGTAGTGTGGCCAACCTTCCAGTTGTGTTGTCCTCAGAAAGGGCATGTTTAACAACTAGAATGAGCAAATGGGCTGAGCAACGCACACCCACATATTTCCCATCATGTACAGCTTTTATCGTATTTGTCAATAATAAAGTGCAGCGCTAAATGAATAATATATACAGAAGTGAACCATATATAAAAAAACAGAAGTGAAGGTGAAGTTTTATCATATTTGCACCACCATCTGTAACGACAAAGCCCATCTCAGCCTGTGTACCTGCCTGCTCTCCCAACCACTGTGCCACCATCCTCTTCAGTGATTGTAGAATGTTGTGGGAAGTGTGTTGCTCATCCATGACCTCAGCATGGAGAAGGAAGGAATCGTGCCTTTGCTTGACTAAGGGGGCTGAGCCTCTTGCCCCAGAAGATGTAATATCTTGCAGGACCTTCGGTTGCAACCAATGTGCCGTCAGGGACAAAAAGGCCTGCTGGCTACTTGGAACACTCCATAAGTCTGTGGTGAAGTGCACTGACTACCCACTGAATACAGCACAAATTCAAATTTAGAAAAGATTGAATATGAATTTGAATAGAAAAGATTATAATAGATTAGAAAATAATAGAAAAGAATAAAATAGAAAATAAGAGAATAAAATAGAAAAGAATAGAAAGACAATAGAACAGAATGGAATTACTTATTATCTATCAATTTTCTAACAGAATAGAAAATAATAAAAAATATTAAAATAGAAAATAAGTGAATAAGATATAACAGAATAGAAAAACAATATAACAGTATATAATTACGGTATATATACATATATATTATAATATGTATATGCTGAGTTCCCGAGTCTGTACACCTGCTGTGCCCATTATGAGGGGTTCCCACCATCCCTGTGCTGAGTTCTCAGGTCTGTACACCTGCTGTGCCCCTTATGAGGGGTTTTCACCATCCCTGTGCTGAGTTCCAACTTCCTGGGTCTGTATACCTGCTGTGCCCATTATGAGGGGTTCCCACCATCCATGTATATATATATAGATTTTCTGAAATTCGAATTTCAATAGAATGTCTGCAAATTCGAATTTCAATAGAAAAGTTTACAATGGAAAAGAAAATAAATATTACAATTTAAAAAACTAGGGAAATGGGAGGGAGAAAATAAAATAAAAAAAGACTATATATATATATATATATATATATATGTATATTATAACAATCTTCCGAAATTCTAATTTCAAATACAATGAATTCGAATTTCGAATAGACTGAATATATATATATATATATATATATATATATATATATATATATATATATATATATATATATATATATATATTTAAGTTCTGTTCTATTATTTTTCTATTATTTTCTATCTTATTCTCTTATTTTCTATTCTATTATTTTCTCTTATTTTCTATTCTATTATAATCTTTTCTATTTGAATTCATATTAATTCTATTTGAAATTGGAATTCATGCTGTTTTCGAATTTCGATTTCCGGAAAATTGATATATATCGATTTTCCGAAATTCGAATTTCCAATAGAATGCCTGCAAATTCGAATTTCAATAGAAAAGTTTAGAATGGAAGAGAAAATAAATATTACAATTTAAAAAAAACTAGGGGTATGAAAATAAAGAGAATAAAAGAAAAAAGATTCAAATTTTGAATACAATGAATTCGAATTTCGAATAGACTGAATTTCTAATTTCCGAACATTGATATATATATATATATATATATATATATATATATGCTATTGTGTTGTATTATTTTCTAAAAAAAATGTATCTTTTTCTTTTATTTTCTATTCTATTCTTCTCTATTATTTTCTATTTGATTCTAATCTTTTCTAATCAAATTCAAATTCAGTATATTCAAAATTGGAATTCTTTGTTGTATTGTATTGGATATTCGAATTTCAGAAGATTTTTTTTTCTTTTCTCTTTTATTTTAAACGTTTCTATTGAAATTCGAATTTGAAATCATTCTATTGGAAATTCGAATTTCAGATAATGTGTGTATATATATATATATATATATATATATTTTTTTTTTTTTTTTCCATTCGGTTCTTTTTTTTTAATTCTTTCTATCTTATTCTCTTATATTCTTTCCTATTTTGTTCTATTCTATTATATACTTTTCTGTTCAAATTTAATTTAAGTCTATTCGAAATATGAATTTTTTAATCCAACAAGAGTTTTGTTTATTGAACAAATTCAAAATATAGTACATGGCAGCTTACGGTCAATATCAGCAGAAAGCATCTTAGGTCACACATTACAGCATCACTTCCGTATCCCTCCTCATCAATGAGCCACCCGCACCCCGAACTCGTACAGTATCACAGTATATTCAGGTCCCGCATATTATCAATCTCCTTCCTGTTATCTCTTTAGAAGCCTCTGAATCCGCCTGTTAGTCATGGATGAGCATGGCTTGTTGATCAGCCCGCACCCACCCCCATCAATCTGTCCATAACCAGATCCACCGGGGCAAGCCCCAGTGAATCCAGCCACGGTGCCCATATCCTTTCAAATTTGTGAGCTGCACCCCTATGCTGGTATACTAGCTTCTCCAAACGGAGCTGGTCCCCCACTTTCATAACCCATTCCTTTACAGTGGGTGGGTCTTCGTCTTTCCAGTGAACCATTATAAGTATTCTCGCCTGAAACAATGCTCTTTGTATAGCCTCTCTAGTACCTCCTTCCCACCCGTACTGTTCCAGTATCCCCAACAGGCACGCTCTGGCGTCTACTGGAAGAGTCACGTGAAAGACTCGGTTAATCTGTTGTGTTATCCCGGCCCAGTATTTATGGAGTTTTGGACACCTCCACAGCAGGTGTATTAAAGCCCCATGGTCCCTTTTACATCTAGCGCATATTGCATCCTCTCATATGCCCATTAAGTGTAGCCTGTGAGGGGTATAGTAGATCTGTAATAAAATATACAGCTGTGTTAGTCTCTGGGATACATTTAAGGAGCACCCTCCCACTACCTGAAGGGCTTCCTCCCACTGATCTCCGTCTATGGGACCCACGTCCCACACCCATGGTTCTACCACCGTCAGAGGATGCCTCCCCAAAAAAGACTGGAGGAGAATGGCATAGCACTGGGAAATGAAGCCTTTAAATGTGTCTGCATCTCTGATCAGGCCAAACAGTGGGGCGGGAGACAGGTGCCACTCGGGGGATCTACCCTGCACTCTTATCGCATATCTCAGCTGGATGTAGTTGTAATACAGGCTACCGGGTATTTGAAACTTTCCCTGTAGACTGGCGAATGATAGGGGAGTATCGTTCTGGAATAGCTGCTGGATGTGTGTTACTCCATATTTAACCCAACTAGGGCCAAATTGCAGTTTCGCTAACTCCAGGTAGGTGTTGTTGTCCCATATGGGGCTGAACTCTGTATACCCATTCACCCCCAGTAAGTACCTGGCTTTATTCCATATCTTTTTGATGAGACTGTATGTTGGGTATCTTTGATGTGGCTTCCCGCACGTTTGTGCCTCAAGTGCCTGAGCCACCGACTTTCTTTGTATTGTATGTGTCATTACCACCAGAGAAGAGTTATCTTCTCTGTCTGCTTCAGTGCCCTCCCAGCCTATTATTCCTATAAGATGTTGCAATTGTGCCGCTATGTAGTATAACCAGGGAATTGGCAACGTCAACCCACCCTCATCTTTAGGGCGATGTAGGTGTTCCAGCTTAATTTTCGGGGTTCCGTCCTTCCAGATTAGTTCTCAAAAAATTTTGTTTACTATTCTAAACGTCTTTAGGGGAATCACCATTGGGGTGTTGTGCAAAAAGTACAAAAGTTGTGGCACGAGGATCATTTTAATTAAATGAACTCAACCAGCCACTGATAGTCGCAGAGAGTGCCAGGCTCTCACCCGATCCCAAAAGCGTTGAAGGAGGGGAGTGATATTTAGCTGGCAAAAGTCCATAGGGTTCCGTGTTACCTGCACCCCTAAATATTTAAAAGATGATGTCAGAGGTATGGGGAAAGTAGTTGATATCATTTGTGTCTCGTCACCGTCCAGCAGTAACAGGGCAGATTTAGACCAGTTAATTTTCAGGCCCGAAAAAGAGCCAAATTCGGTGATGGTTGACATCGCCTCCCGCAAGGAAGCATCCGTGTCACCCAGCATAAGAAGTGTGTCATCGGCATACAACATCACCTTCTCCTGTCTCCAGTCATATTGAAACCCTACAATCCCTGGGTGGGACCTGATCCTGATCGCCAGCGGCTCAATGGCCAGAGCGAACAGGAATGGTGAGAGCGGGCAACCCTGTCTTGTGCCTCTCCTAAGGATGAAATCATGGGGCAGTTTCCCGAACGCCCGTATGGCCGCTTGTGGCTGGGAGTACAGCAGTTTCACCCAGGCTATATATCGGGGGCCCAGACCGAATTTCTCTAGTATTGCCCGCAGGTATCTCCACTCCACACTATCGAATGCCTTTGTGGCGTCAAGGGACAAGAGGGCTCTACTTCCCACGTTATCTGTCTGGGACTGTATATTCAGAAAGAGCCTACGAAGGTTAACAGTGGTCGATTTGTTGGGCATGAACCCTGCCTGGTCTGCATGCTCTACTGATGTTATGACCTTATTCAGATGAAGTGCCAATACTTTAGCTAGTATTTTCACATCGCTTTGCAAGAGCGAGATTGGCCTATAAGAGCCCGGGTCCACCGGGTCCTTGCCTGCCTTCAGGAGTAAGATGATATTGGCCTTGGACATGGAAGGGGGTAGTGAGCCCGAGTCTAGCGATTCGTTGAACACCCTCAACATGCGTGGAAGAAGGGTCTCAGAGTATTGTTTGAATACTTCCAAGGGTAAGCCATCCTCTCCAGGAGCCTTATTGTTTGGGAATGACCCAAGTGCCTCCCCGAGTTCATCAATAGTAAAGGGGCATCTAGCTGCGTAACCTGAACCTCTGTTAACCTGGGAAACTCCATCTCCCCTAAGTATCTATCCAGCTCTCTCTCACCATAGGACGCACTGGAGGCGTAAAATGTCTCATAGAACTCAGCTAGTTCCTTAATAATCAGCTCCGGAGAGCTAACCACAGCACCTCTGCGTGTTTTGTTTACAATTACAATTACAATTACAGGTGATCTTTGCTGAGAGGAAGAAATCCGCGCCGGCATGTGGCCCGTCCTCTCCCCCTCCTCAAAGAACGCCTGCCTCGAGAAGAATCGCTTTTTCTCGGCCGAGGAGGAGAGTAAATGCTCGTAGGCAGCTTGGGCAGACTGCCATGCCTCCTTAGCCGAGTCTGTAGGATCATGTACATACTGGTGTTCCAGCTTTCTAGTTTGGGCCCCCACTGCTTCCCGCAGCCCCGAAGAGGCTTTCTTAACCTTGGTAACCTCCCTGATCAGCAATCCCCTCAGATAGGCCTTGAAGGCATCCCATTGGGTCACATTGGTTCCAGAGGGATCTTGGGATATGAAATACTCTTGCATGTCCTGCTCTATCCCATCATGTGAGGGAAATAATTTTAGCCAGAAGGCATTAAGTTTCCATGCAGCCGGGGCCAGATGGATCTGTGGAGAAGAACATAAATTGACCACTAGCGGGGTATGGTATGGGTTGTATCCCAGATCTGTGATATACAGGACTATGCTCGAGCTGCCTACCCCGAGATAAATCCTGGAAAGAGACCCGTGCACTTTAGAAAAACATGAAAATAGTTTAACCTTTGGGTTTCTGATCCTCCAGATATTCACCCACCCCACCTCCTGCAGCAATCTTGCCAAGGGGGTGCCCCTGGAGAGAGAGGAGGGCTGAGGGGGCGGGTGTCTTTCCAGAACCGGATCCAAGCAACAATTCAAGTCCCCCACTATGAGCAGAGGCGTCTCGGGCCTCCCTTCCAAAAAGGTGGCGAGAAACCTAAGCACCCCGGCTGCATAGGGCGGAGGTATGTAGATACCTGCCAAAACACAAGACATTCTTCCTATCCGGCAATGCAGAAAAACAAACCATCCTTCTGTGTCAATCAGTTTATCTATTTCCTGGAAGTCTAATGCAGCATGCACCAACACACTGACCCCCCTAGAAAAGTTTGTGTGCATGGAGTGGTATGACCACCCCAGCCATGAGTATCTCAGACAGTGGACAGAGTCAGCATTAAGGTGGGTCTCTTGGAAACAAAGGAATGCTGGGAAATACTTCTTGATACACATGGATATCATTGTGCGTTTAAGAGGTGAATGAATCCCTCTAACATTCCATGAGATTATTGGTACTATAGCCATTGCATAAAAATATAGTAAGGAAGCAGCTGGTGTCTTAAGACTAGTGTTGAGCGAACCCGGACTGTAACGTTCGGGTCCGTACCGAACTTTCGGGTGTCCGTGGCACGGACCCGGACATTTCAAAAATCGTTCGGGTTCGGTCCGAGAATTTTACAGAGTTTAGACAGGGAGTGCGTCAGTCGATGGAAAGGGATGTGATTGGGTTCCTCGTACACTGACGTCGTGACACTGAGGTCGAATATTTCTCCGACCCAGTGTACTACGTGACCGGTTAGTGTCGTTACGGTAATCATCCGTACCGACACTACCGAAGATTCCCGTTTGGTCACTTTGTGAACAACTAACCGACGGGACGTCGAAGAGTTGTGCACCTCATTTTATCGTCTTGGGGCCTGGCTTGGGCTTGCTAAAAACTTTACAGGCCCAGGCACGGTGCCTGTGGGCTTTCAAGCCATGCCTGGGCTTGCAATGTCAGGCCCAAG